>CM060950.1:223105915-223533415 GCA_030765055.1 Mantis religiosa
AAAACTGTTTTTGTTAATAGGCAATATCAGCAAGAGATCGCCGGTGCGAAGTTAGGACCGTGCGAAAGAGGGCGCTGTCTACTATAGTATGTTTATCTCCCAAAAAAACAAAATTGGAACCGTCGACCAGCACGGAGGTAGCTCCTGACCACTCTGTTGTTGCTGAAGAGGAAATAATTAGACTAAAGACTCGGATGTAAGCCCTGAAGAAAGAAAACGGTGTTTTGAAACGGCAGAACAAGGTACAGAAGTAATATTTTGTAGCTTCCATGGACAAAGTGCTGCGAAGTGTAATGGAGTAATGCAAAACTTAATTTCTATAATAAGTTCCAAGTTTCCCGAAATTCATCACAAAGTGATCTCTCTTAATGTGAGGACAAGACCTTTCATTAGAATTAGGCACTTAAACAAAAGAGCGAAGGCAGAAATGATCAGGAAACTTGCAGCAAAGAAAAATCATCAATGGGTTGCTTCGTCATTTTCTTGAGCTACACTGATTAAGTACATATGAATAATAACATGTTTTAAACTCTTAATACAACTGCTAGAAAGAACCTTCATTATAATACACAAGTAGATGTTTATTCCTTCCGATTTTACACGTAGCAGAGCTTAAATAACACATACTGAGTGGCTATGTTTAACTCTCGCGGTTGAACTGTATTCTCAGAGACGTCATGCGCGTTAGCCAATGGCAGCGCGACTCTCCGGAATGGCCTACCTGAGTATTCTAGTTGCCTTGACCCTTCCCTACGCCACTATCGGATTGGCTGCTTCCTTGATTCGGTATACCTCACTCCAGGCGTTAGCACAGAGCTAGTGTTTTAAATAGAAAGGCCTTTCTATACGTCACTTGTGAAGCCTTTCTTTTTGTTGGGGGAGGGGGCGGATTTACTTCGATTGAAACTGCTTTACGAGGTGTAAGTCCACCTCACCACTACTTCCTTCTTTGCGATTTATATTTACTCTAATAGTATAAACAGAGCACATTTGTGTATCAACCAATTTTAACAATTCTTTCACCATTTAAAAAAGCAATGGACATGGAGCTATAAACCACCTTCCAATTTCACTTAATAAATTACTAAAATATTAAAAATTACTGTCAAAGCTCTTCTTGAATACGAATAGAGTGAAGCTAGTTTGCGAAAAGGTCCTTGACTCTGGTTGTGAATGTCATAGAATAGAAAAACAGTTGCTACTCGACAGAAGATGGCAAACTACGCAGAGTATAAAAACAAAAGCCTGTCTGTAAGGTTTGTGTATTCTTAGATAGCGATGGCAACACATCAGAAACAGAAGCCAGAGTTTATAATCGATGCTTTGCTAAGTTGTTTCCAAAATTACCTTTATAAAATGCTGCATATAACAAAACAATGTCAAAGCTTTCTACAAATGTATGTTATAGATGCAAAACCTTCTCATGTAGAAAGTTTGTCTTATTTACTTTCTAGTCATGCTATAATCAAGTTCATTGTCAGGACGTTTTAAATAGTTTTATAGTGGGAAAAACATACATATAAATGAGAGAATTGGTATTTTATATACTCACTGGGTTTATTTTTATGGATCGTCGTAGAAAACACTTGCTTTCTTGCTGTTACAGAATTTTAGTTCGTTTTGTATGCTACGGACTTCTGTATTATGTGAAAATGATATAGTTTTATGTTCTTAAATAACAATGGGACTAAAATTAAGATAGAGTATTTTAATATTTAAACATCTTTAATTACACTCTTCTGATATTTAATTTTTTTATGTTTTGGTTCTGAATGTCATTTCCCTCTAATTTTGGGAAACTGATTCCAAATATGTCATCCATTTCCTCCTCCAGATTTTTCAAAAAAGTGAAAACAAAAATTTTGTATTCACCTAACAGTACTATATATGTATACACTTCTACAAGATTACTAATAGCTCAAGAACATTATATGTATAAAGAAGTGTGTAATTATGTTACTTTAAACACAATGTATGTCCATTTTACAAGTATTATCAACTTTAGATAGAAACCAACAGTGACCTAATTAGGAAGAAATTTTCTTCTTTTTGTAAGTCTTCCATGCGTATCAAGATTACGTTTCCTTTTCAGAGACCAACAATAATCTGCCATCATGTTAACACTCCATCCACCATGGTACCTTCTCAAGTCCTGGTGGAAACGACCGTATTCTTCACTGTAAAATCCAAGACAGCAATCTGGAAAATAGCCGTTATGAGCATGAAGTATGTGCAACAAACAAGTTTTCTCAAGTTCTCCAACACGGTGTTCACTTTAGTTTTGTAATCTTGTCTCCTTGTGTTTCCTAAGAAGTTGTTTACAACATCTTTATAGATCTGCCAGGCGCGCTTTTCTGTTTGGTTCACTTTATATTCAAAATTGAGGTCACACATTAATTTTCTGATCTGTGATGCTGTAAAAATACCCGCGTTCAGCTTATCTAGGGTTATTCTGTTATAAATACTACATATGTGCTTAAACCACTCACAATACAATGGCGTTACACTTTAACAATAGACACTTCCCATGTTCTACTATGAGATTTTATGAAATAGGAATTCTATATTTTCTAAAAAACCTGACGTGATAGAAGAAGACGGACTGCACCGTTGAACTCAGAGCAAAAATTCCGTTTATGAACACTCAATCATTGTATAAACATAATTTTTTCTGCAGAGCAGTGTTATGTAAGAAAGCACTTGGCCATTCGTTCCGAGGACTGTTACACCACCAAAGTATACCTATACACTACGTTATAACATTTCCAGAACTTGGAAGACTATCATGGAGAGGTTAAGGAAGTCAGAAGTTTCGTCATTGCTTCACATTCTTTATGTGAATATCAGCGAGTTTTTCATACATTATTTGGAATAGTCGTAACTGTTCCACATTACAATTATAAGCGGTAGGTGGACTTAATTTGTCACTTGAGTTTAGGAAAGCTAACCTTTCAATGTCGTGTAAACCAGCTGGTATAAAATATTTGTCGAACTTCATCATATAATTCTCGTAATTTTGTGTAGTAAACCAGGATATGAGCAACTATCACAAATACTTTTTCTAAAGTTAAATTTCTGGGTGAACTATCAGATCCGTTTGAAATAATAGCGGGGTTACGACACGGGGGTGGACTCTCACCGTTGTCGTTTAACTGTCCACTTGAGAAAGTGGAATATATAAAAAGTAGAATAAGACTAGGATGCAAAAAGAGACATTTTAAAATCTATTATATTGCTTTTGCAGATGATATGGCTTTTTTGCTGAAACAATGGAGGAAGCAAGGGAGCCAATCCTTGAACTGGAGAATCAAGCAGGTAAAATAGGTCTTCACATCTCTTTCGAAAAAACCAAAATCATGACAAAGTGCAAGCAGCCACGAAAATACATCAAAGTCTGCGAGCAAACAATTTAAATAGTCAAAGAGTTCAAATATCTTAGAGAACGGATTAGCTGCAATACTAAGGAAAATAAAGCAATGGAATCCAGAAAAAATAAACTTGAACTAGCCTTACAACTAACAAAAGACTTATAACAATGGGGATCCAAAATTAAACATTATAAAACAGTGATTAAACCAGAAGCACGCTCAACATGATTGTCAAGGGTCAGATAGAGAAGCTAGAATTAAAAGAACGGAAAATACTAAGAAAGATCATAGGACCACAATTTCAAGACAAGATAATGTACATCAAGAATGAAACTCTCTACAAGAAAATTAAAAAACTCTCAGATACTATACGAAAAAGAACGATAAATTTTTATGGCCATCTTCTCAGAATGAACTCTAGCAGATTAACTAAGCAAATCTTTGATTTCTTCCGTAACCTTAAAACAGACCAAACTGGTTTAGCAGAATTAAAAATCACAGAATGTTCATTACTTGACGGGACAGCGAAAGTAATAACTAAAAACGCAAATATAAGGTTCAAAGATAAGTCTAGATTAAAATCCAAACCCATTATTTCAGCAGAAGAAAGTATAAAATCAGATAGAATGAAGAAATACTGGGAACTAAGAAAAAAACAACACATAGAGAAATGATTGATTCAACGTACACCGAAGCGGGTCAAACGAAATGAAGAAGAAACCAGGATATGGGCCTCGCCATGGTCGAGTGGCTAGACGGTTTAGCTCTCACAAAGTGAGACTTGTGGTGCAGAGTACGCTGCTGGAGCAGGTTTTCTCCGGGTCCTCCAGTTTACCCCGCCATCATTCCACCAATTACGCCATCACCACCTTTCCAATCATTCTTTTCGCCCTCACACCAGGCATTGGGCTGGTCACCCATCCTGGTTCTCTATCGGATCCAAAGCTTCGGTTCCTCAGACCCGACACTCAGGGATAAGGAAACAAGTGTTATACTAAGTATAAAGTAAAGAAGAAGAAACCAGGATATGAGTACTTGAATAAACACAGTCATAGCTAATGCAAACGTCACATGATTGGCACCTTTGTTTTTTTATTCTATCTCAGAATTATTTTACGAGGGCTGTTCAATAAAGAATGATACAATCTTTTTTGACAACGTACCTTTACTTATGCTCATAATTTTGATGGTCCTTCTCAAAATAGTCTCCCCTAAATGCGATGCACTTGTCCCAGTGTTTCTGTCAGTCTTCAAAGACATGCTGCAAACCATTTTTTGAAAGATCCTTCAAAATTGCCTCCGCAGCCTTCACCACTGCTTCTGATGATGGATAATGCCTCCCACGAAGGCGTTTCTGCAAGTTAGGGAATACAAAAATGTCACATGGGGCTAAATCCGGACTATAGGGAGGGTGAGGGATGTACTTCACTTTGATTTTGCAAGATATTCAGCAACAACATTGGAAATATGCGGTCCCGCATTATCGTGGTGCAGCATCCAGCCTGCTTTACGGAAATGTGGTCTTTTGCGTCTGATATAGACTTGCAATGTTTTTAGGACATCCCTGTAGTATTGTGCAGTTACTGATGTGTGTGCCGGTACAACATGCTGATAAACCATTCCATGAATATCAAAGAATGAGAAGAGCACATCTTTCCCGGCAGAAGCAACCATTTTGCTTTTTGGGGGGTTGGTGATGAAGGAGATTTCCATACTGAGCTTTGCTGTTTGCTCTCAGGATCAAGATGATGTAGTCAAGTTTCACCAGCAGTGATTATGTTTGAAAGAGACTCCGGATCTTCCTCTAACATCAACTTTAACTGTATGTTACCTCTATTGCAGTGGTAGGCGATAGTGAACATGTCTGAACTTGCCTGGTGCACACAGGCGGGAACCAGGAGTACGAACAATGAAACTACTAGGGCGTGTTCGTTTCACATTAAGCTAACAGAATATAATAAGTTTAAATTTTAATGCGAAAAATTATGATCTTAAAAAAATTATGATCGTTCTTTATTGAAAAGCCGTCGTATTTTCAAGAATGCTGAGGTATGGACAGAAAAACAGCTGAAGTAGAGGAATAAAGCTGAAGTATTATTCGGATGTTTTGAACCTTTTACCACGTTTTGTGTATACACACACACTAGGTACTGACAGGCTGTGTTTAGCCCGAAGATTTTTGCTGCATGCCCACCCAGGATTGGGTCTTACCGCAGGAATGATTTGCTTTTGTTAGGATAGTTAAGGATGGCATTTTATTGTATTAGGATGATGAGGACTTGAGATAGTATTTTACTCCTCTAAAGGAAGACAGGATGCTATGCCTGATGCACCTTGGCGATGAAGTAGATTAAATTCGATTTGACTAGGTTAATCTTGAGGCCAAACAACTGTTGGTTAGATTATGGGAGCTTAGCTTTTGCTGCTATTGGATTTGCTCCGTGGTTACGTCGGATGCCCGCAAGTCATGCGGGGGACCCGGAAACATTTTGTGTATGTTTAAACAAGCGTGATTTAAATATTTGGTATAGGTATGAACTCAAGCCAGAAGAGCTTACGTAAACTTAGGTTTAGTTTATAAAATAAGTGCTCCTTTCGTAGCAAAGCTCATAAATTTTTTAACAGCAGTTCAATTTTATGCTCCTTGTTGAGCTATACAGTAAGTTTGCTGCGAAATACCCTTTTAACATAACTGATTTAAAATATAATTTTTGTCCAATTACAAGTTTCGGTTTTGCGAAAATACATGTGTATAACCTTGGATGGAATTGTTGGCTTAGCACATTTAAGAAACTTGATTGTAAGTTTCAGGTTTCGTCTGTAGCCCGCATTCGGGAGGCCAGGGATCGATTCCCGTGGCCTACTTACCTGACCTATGTGGTTTTTCAGAGGTTTTCATTTCCATTATCGTATGTCTCATCTGGTGGTCTCTTTCAGGATAGAAGTGTCGGCGGGTGTCTCGGCGCTGCATGGCAGGATGATATGCTCTGAGGAAAACTACTTCCTCCTCCGGTAGGACGGCTGCCAGCCTCAGCTCCTCTGCTGGGGCCATTTCGGGACCACCAGCCTGGGACCGTTAGGGCTCGTCTACTGGGTTCATTGCCATCCCGCTGTAGGGGAGCGAGTTCGTTGTCCTGGCCTGTTTGGGGAAGTCTCTATCCAAGTAAACTGTAGGGACCCTGCCCTCTGTACTGCCGTGGTTCCTTGGGATGGCCGCCTTCTGTCTCCTTCGCCTCATCCTTCCTCCCGGGGGTGCTCCCATTTGGGGGTATAGGAACAATGGGCCCAGCATGGTGGCCTACGTACCGAATACCCTCCGTAATGAAATTCCAATCCCAAAGAACATTGTAACTGCTGTAAAATTTCGAAGATATTGGAACTGGGAAGATTGCCCTGGAAAATTCACTTATAAAATCTGACCTAAATGTTGTTTATATATTCTTTGTGTTAAATAACGCAAGTATTAATTTCAATAATTTAAAATGAATAACATGTGTGAAGCAAACTTTATATAAATCGGTTCTAGAAAGTTTGGACAAACATGGCAAATATCCGAAATACCATAAATGTGTAACAAGTTTGATGGTTTGGTTTATTGAAACCGTCACGTAACTCTTATTTCAACTCGAAAGGGGCTCTAAATACAACAATGTTCCTAGAGAATTGCATAAAATAAAAATCAAACAGCCTACGTTATCATTTTTTATCGTTTTGGCCCACTTTTCACCAATAAACTTCCTTATAATATTAGATTGTAAACAAAATTTGCCCGACAGATGTCCTTAGACACCTTAGTGTTAGGCAACTGTATATCTGCTTCTCTGACGAGCAGTTGGTAGCCCCGACAGGTGTCCTTAGACACCATAGTGTTAGGCAACTGTATAGCTGCTTCTCTGACGAGCAGATGGTAGCCCCGGCAGTTGTCCTTAGACACCTTAGTGTTAGGCAACTGTCTAGCTGCTTCTCTGACGAGCAGATGGTAGCGCCGACAGTTGTCCTTAGACACCTTAGTGTTAGACAACTGTATATCTGCTCCTCTGATGAGCAAATGGTAGCTCCGAGAGTTGTCCTTATACACCTTAGTGTTAGGCAACTGTATATCTGCTTCTCTGACGAGCAGATGGTAGCCCCGACAGTTGTCCTTAGACACCTTAGTGTTAGGCAACTGTATATCTGCTCCTCTGGCGAGCAAATGGCAGCTTCTTCGCATGACTACAGAGATTCTAGTGGAAACAAGTGGAACTCTGCTTTCGTAGCAGAGAACTTCGACACGTGTCCATATAGACTTTGGTGCTAGTGAACGGTATGTCTGCTTCTCTGAGGATCATATGGAAATTTTTATATTTTAGTATTGGACAATCGTGCCTCTGTTTCTGCACTTGGCCAGTTAGTTGTAGTCTACCTACTTTCTCTATTTGTGGATAAATGGCGGAGCATTCGCTATCAGCATTTATTTTCATTTTTACTATTGTTTTAAACTTGGGGTAGAACTTACGGTCTTGTTATTGAATATCCAATACAGTATTTAAGCTGAGGGAAACTATGAAACAAAAGCTCAGTTAGTTTACTGACCCAATGGGATTTGAACATGGGACCTCCCAAATGTATGTTATCCCGATCTGTTAGAGATTACAGTTGTAGAGAGCAAAGGGGAGTATTAACTATAAGAATGTTCTAAATAATTGTACAATCAACTCATGCAGAATAAGAGAGGAATTAATCATGTGCCTGAAAGACTTGCGAAAGCGGTTAGAATGCCTTTTCGCTATTTCGTTATGAAACCTTCAGATATTTCAGGTAACAAGTTTAGGCACTTTTGCATATTTGAGTATAATGTAGGAGTCTATATTTACTTGGCGTTGTGTTCTTATTGCAGTGTTCGCGTTCGGCCGCAGCTACAGCATCCTGTTCCTGGCACGAGCCTTACAGGGCATAGGATCATCCTGTTCAAGCGTGTCCGGTATGGGTATGCCTTCCGAGCGTTATCCTGATGACAAGGAATGAGGCCATGCTATGGGTATCGCTCTAGGAGGTTTGGCACTTGGCGTTTTGATTGGACCTTCATTTGGTGATATCATGTACGAGTTTGTCGGCAAATCGGCACCATTCCTGGTGTTGTCCGCCCTGGCTCTTGGCGACATGAGTAAGTATCGGCTATTTGTAAAGGTGATGTTAACACTAACACGAGGATGTGGTACTTAATGTGCCATTTGTTTCAGTGTTGCAGTTACTGATGTTACAGCCTGGAGTGGTTCGTCAGGAATCTGATTCACCATCTCTGAAATCTCTGGTCACAGATCCCTACATCATTGTGGCCGCAGGTCAGTACCTCCTCAGCAGAAGGAATGTGAGCAGTTTAGATTTCAGGGTTTCAAATTTTAATTTGTTGGTCACTAGTGGTATACTTCATAAAAAATACGGTCTCGAGATTTCACCTTTTGACCCTCTGACTGCTACAAAAACAGCTTCAAGTGTATGTGCCGATATGTACACGGTGTTCATTTTTATCTGTAATTTTACCGCGCAAAATTTGACGTCATCAATAGCATTGCTAATGGAACGAGTTTACATACGATTCCCCTATTGGCTTGCGATAGTATTGATGTGTTAACAGCAGCTTTGAGGCCTCCCTCTTCCGGCAGATAAATATACTATTTGAGAGGTGGGTCTGCCCACGTAATATAAAGCTGCGTAACTTCGCCTGGTGCGTGGATACGATAACTGTTTATAAAAAACTATATACTGCAATGCAGTGCACCTGAAAGCTAATTATGCAGCCATAAAAGTAGACCATGAAGAATATACGAAATGATAAGTCAATGAACACTTATTTCACAATGAACATCTGTTTTTCTGTTATAGTAGACATATATGCATATTGTAAACCTGTCACATAAAATAGAAATACAAGGGGCGTCCAGAAAGTAAGCCCTGTTTCAATTTATCTCCGCTGCAGAGCTGCGATCGCAGTTCAGCACATGCGCGGTAGACGCTCCGTATCAAGAAGAAACGTGCACAATTGTGAGATCGCTGTCAGCCACATACACTGTTTTGTGCTTGTTTACAATGTCGGTGTTGATTGAAAATCCAGCCACTTGTGAAATCAGATCTGTGATTCGTTTTCTGAATGCTAGGAAAGTGAATTGAAATTCATCGGCAATTTTGCGATGTCAAAAGGTGTTGTGTTTCTTCACGACAAAGCACGACCACACACTGCAAATGCGACGAAAAACATCCTACAGGGATTTGGCTGAGATGTGTTTGACCACACCCCGTATAGCCCTGACCTCGCTCATAGCGACTTTCAGCTGTTTTTGCATCTCAAATCTTTCCTTGGCGCTCAACACTTCAACAATGACGAAGAGCTGAAAGAAAATGTTTCCAAGTGGTTGAAGACACAGGCGGCAAATTTCTGTGAAGGTATACAAAAACTTGTGCCGCGCTATGACAAATGCCTGCAAATTTTGGCAGTTACGTGGAAAAGTAGTTTGAGTTGTAGAATTTTGTGCAATAAATAATTTTTCTGTATCTGTACACAATTTAATTTTATTACCAAACAGAACATACTTTCTGGCCGGACGTCGTATTTGAATTTGATCTCAATTCTTTTCTATCGCCCATATTTTGCTCACAATGTAACTTCATTACAAACCAGAAAATTAGCAGAACATGTTATAGGAATGAAGAATAAATTAGTGTTACAATATGCACAAAGATTTTATTAGTACATAGTCTTATGTGTCCATTTCCTTATATTTCATTTCTCTCTTTCCCTTAAACACTGTCTGTATTGCGAGAAGGTATGCCTGAGGCCTTTCTGTCATAACATTATTTATTGGTTCTAGATTGGAACCAGTCACTTTATAGCGTCCAGTGTCTAACTGATCCTGTATCTTGGAAATGTTTGATGCACCTATTGGTTTTAAAAGACGTAAGCATACCAACATTAATAGACATTTTAATTAAGCGTGAGAATGACAAAACGTTTATATCGTATACTGAAAAAACGTAAGACGTTTTCAAACAAAAGTATGTCAATTTGGCGCTACCTGGACAATTTTGACAACATTACGCTCCGAGGGACTTGTCTGAATGCCGCATAGCATTTTATAAACTCCTCTATGCAGCGGTTTAAACTATATTTATATGTTGCATCAATTTTAATGCCGGTACGAAAGTAGCATTCAACCATGAAGACGTGGTGGCCAGTGTTCATATCCAGGGGAAGCTGATTGTAAAGATTACCAGTACAACTACACTGAGAGAGCTGTAATTTGCTTACTGTTCCGCAAAAATTACCGCTTCTTCTCCGTAGAGGGCGCTATGATTTCAAGATAGACTCACCAATCAACTATGACGTCATTCTTGCTCAATCGGAGGTCGGGAAATAACGAATAAAAATGAACACCCTGTATTTGTGTATGAAAATTATACTTAAAAACGAAAATTCGGAAAATTATCGAACTTGGTATTTAGATTCAACATCCTCCAAGGATACAACATGGACTTTCGCTTTTTCAAACTGCCGTTTACTTTCAATAGTTTTCGTCATCTTTTATGTTCTTAAAGAGATTGAATATTTTGATTCAGACAGCACAGATATGTTTGAGATAATTACTTGCAGTTGTAGTTACATACACACAGTTCCAGAGTGCTCCATTTGCGTGCGTTGTTTACTCTGCGCCAAGTGGCTGTTCTGGTAAACAAATGACAAGTGAATGTAGCGCTGTGACACTCAAGATCCCTTTGACATGTAGTATATCCATGAATCAATTACAGTGGTAATCTTGTGCAGATGTATACGAGAAGCTATTATCGATTAACGTCTCTCCCATCTCTTGCAGGAGCTATAACGTTCGCCAACATGGGCATAGCGATGCTGGAACCTTCATTGCCATTATGGATGATAGACAACATGAAAGCAAAAAGGTGGCAACAGGGAGTCACATTTCTACCGGCCAGCATCTCATACCACATCGGTACCAACCTGTTTGGTCCTCTGGGCCACCGCATGGGACGGTGTGTACTCCGTACAGCCTTTAAGTTAGAATAAATCGTAAAAAGTTTTCTGTGTGTGTTTGGGTGAAGTTCGGCGTAGCATAACGTCGCCTATATACCAAACTTCGTATTATTATGTGTTTCTAATGGGGAGAGTTCTCGCCTGTAGCAAATCAGATGCGTTGGAGCCTTCAGCGTTGCCACCAGGTTACTCCCACTTTTTTATATTTCCCTCTCTCTTGCAAATATGCGAGTCTCCTTGGCACTTTACGTAAGGAAACGCTAACTGAATTTTCCAAAGTTTTATAATAATTCAGTTGTTGAAATCACAATTGTAGCATGGATATTCGTATATTACGCACATGGTTTAAATATTTAGTTTAAAATTATAGTTTATAAGTTACTTATTTTTCTAGTCTAACGAAAATACCAGCGTTGCATCCGTATAGCTGTGAATGTTACTTACATTAAGAGTAATTCGTCATTGTCGTTGTGTTCAACGTCTGAGTACTGCAAATTTATGATGATAGGTTCCAAAATCTCGTTACGTGCTATTTCTTTCCAAAAGTCGTCTTCTTGTAGTTCATCTGATGTCTCACGCAGTTTTCCCAGTCCTGTTGTGTTCCATGTCAATTTCTTCGTGAATAAGTCGTTCAACGTCAGTCTGTTTAAAAATATTACTTCTGTTTGCAACATTATTTGAGCCCACATTAAGTCAACTGGGTTGTTCTATGGTAAGGTGGATCGTGTCTCATTGATCCAGCTGATACACTTTTTCATGGAATAGTAACTGAATATTACTATTTTTAAGTCTACAGTAAATAGAGATTACGAACCATTCATAAAAAACGATATAGTGTGACCAGACACGTTCTGCCAGACAAGCTGGAAGTGTATTGCTTCCTCTCATCGAATTTAACAAACACCTTGGCTTATTCAAAGTAGGTACATATTTCTTTTACCACGTCATGTCAAATGTCAGTTCTGAGTAATTTCAAATATACGTTCACGCATACATGCCAACCAATAATGGTATTCATTACACTGCTTACGTCGCCATGCATTGTTATAATGTAATAGTACTTTAATTGTATTAGGAAAACTATTTGAACTGAAAATATGGGATTTTTACGGTTATGTTGAATACATTACTCTCTCCTTCCTTGTGAATTAATTTTTGCAAAATCTGAATTTTTTGTCTTAGCGCGAATAGTATTTATTAGAAATTGGTTAGTTTGCCTCTCGTCACACACGCTTAGAGACAATGCAATACGACAACACCGCAGGTCTCCGTGAAACATATAAGTTCCATAACGTTTAAGGTTAGAACGCAATTTTCATGGAATTAACCTGCCCCAAGCAACTCTTTATAGGGGAATATTTACCTTATTAGTTAAAAATGAATCTAACTATATAACTAAAGTACTATAACGTGTTTCAGTATAAATGAATTATAAAAACATTAGTTAGGGGAAAACTAACGGAAAGTCGGGGAGCCAGAACAGAACTCTCAGATGAAATTTCACAAAATTAGTTACTGCCAAAGTAATCTTCCCTGATGTTTGTAGAAGCGAATAACGATATTTATTTTCTTGTCACATAGTTTTAAAAGTCCTAAATAGACTCATTTTTAAAAGGTTGTACAGTGTTCCACGCCCACTATTAGCCATTTGTAACCGTGTTCTCTCGTTTGTTGTGTTGTAAACTTATTGAAGCCATATTCCAGAGCACACTCTTATTAGGAAAAGATGTCTTTGTTTTTTCTATTAATATTAATCTGTGCATCTGATGTTAATTCTTCCACGCTTTGTTTAGTATGTTTTGAATTACTAGTGCTGTTTTCAAGATGGGAAGAAGCAACAAATTTGGTGTAAGAAATCCGCATGGGAACCAATATAAACAGTTTACGTACTCCACATTACATAATAAAATAGTTACAACCCCTAAAATGGAAAAAGTGCAGTAATGCATGGCAATATATTGACTTTGCCAAACATAACCTCAAACATTGGCGATGAATGTGAAGTGAAAATTTGTTCTTCAAGGAAGAAATTGGTTTCTTCATTGTGTAATGATAGTGATGACAATTTAATTAAAGTAAATAATGATATTAGATCAACAAGTTTTCAGTCAGTAGACATAGAAACTTTATACAGTGTAAATTTTGTAAATTTTGTCAATTCAGAGGACACCATGAAACGAAATGGATTATTAGTTACATGATCACTCAGTTGTCTAAAGTGTAATAAAGAATATACATTTGAAACATCCAGAACTACTGAAAGTAGTGCAGAAATAAATGTAAGGTTTACTTAAGTCTTGAAAAGCTTTGGCAAGGGAATTGAGGCAGGTAAGACATTGGCTGCTGTTTTCAGTTTAACAGTTCCACCCCCCTCGAGCCAAATTTAACAAAATAATTAATAATACTATAGAGCATGCGACCATGGAGTCTAGGAAAAAGAGAAGGGGTGAAAAACGAAGGAGGAAGGATGCTGATGATGAAAAAGATGCAGAATATTGATCTGGGCAAATTCTGAGGTGTAGTTCCAACATAGCAAAACTTAAATGCTGTTTTTCCCTGTTTTATTTTTTTTTAACGTTGGGTGCGCTCATCTGTAAAACTACTGCAGCTACAAGTCTACATTTCTTCCTTGAGCTAAAGCAATACTTAAACTGTCTATTAAAGGTACTTGTAGAAAGATATATGAAAATTTGATTTTTTAAAAATATATTTACTTTCAGAAATAAATTCAAGATATTCGTTTTAAAAAATCACATATTCTTTATTGAAACGCCAAAATAATATCTACTATCTTTAATGAATTATGAAAGTGTTGTAAAATAACAAGTGAAAGTTTCAAATTGATGCATTCAGTGGTTCTTGAACTAAGCGCATCAGAACACTCGCATTTTAACATTGGTCAGATAGCCTGTTCCGGCTCCCCTTTGAAGTTTCTGAAGCTTGTTTAACTTCTCACACTTATGACAAGATCCGTGCTCCTTACTTGACCAATGTTACTAAAATAGTATAACATTAATACTATACTAGATTCACTATAAGCGCTGCACTTTTTAAGTTTGCTCTTTCAAATTGTTCCCCCAACATGCAATAAAATTAATTGTTTGAATTCTGAAACATTCTGTGTATGTATACTGTTGGCCCAACTGCCCCATCTTTCATGTAAACATACATTCCTTAGTACGTTAGAACAATTGCATAATGCAACGATGTAAATCCAGTTAAGGTGAGAAGGTACTGCCTATCTCCACAATGCTATTTCCATGAATTTTGGGTGCACACTACTAAAAAATTATTATTAATATGGGCATGAAAATATTTTAAATAAGTATTATGAATCTCAGAGAAAAATACCTTCTTATTATTATTCTTATGAGTCTGCTTAATACACACACACACACACACACACACACACACACACACACACACACACACACACACACACACACACACACACACACACACACACACACACACACACACACACACACACACACACACACACAAATTCATACGTTTTGGTTGATTAGTTTTTTAAAAAAGTGTAGGAGAACCTGAAAATATGTGAAACAGAGAAAACAGCTTTAAAGTTTATATATTGATTACTGATGTCTCACATGAGTCAGAACCTTTCTGCTGCATAGTATTGACCCTCTGTATTCTCACTTGTTCTTTTCAAGTTCCTCTTCATTTTTCTTGCCTTCTTGGTCAGTTCTTCAAGCATTTTATCTGCTTTCAGGACTCGCAGCTCATCAATTTCTGTATATGACTACTATCATGATTAGCACATGTATTGTGTGAACTGGGCCTACTAACCTCAATATTACATGTGGTTTCATTGTCTATTGTATTTTTATTTTCTACATTCACTTTTCTATGTTTAGTAAAACAATTGCCTATAAACTCTCTCTTTCAAAATGTTTTTGGCCTACCCATATCACATATTCACCCATAACTAGTACAAAATATTATTCAGAACAAATAACAGTTCACATATGCAGCGAAAGGCAAAAAATCTAGCATCATTGGAGTTACAGTGGTACCAGCAGAAAGCTTGAAAGATGCCTTACAAAACAAGCCTTAGTTAGGAATTATCTGTTCAGCATTACAGAAGTAATGATCGATTTTCTGAAAGCTTACATAAAGGGGCGTGGCAAAAACTTAACACCCACTAATATAAATGGCAAATCAGAACTTTATAACTATATATTTGTAATCTAGAGGGATGATATTATAATAAAATGTAAAAATAAAAAAGAAAAGTGAATTTTAACTCCAAGTGAAGTACCTTCTCACCTTAAGGGACACAGGAGAGATGTACAAAACGACTTTAGTCCCTACAGTTAGACCAGAACATTATAGAAGAGTACCTTCAATTAAGGAACACCACATTGAACCGACCCTTTTTGCAAATAATGGAACATTTTTCAAACAACGTCTCCATTGCTGGCAGACTTTTAATGAGCTTCTTGGAAACTCATATCACAAAAGAATTCCTACTAATTCTCATACATTGGTATAGATATGTGAATGACATATTCGATAGTAAATGATAAACAGTGAATGATGCATTGCAATTAATTAATTAGCAGAATTCCTCAAAAAACTTTTACATACAAAATCAGAAAAACAATAGTCTCTTTCTTGGACCTGAAACGAATCAAGAAACACACACCAAATGAACTAGAATTTGGCATATATAGGAAAGAAACACATGCAGAAAATGTCTAAAATCAGATCGATGCAACGCAATACAACACAAACATGTTTTCATCAACAATTGAACTTACAGGCTGGTCAATGTTCTATTAAAAAGATGGAATATACCAAAGAGTACAATCATATAGTTCACATTGTAGAATATAATGGATTTGGTGCTAAATTGATCAGAGATAAACTTGATAAATTCAAAAGACAAGAAACTATTCTTTCTCCAATCAGTAATAAAACTTCATACAGAAAGTTTACATACCAGCCATACCTTTACCAGAAATTCTTCAAAGAACACATCATTACATTGAAAATGAAGCTAGTAACAGTGAAGCCATGAATATTATACAAATATAACAATGTGTAACAAAAGCTTTACATAACTTAAAAAAATTGTGTTAATTCTTCTTTCTAATTGAGATCAATTTCACGAACTCTTGTCTGCATCTAGTTTTGTCTAGTTTCCTCCTGTAGTTTTCCTTGACTGAAGATGCGGACAAGAGTTTGTGCAATCGATATCAATTAGAAAGAAGAATTAACACCATTTTATTAAGCTAAGTGAAGCATTTGTTACAAATTTGTATATTTGTATAACACATCATTACTTTGACCTCATAGAACAAATTCACTGTGCAACAAGTTTTGAAATCACATAATACAAATCAGAAACCCACAGGCAATAACTCTGATGACCTAAGTAATATTCTTTTCTCGTAGATTGAAATGTTCCTACATTTCATTCTTGAAGTATTTTGTCGCGGGTCATATATTCCTCTAACGCCTTAGCAGATGTTATCTGAGACATATTTTCTAAATGTGTACCAGATAAGTTGCAAAGGCTGTGACAACTTTTATACTGGCAAAACAAAAGGAAATTTGAACATTAGGCTTAAAGTGCATTTTCGGAACCTCAAGAACAAAGAGATAGACAAATCAGTAGCATACCAGTTTTGAAATGAGAATCACAATATAGAACAAGAAATCCATTTATTAAAAAGCATTCTGCATCCAACTGCATTAATGAGGTGGGAAAAGATATTCATAAAGAAGTATAAAGGACACCAACAGAGACATCCCAATTGCCATCAAGGAGGTCACCCAATCAAAATTCAACAGTCAGCATTAGCAGGGGATGTCCTGAAGGTCCTTATGAAACATGTTCTGGGTAAACACTAGCGATATATGGAACAGTGTGTACTAGTTTGACTCAAGATTATATTTGCTTTTTTAACTCTCACCTATTCAAAATTTAGTTTCCATAGTTGTATGTAATTGTACCAGAATCATCAGTATCACTAAAAGAACTAATTGAATAATTTTGTGTTACAGATGGCTAGCATCAATGCTGGGATTGATTATTATTGGAGTATGCCTAATGTGTGTAATATTACTATGGTAGTTTTGAAAGATCCTTGTCAGCGAGCTTATATAAAATTTTTGTAATTTTGCAATTCCGGATATAAAGTTGGCAAATGTCTACAGTAATTTTGAAGTGAAGATATTACAGTAGTATATTATATATTAAGGGATAGAAACATGATTTTTTTCATGAGATATAAAATTGGAGCCCAAAGGATTTATCCTTAGCAGAGGAGAAAATCTGTTTTGATCCTGTAATGTATATACTAGTTTTTCCACAACTTAAACTCAGTTATCACAGATAGAAGGAGTCAACATGGAAAATGGCCATGGCCATCTTGCCATGGAGTCAAATGGAAAGACTAATGTCATGAAAAGTTGGCCACAGTAGCTCAATGGGTTAAGCGACTGGATGGAAACCAGAAGATCTGTGGTTCAAATCCTGGCCGTGGCATTGAATTTTTCACGTTGACTCTACCTATCAAGAATTGATTCTTTGATTTTTCCAATGAAAGGGTAATATCTGTTAGCATTGTATACAAAATATCGCTTGCAAAGGACCCTTTTAAATTTGGGCAGACAGAACTGGAATGTTCAGTAGCTTATTAGCTAAATGTGCTCTGCAAACATCGTGAATTCACCTGCTACCTGGACTCATGATTACAATGGTTTAAAGCAACAGAAAATGAAACTTTTTGTTGATATGTTTTTAAACTTGCTAAATCACTGACTCTATTTGGTTAAGACAGCTTCTACTTATGCTTCCTTATTCTCAGAAAGAAGGTTTTGGATTGTTATCTTTTCTGACAATTCACTGTGCAACCTTATTTAAAAAAATAAATAAATGAATCAAATTATTAAGAAGTTCTAAATTATTTTGAAAATATATTGTGTTTATCTTTCTTGTTTCTGAAGAGAAGCAAATACTTGGATCAACAGCTCAATTGTTACAATTTACTATGATTTTATGACATGGTTTCTGTTTACAGCATGATGCATCAGTAGTCACCTCTCAAAATTCTTTCTTGTTTCAGAAGAAGAGGAAATTTTTGTACTAACATCTTATTCAATGCAATATCACCATAACTTTGTGACTTACTTTCTCTGTACAGCATGATGCATCAATTGGTTATTATCAGGGCAAGAACTTTAGACACCAAACCTAATAAGTTTGCTACTCCGAGACTATGGAATTAGGTTTGTTTAAAAGGAACTGAGGGTGGGTAAAGGACGTTTGTAGAGCATGCTATACCTGATTCCGACCTTGGGTACGCAGTCAATCAAAAACAACAAACAGAGGCTCTTGACTAAGCACATGTATATGAATGACTTGAGAAAGTCCCTAAGCTCATTCATTCTCTCTTTTGTGAAAAATATACAGGCCTATTGAAATAATTGTTGAAATTTTAATTATAGTTATTAATTTTATTGCAATATACAACTATGTACGAGGGCTGTTCAATAAAGAATGATCACACTTTTTTTGACGTCACTTTACTCATCCTCATAATTTTGATGGTCCTTCTCAACATAGTCTCCCGTGAATGCGATTCACTTGTCCCAGCATTTCTGCCAGTCTTTAAACATATGCTGGAAACCATTTTTGAGAGATCCTTCAAAATTGCCTCCGCAGCCTTCAGCACTGCTTCTGATGATGGACAATAGCTCCCACAAAGGCATTTCTTCAAGTTAAGGAATAGAAAAACGTTACCTGGGGCTAAATCCGGACTGTAGGAAGGATGAGGGATGCACTTCACGTTGATTTTTGCCAGATATTCAGCAACAACATTGGCAATATGCAGCCATGCATTATCGTGGTGCAGCATCCAGGCTGCTTTACGGCAATGTGGTATTTTGCGCCTGATAAGGACGTGCAATGTTTTCAGGACATCTCTGTCGTATTGTCCAGTTACTAATGTGTGTGCAGGTACAACATCCTGATAGACCATTCCATGAATATTAAAGAATGAGATGACCATAATTTCCCAGCAGAAGCAACCACTTTTGCTTTTTGGGGGGTTGGTGATGAAGGAGCTTTCCACACTGAGCTTTGCTGTTTTCCTCTCAGGATCAAAATGATGTAGCCAAGTTTCATCAGCAGTGATTATGTTTGAAAGAAACTTCAGGTCTTCCTCTAACATCAACTTTAACTGCATGCAGACCTGCATGCGAATGTCCTTTTGTTCGGGAATCAACAGTCTTGGAACCTATCGCACACAAACACGTCTCATGTGTAATGTTTCTGTCCCCTAACGTGTGGGTAGCGCCCAATGAAATGTTCAGTATTTCAGAAAGTGATCTTAAGGTAATTCGCCGATCCTCTCTCACAATGGCAGCAGCAGTGATATTTTCTTCCGTACGAGCAGTAACTGGAGCACCGGGTCCACCTTCCTTTGAAATTGATTGTCTACCCTCTTTAAACATTTTAAATCACCTTTGAGCTGTGCTATAGGGAAGAACAGACTCTCCATAGGCCTCCTATAACATTGTATAGGCCTCAACTGAAGATTAGTTGCGACAAAAACAGAATTTCAAAGCCGCATATTGTTCCTGCTGTGTTAACTCCATTGCAGCGGTAGGCATTATTGAACATGTCTGAACTTGCCTGGTTCTCACAGCCGGGAACCAGGAGTACCAACAATGAAACTACTACGGCCTGTTTGTTTCACATTAAGCTAACAGAATATAATAAGATTGAATTTTAGTGCGAAAAATTATGACCGTAAAAGAATTATGATCATTCTTTATTGAACAGTCCTCATACACTTGTAAGTTCTAAATTTGAAACTTGTTCTATCGTCTGACAAAATACTTTTGTATTGAGAGAATGTTCTGTCTACATCAAATAATGTGACTGGAGCATACTTAAAACAGTTCATATTGGAATGTGTATTATTGTTTAAACAATTTCACACTTCACACAGTTTCAAGGATGATGTATTGTTTTTAAGAACACGTTGAAGTTTTAGTTTCACAATTACTATTACTAACATCAGGGACTTCATTTATTTATTCACGCACTTTTTCCACCACCCCTAAAGCGGGACACATTTCAATATTCAAGTCTCACCTCACACCCTCCCTCGGAACGTGACTGTACATCAGGACAGCCGTGAATCGCAAGGTACCAAGGTCAGTGGCTCACAACCTGCAGCCCCCTCGTTCCAGTGTTTTGGTGTTCAAAGTTCCTGCCCTAGTTATTATTGTGCTGCTCTAATGGTTGACAAGCACTCCACCTTTGATAATCACAAGCCTCTCAGGTAACATATACTCCATATATTGTCTGTTCTCGGTGGTCACTGATGTTTTATACTGCACCAATGAGGTGTCACTTCAACCAATAAAATTAAAAAAATCACAAATGACAGAGGCATGTGACTCCGCATGGTCACAACATTGCAAAATCTCCCATTTTCTCTTTCATTCTTTAGGTTCTCATGGCTCACTTTGGTTTTCTAAGAAGTAAATGGCCATGTGCGTAGTGCAAATACATACTAGGAGAAAGCGTGACTATGTTGCTTTTTGTGACATTGAATACCTTCATCCTCTCACATGCTTTTGATACACCTCATGTAAGACATTAGTGTAGCTTAATAAAATAATACCTCTTATTACATTTCCGTATACGGGGTGTATATAAATGAATATCGGGGTTTTAACTCTTTATAATAATTATTATATTCAACTTACAGTTATAAATGATATGTCGAATGAAAAAGCAACTCAGTTTTACCAAGAACTTTATAAATGTTCAGTGACTACTCTTTGTCACACGGCACACATCAAGTCTATAGCCAAGTTCTTCCCAAACATTAATAAGCGTGTATTCAGTAATTGTAGCAACAGCTGCTTCAATCCGGTTTCATAATTCAGGGAGGTCAGCTGGTAGCGAAGCCACCTACACACGATCCTTGATGAAGCCCCAAAAGTAAAACTCGCATGGCATTAGGTCAGGAGAACGTGTAGGTCATGCATAGCAAGCCCTGTCATTGGGGCCCTTGTGGCTTATCCAGCGCTCGGGTACAGTGACGTTCAAACAATAACGTACTTCGTTATGCCAGTGAGGTGATGCACTATCTTGCTGGAAAATGAGGTTCTCTGGCTAATTTCCTTCCAACTGAGAGAAGAACCATTGCTCTAGTGTATCAAGGTAAGAAGGGCCAGTTACAGGGGGTTCACTAAAAAAGAAAGGTCCATAAACTTTTCACCGGGATATGGCACAAAAAACATTCACTTTAGTGGAATCTCGTTGCATTTGTACCATCTCGTGAGGATTTTCTAAGCCCCGGATGCGCACATTATGAGTGTTAGCATGTCCACTAATGTGAAAGATCGATTCATCATTGAAGACAACACGATCCATAAAATCGTCATCATCATGAAACATGTCGTTTGCAAAGTTGGCATGTAATCCGTTGTCTGTCGGTTTTAGAGCCTGTAATAACTGTAAATGGTAAGGACGTAGCCATAAGCATTTTCTTATAACTTTCCAAACAGTCGGCACAGGAACTTGTAAATCACGTCTAGCCTTCCAGACTGATTTCTTTGGGCTATGAGTGAACGACTCTCTCCGTTGTTCAACAGTCTCTTCCTTTATTCTTTGTCGTCCCATGCTCTTCCCTTTACAAAGGCAGCCGGTATCTTCAAACTGGTGATACCATCTACGAATGTTATTATCACTAGGAGGATCACAACGAACTGAATGCCGAACGCATGTTGCCATCTTTGTTGTTACCGCTCTCTAGCAGATTGCGGTAGAAACATAGCATGCACATGCGCACTGGTGCCAACAAAGAAAACTGAGTTGCTCTTTCATTTGACATATCATTTATAACTGTAACTTTAATATAATAAATATTATAAAGAGTTAAAACCCCGATATTCATTTATATACATCCTGTATTGCAATATTACTATATATTATATAAGCTGTTAGCTGACACAATACTTGAAGCTCAGCATCTTTTGCAAGAAGAAAGAAGAAGTACACATCAGTAAGCTTTGATTCCTGAAACAAGATATGAATGATACAAAAACAAAAGTTAAGGTTTAGATATTTTCCATTTATTATGTTAATTTTATGTTATTTACATGTACTTTACCCTAGTTTAATAACCTTTTCTTGTATATAAAGTTATGACCTTGTGTATAAGTAAAAGCAGTTATTAAATATACAATATTTTTGTTGACAGGTTCCTCGAGCAACGCTCATCGAGCCTCTCGTACCAAATGCAGGACTAGGATTTGCTATAGGCATGGTGGACAGCTCCATGATGCCAGAACTTGGATATCTGGTGGATATACGACATACTGCACTATATGGCAGTGTGAATGCCATTGATGATGTGGCATTCTGCTTGGGCTTTGCTATAGGTGCGTTGTACAATAGTTTAGCTAAGGAGGATAGTAATTCCACAAAATACAGTACGCGCAAGATAAGTTGAGTGCTGGATTTACGGTGTGGTGCTGGCAGAGGGGAAGAAGCGAGAGCTAACGCTCTTTTGTTTCTGCAGTGTGTTCAACCTTGAAAAACACAGTTTAGCAAAATGGCAGATAAGCGAATATATCACAAGTAAAGTTCCATCCTCTGAAAACATTCCTTAGTTAAAAACATTCAATAGTTTAGAAAAACACTAGAATAGACAAGTGAAACAAAAAAGAACAATGTAGCTACAGTCATCGCAATGGAAACCTTTACATTTTAAGCGCAAGGAAAATCTTTACATACACAATACGCTCAGTTTGTTCTCCCACCACTACAAAGGAAAAGGTGGGCGGAGCTGCAAATCACGTGATTCTCAAGTGTACAGCAGCAACTTCCTTTCACTAGCAACTCAAGTCTCGGTCTGTCTCTGGTATCTGCATACAGCAAGTTCTTTATTGGGCGCTGTCATCCAATTTTTGATCTCAGTGCTGTTTTTGAAGGTGTGTATTTCTGTATCCAATACACAAAATGGGATGCAAGAAACTCGCTTGTTATGAGAAGACTCATGCTTTAACTCTGTAATTCGTAAAGCTGCTGATCCAAAGGTTTCAAGTCAAGTCATTTACGACCTAAAAAATGCAGCAGAACCTTTGCCCCGTGGCACCACACCAACTCGAAGGACAGGCTCAGACTGCTCCAAGGACTGATGACCTTCTAAAACGTGAAGTGATAGCTAATCCATGGATTACAGCTGCAGATTTAGAAAATAATAATCCAGAACTGCTCAAAAGTGTTGCAATCCGGACTATTCAGCATCGGCTTCAAAAAGACTTAGGTTTAACAATTTGGTGTGCTGCCAAGAAACCTCTTCTAACTGAAGCTATGATGAAGAAAAGAGTACATTTCTGCAAAACATATCAGCACTGTACATCAGATGACTGGCACAAAGTAATGTTTTCTGATGAAGGCACTTTCAAATTGGTTAGAGGAAAGTCCAAAAACGTAAGAAGGTCAAAAAATGTATCACAGCATGATCCAAAGTTTACGGTCAAAACTGTTAAACATCCAGAAAGTGTGATGGTAGTAGATTAGTGGTAATTGAGGTAGGGCTGCCTTGTACTTGCTCCCTAAATATGCAACAATGAAGGGAAGTACCTATTTAGAAGTTTTGCAAAAGCATTTGTTCACATTTTGGCCAATTCATCAGTGTCAGTTCTTTATGCATGATGGTGCCCCTGCTCACAGAACAAAGATGGTTCAGAAGTTCCTAAAAGACAATAATATACCTGTAATTGACAGTCTTAGTAATTCTCCTGACCTAAATCCAATAGAAAATGCTTGGGATCAAATGAAGTATAAAATAGAAGAGCTGCAACCATCAAATATTAAGGACCTGCAGGAGGCGTTGAAGAAGTTATGGGTGCAAATAGACAAAAAATATTTTGAAAATCTAGCAGATTCGATGCCCAGGAGACTCATGAAGGTGATACAGCTTAAGGGAAATATAACCAAGTACTAATTGTACGGAGAAGTTCAAAATAAAACCATGTAAATCCAGTGTTTGTTGTTTTTATTACCATGTAAAGATTTCCATTGCGGCCACTGTAATAAGTAGTAAGAGGGTCATCAATAGATACAAATGTTGGGGTTGAGTGTGTTGGGAGCATGAATTAATATATGCAAGCCACCAAGCAAGAGAAGAATAGATATTCATTCATTTATAAAAATATTACTGTATGATAAAAATAAATGGAATGAGTAGTGACATATAATTGTGTTATTTCTGTTGTGTTACAGGTCCAGCAATGAGTGGGACTCTGGTGAAGACAATTGGATTTAAGTGGATGTTATATGGTATCGCTATACATAACTTCCTGTATGCTCCTCTCATGTATCTCCTGTGTAATCCACCAACCAAAGAGGAGAAGAAGGTATGCTCCAAAATATATGTTGGCTCTATTAATGTTTTGTATCACATATTCTCTATGTCCCTACAGATTATCTTTGAATATTTTTCCAGTGTAACATCTAAAGACTGTATCTCTACATTGCTTGTAGCTCTTGAGTTGATTGGCAATATAGTATGTTTTAGAAAAATTATTATGTATGTGTGTTGACAGCATAGCTCAAAATCAAGTTTGAATACACACACTTGAAACATGGAACAGTTACCTTTAGGTAATAATTATAACTAACACAGTTACAGTGTTGCAAACATCTAACAGTTCCTAGCAATACTCAGGTTTTACTATCTATTAGTGAAAATCTGATTATATTGAATAAAAAAATCCTTTATAAATTAGAAACAACTTAAATATCTCTTTACAATTTTTAAGAGATAGTGTTAAATCTACTCCCATAGCATCAATGCAGATATGTATGTTTGGAGGAACTTCGTAACAGTGACCTCGAAATAAATCATAAAACTATTTGTAGTCAGTTAATTCACACTCGTCACTTACTTTTCTTATATTATTCAGGGACTAGTTTCAAAAGCTGTTGCCTCCATTTTCAATCTCTTTCCAACTAGCATCTGTTGTTGCCTGCTCTCTCTCTCTCTCTCTCTCTCTCTCTCTCTCTCTCTCTCTCTCTCTCTCTCTCTCTCTCTCTCTCTCTCTCTCTCTCTCTGGTGGAATTATGAACTTTTTTGTCAAATTATCTACTGGTGGGATTTCAAAGTTCATTATGCAGTCCTTATGTCTCCATATGAATATGTTCTCCCATGTTGTCAGTTTATTTTGGTTTATCACTCCTTTTAATAATTTTGGATTTGGATCAGGGTCTGAGTGTAAGACTGTATAAACTGCATGTTTATGTATAATTGGGTTGTGATTATTATTCTTTATGCAATTTTTTGAATGTGTTGGTTTCCTGTAAATTCCAAATTTTATTTTTGTGTTATTAATTGATATAATTCCAAAGATTGAGGGAAATTAAACAAAGCTTTCCCTTATCTTCAAGAGATAAGGGGTGCTATCAAAAACATTAAGTATAATATGACATATTGAACGTTACCCTTGGTGTAGGGCAGTGTAGGATCTGATCAGGTAGATAATTCTCTCCTGTGTACATAATTCCTGTAGCAGTGTTGATGTCCCAGCTCTTGTCGACAGATTATGTGATCTGGCTCTGATAGCATCAGCAGTCTAACTAAACAAATGAACTATCAAATCCCCCTTTTTACTGATCCCCACCACTTAAATAGATGTTGCTTCTATAATGGCTGCCAACTCACATGTCAGCACTTCGTATAGCTAATATTGCACAATATTGCTTCCCATGGTGCAATATATGTTTACCTGGAAATTACTTGTCTAAACTTTCTGTCGACACAGCAGGAGACCTGCCTGCAGTTTCATGACTGTACTTTTGTTTGACCACATGACTCATACTTCACATGATTCCACATGTCTAAACTTGCAACTACAAGAAAAGAAATGTTAAATTCCAATAATTAGGATACTTTCCAACATTTGTTTAGATCCTATATGCAACAATATAATGTATCATGCCAGAAGAATAACAATTACTCACCAGTGTCTTTGAATGACCAATCTAATTTGAGCAAACAATATACATATTTTGTACAACATAACATTATCTAGAAGAAGTATTTCACCCAAAACTCTGAGTTTGAGTGTGTGCATGTATGTGTGTGTGCACGCACGCAGCTGTGTGGGACACTACCAAGTGTCGTTAAAGCCTATTGCATTCCCGTATTCCCTTTGCAATAAAATATGTAATAAATAGTATTTCTACAAGTATCACAACTTGAGGTCCTTAAAATTTAAGATAAAACAGACAATGTCTGAATTGCTAAATTGGTTCAACATTAATAGATTATTAATAAATACAGATAAAACAATAGCAATAGCTTTTCATCATAAACAAAATGCACTTACCAGTTATCCCTCTATAGAGTTCCAGGGCAAATATATCTCACACATAGAGAGTACAACATTTCTATGGGTATGGGTGGATAATAATTTAAATTGGTCGGCTCACATTCAAAAGCTATCACAAAAACTAAGTAAAATAGCTTATGCTATCACAGTCATTTCAAAAGTCATGGACTTGAAATCGGTTTTATCTTTATATCATGCACATTTTCAGTTTGTTCTTAGCTTTGGAATATTATTTTGGGGTAATTCAACTGCAGCAAAATCTATTTTTAAAATGCAAAAAACGGGCGATTAGGATAACCCTACATGTTAAAAGAACCAGTTGTAGGCCACTATTTAAGGAATTAAATATATTGCCCCTACCCTGTGTTTATATATATGAAATATTATGCTACATAAAGACTAATCTCAGTAGGTACACCACAAACTCACAGATACATCTTTTTTTATTATTATTGTAGTTAATTGATGGAAATTAATCATTTCTTCATACTAGCCATATATAGGCCAAGGCTTTTGATAGATAGTCAACATGAAAAATTCAATGCTGTGGCCAGGATTTGAACCACAGATCTCCTGGTTTCCGTCCAGTTGCTCTAAACCATTGAGCTACCATGGCCAACATGCCGTCCTGCCCCATATACGAGTCAAATGGAGAATTTAATGTCAGAATGGCATGCTGGCCACAGTAACTCAATGGCTTAGAGCAACTGAATGGAAAGCAGGAGATCCGTGGTTCAAATCCCAGCCATGGTATTGAATTTTTCATGTTGACTCTATCTATCACAGATACATTCTCATGATACCAGAAGAAAAGATAACCTTCATGTAATCGCACATAGCACAAGTTCTCTTGAAAAAAGTTTTGTATATACTGGCCTCCAGCTTTATAATAAATTACCCAATTGTCTGAAGCAAATACCTGCACTGCATCGATTTAGGATTTGCCTCAAAAAACTTCTTTCACTCGATTGTTTTTATAGCATAAAGAAGCATTATAATTACTTTGACAATTAACTTTTTAAAGATATTTTTTAAATCTATACACAATGTCTTTATTTAATATTTTGAGGTAATAGCTCAATTTTGTAATATATATCACATGTACATATTGTGTTGTTGTTGTTGTTGTTGTTGTTGTTGTTGTAGTTTTCAAATGCTAGGCTTTGGCAATGAAGACATTAGCTCTTGCTCTTCAATATTTCTGTGTAGTGGATCCGGCAGGTAGGGCTTCACAGGTTAAAAGATGTTCTTCAGTCATTTCCTCTTCTCTGTTGTCAAATGCTAGGCTTTGGCAATGAAGCCATTAGCTCTCTTGCTCTCCAATATTTCTGTGTAGTGGGTCCAGCAGGTAGGGCTTCACAGGTTAAAATATGTTCTGTAGTCATTTCCTCATCTTTGTTGTCAAATGCTAGGCTTTGGCAATGAAGCCATTAGCTCTCTCTCCAATATTTCTCTGTAGTGGGTCCGGCAGGTAGGACTTCACAAGTTAGAAGATGTTCTTCAGTCATTTCCTCTTCTTTGTTGTCAAATGCTAGGCTTTGGCAATGAAGCCACTAGCTCTCTTGCTCTCCAATATTTCTGTGTAGTGGGTCCGACAGGCAGGACTTCACAAGTTAGAAGATGTTCTTCAGTCATTTCCTCTTCTTTGTTGTTAAATGCTAGGCTTTAACAATGAAGCCATTACCTCTCTTGCTCTCCAATATTTCTTTGTAGTGGGTCCAGCAGGTAGGGCTTCACAGGTTAGAAGATGTTCTTCAGTCATTTCCTCTTCTTTGTTGTCAAATTCTAGGCTTTGGCAATGAAGCCATTAGCTCTCTTGCTCTCCAATATTTCCGTGCAGTGGGTCCAGCAGGTATGACTTCACAAGTTAAAAAATGTTCTTCAGTCATTTCCTCATCTTTGTTGTCAAATGCTAGGCTTTGGCAATGAAGCCATTAGCTCTCTCTCCAATATTTCTCTGTAGTGGGTCCGGCAGGTAGGACTTCACAAGTTAGAAGATGTTCTTCAGTCATTTCCTCTTCTTTGTTGTCAAATGCTAGGCTTTGGCAATGAAGCCACTAGCTCTCTTGCTCTCCAATATTTCTGTATAGTGGGTCCAGCAGGTAGGGCTTCACAGGTTAGAAGATGTTCTTCAGTCATTTCCTCTTCTTTGTTGTCAAATTCTAGGCTTTGGCAACGAAGCCATTAGCTCTCTTGCTCTCCAAAATTTCCGTGTAGTGGGTCCAGCAGGTATGACTTCACAAGTTAAAAAATGTTCTTCAGTCATTTCCTCTTCTTTGTTGCACAGAGAACAATTTGGACTTGTATAATATCCTATTCTGTGTAAGTGTTTGGCCAAATAATCGTGCTCCGTAAGTAATCTAAAATTTGCTACTGCAGCTTTACATGGGATTTCTGGAATAATATATAGACTTTTAATTAAAATTTTCCTTTTTTTATCTTTGGCTTTGTTAGATATTGATTGGCTTTGTTTGTTTTTGTATTTGTTTTTAATTAATCTTTTTATAGATGTGAAGGGTAAGTTTCTAGTTTTGTTCCGAATTTAATTTGCACCTTTTTTTGGCAAGAAAATCAGCTGATTCATTTCCAGCAATTCTACAATGTGCAGGTATGCAAAGTAATATAATTCTTTTCTGTGGTTTTTGAAGTTGATGGATCATTTTGTGACATTCTTTAATTTGGATTGACCTCATTTTATATGAACTTATTGCATATAATGGTGCTTTCGAATCAGATAGTATGACAGCATTTTTAAATTTATCTGCTCTGTATAGAAGCTGTTGGAGTGAAATATGAATAGCCGTTACTTCTGTATCAAAATTTGTTGTGTGGTATCCTGCTGGTTGATAGAATAAGAACAGTGCACACGCAATTCCTGCTCCTGACTTGTTGTCCAAGTTAGATCCCTCTGTGTAGATATGTAACCATTCTTTGGGTGGGTATCTATTGTTCACAGTTTCTAATGCTAGTGCTTTTAGTACAGGTTTACAAGTTTCAGATTTTTAACTATTTGTTCTAAATCCAATTGAATATTAATTGGTTAAAAAATCAGTGGGTTTTATTTGGTTAAAATGTTTTCTTTAGAATTAGGAAGATTCAGATCTGTTTTCTATTCCATAACTTTCTGTAGGAAACTTGTTTGTGTTTTCATCTTGATTGGTTATAGTGATCTTTTCTCCCATTTTGTTGTTTTTAACCGCAACATTTTTTCATGTCGTATTAGTGCCTGCTCCTCTAAAATTAGATGTATTGGTTAGTTCCGAGTTAAGGCTTGCATTGCCGTGATTGGAGTTGATTTTGCTGCACTGGTGATTAGTCGCAGGACCTGAGTTTAGCATACTTCTAGGTGATTTATGTTAGAACTGTTTGCTGTAATTATTACATCCACATTATAAAGAAGCATTGACTTGATGAATGTTTTGTATGTGGTGCTCAGGGTCTACCAATTACTGCCCCACTTGACTCCAGCTAATCTTTTCAAAATTGAAAATTTTGTTGTTGATTTGTTTACTGCTGCTTCAATATGATGTCTCTAATTTTGCTACTTAAAACATGACAAGCCATGTACATATTGTTAAATATTGAAAAGCCTGTAAATAATTGTAAAGATCCTGGATGTGTTCTATATCACGTATTATGAACTAATAAAACAACTACCACCACCACCACCACCACCACCACCACCACCACCACCACCACCACCACCACCACCACCACCACCACCACCACCACCACCACCACCACCACCACCACCACCACCACCACCACCACCACCACCACCACCACCACCACCACCACCACCACCACCACCACCACCACCACCACCACCACCACCACCACCACCACCACCACCACCACCACCACCACCACCACCACCACCACCACCGCTACCGCCTCCGCCTCCGCCACCGCCACCGCCACCGCCTTGGCCCAGGCCGCCGCCCCCGCAGCCGCCACCACTACAACCGCCGCGACCGCCACCACCGCCGCCGCCACCACCACCACCGCCGCCGCCACCACCGCCGCCGGCCCGCCACCACCACCGCCACCATCGCCACTACCACCACGACCACGACCACCACCACTACCACCACCACTACAAGTTTTTTAAAGAATATTTTGTGGAACAATTTGTTGACAAAATCATGCGGATGTAACACCTTCCCTGTTTATACGATTTTTTTAAATTTATATTGTGGTTTATTTGAGACATTTATTATATTCTAAAACATTTTGTGATTATGGTTTGTTTTCAGTCTTTGATTCTTGGAGAGAAATCATCAGTGACATATGTGACTTATCAGAATGAAGATGAAGATGACTAAAGCTTTGTCACTGGGCGGTCACGATATTTTTATCACATTGCAGTTATACAAGACGAAATCTAAGGAAATAATGTTGTGAACGTTATAAAGAGTATATTAACAATCAAAGGTATGCTCCAAGGATAATACCACTACAATGATTACCTCATGATTGAGTTATACAGTTATATAACACGGTGTAATGTAAACAATCCCGACTTTAATTCCACTGTTGCTAAAAGCTAGTTGCACAAAGAAAAATATATGCATATGCTAAAATTGGAGGCTCCATTGTTGATAATTATACTCCACTACCCATATCCTGATATTACCAAACTTACATGAAATAAAGATGTATTATAATGGTATTTTATGATGACTTTAACAAGTAAATATAATCAAGTGAAATTAAGTACCATTGGAGACTAAGACAATTTGACATTGTTAAGTTGTGAATAATGTTGTTAGACTTTATTTTTTACTAAAGGTTCTATAGCTAAAGTTGCATTAAATGTAAATAATATTTAAATTAATAGTATTAGTGGTTAAAATATTTATTTTAATAAAATATGTTATAGGTGATTAATTTAACTATTAATATTTTCCATACTGATGGATTATTTTCATATCAATAATGTTCATTTATTCCTATACTTAGAAAATAATTTCAGATTTGTGTTCGATTAAGCTAAATGCTTCATGACAATATAAATATAAATCTTTAACAGCATTTTTTTCCATATTTTAAATGAAATTGCATACAATAATATGTACATGCATTTCTGAAAACCTCAAAGTCTTTCAAAATAACTGTTTATCACCATTTTAATGTGATATCAAACAAGTATAACAATAACCAGCATGCCTACTGGTGAATTCAAATGTTCTTTCATGAATAGATTGATCTGTATTTCAATAAGACTAAATCACAGGTTTGTTGTTTGGATAGCCTTTGTCTATTTCTAGTTTACTTCTGGTTTAATATATTTAATAATTAAATCCAGAGGCATTAATATTTACTAAATTGTTGTCTTCAGTTAGATGAAATTTAATTCTGCTTTGGTAATCCAATCACAACAAATGAACTTTTTGGATAAAAATTAAAATTGAGACATACCTTTTAAAACATGTAGCTTCACTCAAGTCCTTTTACAAATCAGGAACGTTTTCGAAACTGTTGCAGTTTCATCATCAGCTAATTAGCGTCTCATCACATTTGGCTGTTGTCTGGATCTCCTGTAATTTGTTCCATACAACAACCAACTGTGATGAATCGCTAATCAGCTGATGATGAGACTGCAGCAGTTTCGAAAATGTTCCTGATTTTGTAAAGGGACATAAGTGAAGTTACAAGTTTTAAAAGCTATGACTCGATTTTAGTCTCTATACATGAAATTAGTTCCACTGCTAACAACGCTTTTATTAAAATTTGTAAGCTTTCATGCCCAGTGTCAGTATAATATAAAGTATTAACTGGGCTTGTGGGCCGTGGTCTACTGGGCTCCTTCTTCATCTTCCCAGACATTTCGTCTGCAGCTGTGGCAGACATCTTCAGTGGCAGTGCAATGGGAATGTCCTGGTGGAAGTCTGCCGCAGCTGCAGACGAAATGTCTGGGAAGATGAAGAAGGAGCCCAGTAGACCATGTCCCAAAAGCCCGGTTAATACTTTATATTATAATGCTTTTATTTATAACTATTCAAATGAACCATTATTAATTGATGGAAATTAATCATTACTTCACATTAGCCGTGTATATGCCAAGGTTCTGGATACATAGAGTTAAACTGAAAAATTCAATACCATGGTCGGGATTTGAACCACTGATCTCCTGGTTTCTGTCCAGTAAGAGCGACTGAAAAGTTGCGTAAGAGTGACTGGACAGAAATCAGGAGAGCGGTGGTTCAAATCCCGGCCATGGCATTGAATTTTTCAGTTCAGCTCTATCTATCCAAAGAACTTTCATTACTTTATCCCTTCTAAAGCAATGTATCAATTTCTCAACTTATGATTTAGTAAACATTTGCTTTACAGCTTAAAAATAAGAAAATAATAATTCAAATAATTATTATATCGTATTAAAATGGCAATATTCTTTCATCAGATATGAATTGCATTTGGAAGTGTTGAAATTCTTTTTGATGGCAGAACTATACTCCGTAAACTATAAGCAGAAAATGAATATTTAAATTCAGCAAGTATTAGGCACATATTTTAGATAAATGTAGAATTTCTCATTACTTTCTAAGCTTACTTTTTAATAGCAGAATATTATTTTTGAAACATATATCAAAATTGTAATGCAAAAGCCTCCATAGAGGGTAACACATAAAATGCAGATATTTTCTATAAAGTGGTTACATACACTTCATAATATGCATCAAAATGAAATAAAGTGTCTAGTAGTTTAATTATGTTTGGTCTTATTCTTATTTATGTAGCAAAAGTGGTTCACAATTTTAACTCCAAGAGCACAATCAGAATTTATATTTCATTTTGAAAACTATCTCTAAATGCTTTAAAGCCCCATTTTTTGGTGAATGTACACAAACATAATATATTTTTTACTTGTTTTTATATAACTGACATTTATTGCTATAAAATAAACACTTTAGGACCATCATAGCATCCACCAGTTGAGTGAAGACCCAAGAATAATATTAATCATACCACATATGACCAAATAGATAGGAGTAGCAAAAATTGGCTATACTTAGAATAGTCGTAGAATTATAAAGCAGGAACCTTCAGGATATTTGTCAATGGCTGCACAAAATCCGATGAGGCTTTGTATCAATGAACAGTGAAATTTCTGCAAGTTTTGGCTTACACAAAGCTGTTTCCAAAGTCACAATGAATGATTGATTATATAGAAAGCGCTCCTATCACATATTCCCGGACTGTGACCTTGAAATGAATATTTATTTAGACTCTTGTGCAAATACCAAATCCTGCTGTCTCAAATGAGCATTTTAAATGCAGCGCTAGCAATTTCTCTTTATGAATAAGACATGCTATTGTTCTCTGGGCAGTTAACTCTGCTATTGTATTAGGAGTTTCAAATATTGAGCCATATTCTGCTGGGTTCATTAAAAATTATTGAGGTACTTGACTCAATTTTCTGTGGCATTTGGGGGCTACTGCCTGAGAAATTGTAATGTAATTATTAGAATATTAAACACATAATATTACTTGAATGTAAACTGCTTGTTAATCCCTTATTGTGTATTGCAATAACTAATATGCTGAGGTGCTTTTTATAAAACAAACAAATAATACTATACAATTATGAAAGTGAAAACAGCTTGTGAACAGACATTAAAATGTCAAGACACAACAATATAAACTGCACACAATGCAGAAAAGCTCAACTGGTAAAATGGGTCCGAATGTATCAGACAGTAACACTGCAAGGGTGCAAGAGAGCTGGTAAATAACGCTGCGCTCGCCTGTCTGTGCATCTTTTTTCTCTAAATATATATAAATTTATATAACCAATCAATGTTTCATTTGTAAATGGAAAGCTTATTATGTTATATGGTGATTGCTGAAAATGCGGTGCAAATAAATGGTATATTAAATTGTCTACATTGACTCCTTTACTGTAGTAGTGTAAACCAAACATCCAGTTCTTATCCCATCCTTCATTTCTAGCAAGAGATTTGTTAACCCTCCGTTAGTCATGTGGGACCTGGGAGGACTCTAGCTTTATATACGGGGGCTGTTCAATAAACAATGATCACAATCTTTTTTTTGACAGCATACCTTTACTCATCCACATAATTTTGATGGTCCTTCTCAAAATAGTCTACCCTGAATGCAATGCACTTGTCCCAGCGTTTCTGCCAGTGGTCAAAGACATGCTGGATACCATTTTTTGAGAGATCCTTCAAAATAAGTTAAGGAATAGAAAAAAGTCACATGGACATAAATCCGAACTATAATTAGGGTGAGGGATGCACTTCATGTTGATTGCTGCAAGATATTCAGCAACAACATTGGCAATATGCAACCGTGCATTATCATGGTGCAGCATCCAGCCTGCTTTACAGAAATGTGGTCTTTTGCGCCTGATAAGGACTTGCAGTGTTTTCAGGACATCCAAATAATATTGTCCAGTTACTGATGTGTGTGCAGGTACAACATGCTGATAGACCATTCCATGAATATTAAAGAATGAGGTGAACATAGGTTTTCCAGCAGAAGCAACCACTTTTGCTTTTTTTGGGGGTTGGAGATGAAGGAGATTTCCACACTGAGCTTTCTATTTGCTCTCAGGATCAAAATGATGTAGCCAAGTTTCATCAGCAGTGATTACGTTTGAAAGACAATCCGGATCTTCCTCTAACATCAACTTTAACTGCATGTTACCTCCATTGCAGCGGCAGGCGATACTGAACATGTCTGAACTTGCTTGGTTCTCACAGGCGGGAACCAGGAGTACCAACAATGAATCTACTATGGCGTGTTTGTTTCACATTAAGCTAACAGGATATAATAACATTGAATTTTAGTGCGAAAATTTATGAATGTAAAAAAATTATGATCATTCTTTATTGAACAGCCATTGTAAATGCTGTAGTTTCTGAATGAAGGCACCTACATAATTGCCTGACTAGGACATCTAAAATTTCACCTTACTCGAATGTTTGCTGCAGCGACAAATTTTTCTCTTTATTATTGTAGCTACAAGAATGATGAATCAGCAGTTGGGTGTCATATGGGACTGGCGAGCCCCTTGCACCTACTCCCATTACATTTTGATGACATGCTTTTCTTCGTTAGTAAGTTGCAGAATGTCGCATTGGCAGTGAAAGGAGCTATAAGTTCTTTGTCATGAATATCAGTAAGAGGTATGATTTACAGTAGTGTTCCTCAAAGTGTTGTCCGCGGACCCCGGGATGTCCGGCGATCCGCAAAAAAGGGTCTCTTAAGTCAAGATATAATGTTGAATTAAAACCAGATAGATAGATATTTATTAAGTGCTTGTCAATTTTACATAATTTTAACATATATTTCCTTAAATTTAAATTTCTTACACTACGGTTAATCTCCTCAGCACTACACCTAGCTTTGTCACCCTGCCCTTCCTGCTAATGATGTAGCACCGACCCTTCTCTATTCAACATCCCTCTCCCTCTCCCTCTTCCTCCTCACCACCCTCTCCTCCTTCTCCTCTCCTACTCTTTGTTTTCCTTAGACATTTCTCCTTTATCTTGGCCTAAAGGTCCCCCATTTCTTTAAACTTCTCTTTCCCTTCAACATGGGCCACGCCGTGACTCAGTGGTTAGACCGCTTGGCTCTCACCAAGGCGGCCCGGGTTCGATCCCAGGTGACCACAAAGTGAGATTTGTGGTGGGCAACACAACGCTGGGGCGGGATTTCTCCAGGATCTCTGGTTTCCCCAGCCATCTAATTCCACCAGTGCTCATCTCATCTCATGTATCATCAGTGTCATTGCCTGCAATGCCGTATGTAGCAAAAGCAGACATTAACCACAACACATTTCATTTCTTTTTTCCCCTTCAACAATCAGAATTCTAAAAACTATAATACTCTTTTCTAGGCCATCCCACTTCGGCTTCCATAATTTCTCTCTCCAAGCTTTTACCTCTTTGAATTCTATTAGGCTATGCAAATCATTACCTTCTCCTTCAGACATAACACATGTTTTATCATCCATTGCCCTTAGCCCTTTTAAGAACATAGGCCCTGTTCTTACCCAAGCCCACATTTCTCTTTCCCTTTTATTACATTTGTCCACATATTTTTTTCCCCCACTCTTCTTTTTTACTGATTTATATAATCTCAATGACTTCTTTCCTTCTATGCTCCCCCAAATTTCTTGCCTTTGCATGTTTTCTACCCTACACCTTACTACACATCAGAATCCCTGAACTAAAACTATAGAAAACAGAATTGTATTTCCTGAGTCACTTATCTCCTCGGTGCGGAATTGTACTTGTGTTAGTTAACATTTCTTATACAGCTATGTCGTAACGATGTCACACAGCTGAGAGATGCTATCAACGTAACAGTTGGGGGTGTGTAGTACAGCATTATAATAGCGACGGAAGGTTGTTGAACTTGCTACCAAAGGACATATATTGTGCCCTTTCCAACCACCTATATGTGCAAGTAAACATTTTCAGTGTTGTGCAACAACAAGTCATTGAAGAGAAACAGACGTACCAATGTACTTGCCAATGGACTTAAGCATAAAAATCACCAACATTAAGCCCAATTTAACCGAGCTTATTCAGTAAAAAAACAGACAGTTTTATTGTTCACATTAATACATTCCAAAGAACAACGTTTCAAGCTTTTGCCACGTAAACTGATTTTTAGTAACCTAATACTAACTTTGTTGAAATGGTGAAATGGCGAATTCAGAACATTACGAATAACTGATTATATGTATAAAAATACTTTCTTTAGGTGAAAAATAAATTCATTTTTATAACATGTGCGTGATGTTATTAATCCTTGAGTAATCAAAAGCGTGTGGTATTTCATACCTTTACTGATGCAAAGCTAATGTTTAATAAAAATCTAGTTGGGCAAACTTGTATACAATTTACTTCAAAGTGAAAAGAAAATTAATTTTAATAAAGACAATTTAAGAATATATTTTTTTATTTAAAATACATTTTATACACAAGTTTATGTTATTTAGTTTAACTTTAATTTTTAATTGGTTATTAATTAAATTTAAAACCAAATATACAAGAAATTATCTTAAATTATACATACAGTAATATTTCACCAAAAGTTGACTCGTTTATATAAATGCAGTTGCCAAACTATGGGCGTCTGCGAATAAGTTGTTAGATTATTAATTTATAGGGCAGCCGTATTTATTACACATCTGCTTCACTTTCGTACCTATTTTGAGGACATGTTTCGCAAATCATCGTTTGCATCTTCGGCTCCTATGCCACTAAAGCTTGATCCAGTGGTGTGGGTAGTTCTGGAGTTACTGCTGCCATCTGTTGTATTAGTGTTGAACTTAAATATGGGATTCTCTTCTGGCGGGATTTCAAAGTTCATTAGTTGGTTTTTATGTTTTTCTATGTATATTCTCTCCCTTATGATGAGTTCTCTAAGTTTTTGTACCTATTTTAGTAATTCGGTGCTATCTTCAATTTCATGATTTTCAGACCAGAAATGAGCTGCTATTGTGGACTTATCAATATATTTGTATCTTAAGTGCATGAAGTGTTCTTTCTTTCTAGTGCCTATGTTTCTTTCTGTCCTCCCTATGTAAATTTTTTCACAGTCTTTACACTTAATCTTCTAAAGGCCTGACTTTTCCTCTGGTTTTATCTTATCAGTATTATTACTGTTAAGTAGGTTTTTAATGTTGTAATTGTTTTTCGGTGCCAATGTTATATTGCATTTCTTGAATATTTTTTGGAACATTTTGTGGCCCAGGGGTGGTAAGTAAATTTAGCAAATCTAATTTCTTGTTTTATTGATCTGAGAGCTGTGACCTGTTTTAATCTCTTTTGAAGTTTGAATGATTTTAGTTTGTTATCTACATAGGGAGGACAAAAAGAAACACAGACACTAGAAAGAACACTTCAGGCACTTAAGATACAAAAATATTGATAAGTCTGCAATAGCAGCTCATTTCTGGTCTGAAAATCATGAAATTGATGATAGCACCAAATTACTAAAATACGTACAAAAACATAGTGAACTCGTCATATGGGAGAGAATATACATAGAAAAACCTAAAAACCAACTAATGAACTTTGAAATCCCGCCAGAAGAGAATCCCATATTTAAGTTCATCACTAAATCAACAGATGGCAGCAGCAGCTTCAGAATTACCCACACCACTGGATCAAGCTTTAGTCGCATAAGAGCCGAAGATGCAAACAATGATTTGCGAAACATGTCCTCAAAATAGGTACGTAAGTGAAGCAGATCTGTAATAAATACGACTCATCTATAAATTAATAATTATTTCGCTTGACTGTGGTGTTCCAGTACAGTTAAATCTCGATAAGTTGTTAGATGATAAGGGGGTCCTTGATGCAGAAGAGTTTGAGAAACACTGATCTACAGAATCCTAAGGATTTGAAAGAAATACATTGTCTACCTTGTGATGAGGATTCCTTACCGTTGGATGACAATTTGTACGAATCAGATGACTCTGATTCTCAAGATAAAGTATAAGAAAGAGCATAAGATTCAGAAAGAGTAGTTTTGATCTCAAGTCTACATGTTTCATCAGGCCAAGTGTCAGAAGGTGCCAAGAAAAAGCTTGACGTAATCATACATTACAACGATACTAAATCTGGAGTTGATATAGTAGAATAATTGAGTACTACGTACAATGTAGCCAGATGAACAAGAAGTTGCCAATGGTAATCTCTTACCTCATGTTGAATATTACAGATATTAATTCTAGGGTTATCTTTCTGGAAACCAAAACAAATATTCCACAAGTCAGGAATGTTTGTAAGTGCTGTCCTTACCTTTACTGTCTCAACAGCTACAAAGAAGAGCAACAGCATCAAAGCTACCCAATGGTCTGAAAGAGCACCTAAAGTAACATTAACAAACATCCGTGTCAACAAGTATACCAAAGCGCTGTGTGTATGCTCTGGTACAGATACAAAATGTAACCTATGTTACAATATGCCGTCCTCCTCATTGCTTTAGATGCTGGAATTACAGTGAACAACCCTGTACATTTTTAAATTCTCAGATGTGAATGTTCTGCGCCTCTCACTGAAACAATATAAAAATATTGGGAGAAAGTTCGTTCAACATCAGATGACATTAATGGTGCATATGAGCAGTACAAATCATTTTCATGTGCTTGTCTGAGACTTAGTTTATTTCCTATATTATGCAGCACTTTTGTGTAGAATACTGGACAATTTACTTTTTTTTGAGTTTGAGTCACACAGTGAGTCATAAATCAAACTCAAAAATGAAGGAACTTCACTATTAATAATGCTTCTGCTTTTAATATTTATTAATTTATTTTTGTTCGTTCGGTAGTTGGTACATTCTCTATGTTGTTAATTTTTCCAGACACCTCCTCAACTGCTTTTAGACAGCTCGAAATTACATTCTTCATGCAGTTTAATAGCTGCTGATAATACCTAAAACTTTTGATTTATAAAATGGAGATTGCCCAATAATTATTGTGAAAGTAATGCTTCAACACAATATGCAAACACCTTGCACTCCCTGGAAGGCAGATCTACCTGCATGGTGAGCAGTAGTTGTAATGAAACTACAGCTATGCTTTGTGAACCGAACTAACCCTGCGTGTTGTCCTCGACCGACCGACCGACCGACCGACCGACCGACCGACCGACCGACTGAAGTGCTGGCTGGCTGTAAAATGCCAGAAGGATTTTGCTGCATGCCCACCCGTTAAGGCTTTTACTGCAGGTAAGGTTTCTCAATTGGGATTTTGTAGGATGTGTTGTGGGTTTTGAGGTTGGAGTTTCTTTTGAGGTTACAAATTTATGTACCTTTAGGTTGTGGGAATGGATGCAATACCTTGCCCCTGGTGTTTTAATTTTGAATTTAGTTATCTAGTTGGAAAATTTTGATCAGCTTAGAAGATTATGTGGAGCTCAGCTTTAGCTGCTGTTAGAGTTAGCCCTTGGGTTATCTTGGGTACCCGCAAGCCATGTGGGGTACCCAGAACAGCCTGGAATGGCATCTAGTGAGGTTATAATCTCCCAATGATCTAACAAGGGCGCCTCTCTGTGTTGGTAAACTAGCGTATAGTTTTGATGCTCGACGCCTGATTTCATTCTCCACATATAGAAGACCTGAGGCTTCGTGAAGCAACCTGGTAGGAAAGTAACGACCCACAGAATATATAGACTGTAGTCCTGCATGTTAAAGCCATGCCAGCCAGCTATATGCGGCCACGCCGCAGATCTTGCAGGCATATAGCATCACTGGAATTACCAGTGCTCGGCTTCGAGGTCGACCCCAGCATTGGACACAGGGAAGCTAATGCTCCCTGCACTCTCACTGCTAGGTCCCTGATGTGCTGACAAAAAGTTAGGCCTCTATCCAATGTTACTCCAAGGTACTGGAAGGAGTAGGTCCACTCCATCCTTCGACCTCTGTTGTCGCTTTCCTCGGGACTGACGTCAGCAGTTATATACTGCAAGACTCATAAACTTTGTATCCCTTTAAGGTGTATGTGACCCGATGCCTGGTCATAATTATATTGTTTTACAGATATACAAGTTTACTTGGTGAAAATATGGTTGGTTGGTTGCTAATGCTCATGGGGTTGGAGAATTTCCATTCTCCTTCTGGCCTCCCAATAACGTGTGACTAGTTGTGCTGTCAGTTCTCCATCTGTTTTTGTCAGGGCACTACACTGGAGCAGATGATCTCCATCCATCAATGAGTTCGGGTCTTTACACAGTGTGCAGGTCGGGGATTCAAAAATATTAATCCTGTGTAGATGTGTGGCCAAACAGTCATGGCCAGTAATCAGTCGGAAGATGGCAACAGTACTGCTTCTTGGGTAGTCTGGAATGGGATTTTTACTTCCCTGTAGAATTTTCCATTGCTTGTTGGTACTTTTTTCTTTGCATTCTTCTTTCCAAAATAGGTTGATTCTATTGTTTATATGTAGTTTTGATGTGTGCAATGAGGTTTTTTGTTGGCAGCTTTGTTTTATTTGTGTTCCTTTTTTTGCCATGGAATCTGCTATTCCATTGCCTGTAATTCTACAGTGGGATGGAATCCACTGGAAGTGTATTTCTTTCCTTAGACCTTGTAGTATTTGTAATGAACTGTAAATTTCAAGTGTGCTATTGTTGTTTGGGTACAGTGAGGATAGGGCTTGAAGTGCTGATTTAGAATCGCTTAGAATCACTGCTTTAGAGAAAGAGTTCACATGGTTGAAGAGTTGTTTCAGCGAGGTGTTGATTGCTTCTAATTCTCTATTATAGCGGGTTGCTAGTGTGCCCAAACAGATGTAAAAGTTGATATTTTACTATGTATTCCTGCTCCAGCATTACTTTCCTTGTCAAATAGGGAGCCATCTGTGTATATGTGTAGCCATGAGTCTTGTGGGTAATAAGTTTCAATTGTTTCTAGAGCTAGCATTTTAAGTGCTTCTGCACTTACATCCCTTTTCGACTCTATATTTTGCAGAAGGTTTACTCTGCTATTTATTTTAGGTTGTCATAAAGGGCAGATTGGAAGTGGGAAATGTTCAATTTTGTTTGTGTCTTCAAGGTTGTATTTTCTATGTAGGTTATAGGCTTTCTGCATAAATCCTTCTTGTATTTTTAAGGTCCTTTCTCTGCTTTTGTAGTTCTTCCAGTGAGTATTAAAGGGGAGCCTTTGTAGTTTTTCATTTAGAAGGAGATTCTGTTTTTCCATTTCATATATAATTGGCAAGTTATTTGTAGCCATTTGCATTGCAGTAATTGGTGTTGATTTGACTGCTCCCATTTTTAGCCTGAGTGCTTGGTTCGGTAATGTTTAAAGTTGTGCTAGTTTGCTTTGACTTGCTGTAAGTATCACCTCGCTTCCATAGAGGAGTGCTGGTTTGATGTAACTTTATAGGAGGTGTTGAGTGTATTGACAGAGGACCCCCATTTGCTGCCAGCTAGTCTTTTGAGTGTTGTTAATCTCTTAGTGGTCTTTTCTATGGTTTCATTAATGTGGGTTTTCCAAGATAATTTAGAATCGAGTGTTATGCCTAGATATTTATAATTTTCTGTTTCTGTTACTTGATGAAAATATCATCATAACTGTTTTGTTTAATGTGGTAACACAATGTATTACTGCTGCTACTTCACACAATATAAAAGAAAGAATAAGATACTTCTGAAGCAGGGTGTAAAACCTTCAAATGAGAGGATGAAACAGTGGGGCACTATCTCAGGTTCACTTGTGTCAACAACAATGTCATAGCTAAGCTGCTGATTCAAATACTAGTATGCTCTTTATGCTAGAGTATTCATTAAATTCAGGCTATTAGTATTTTATGAGTTTATATAACTAAACACTATTATATGTATGCTAGATTTAGCCATTAAATGGCCAAGATGGCAACACTACCTCTCCTAGTCATTGTCAAAGATCATCGTAAATGGATCCTTAAACCCTATACATTGATCCTGTAAATGTAGCAGATTGACAAGAGTGACTGCAGTAGAGCTATGTGCTATGCTCATTATACGGATATTACAAAAAATCTGTAACCTGCGTTCGTGGCAGATTGACAAGAGTGACTGCAGTAGAGCTATGTGCTATGTTCATTATACGGATATTACAAAAAATCTGTAACCTGCGTTCGTAACTTAAAAAATACTGTGTAACAAATTTAATTTGAAAGAGGTTTAAAGAAAGAAACAGGATAAAACAGATGCTAACATCAGTGGTCCACATTCAAAACCTGCATTCCAATCTGGTTGCTCAAGCAATATAATTGGGTTTGCTTTTTATGATCTCTCTCGGCCACCTAAGTTCCATCTTAAGGTCTAAAACTGTAGTGTACAATGAAATAGATGCTGACTGTGATTACTTTGCCATTCACTGGTAGAATGGAAGCAGGCAGTGGCAACAGTTGTTTTATCGACCACAATGTGCCCACTGTCATGCCACTGTTTGTTGGTTACCAGGGGTGGCCGGTGAGGCACTGTATTGACGGTGCCGTGACTGACTGACTGACGGAGGGACGGATGGATAAATAAATAAACAAATAAATAATAAGGGTTGTTTTGATATTTATTTGTACAGTATACCTTACAAATTGAGTTCAATAAAATTTAACATTGAACATTATGTATTATACCCCCTGTACAAATACATAAAATTGCTGATCCTAAGATTTACTCACTGACTCAGGTCCCCTGGCCATAAGCCTTTGCTTTTCCTGAGCAGCTTGATGTCATTTCTTCTTCACCTTCCCTTCTTTTACCCTAATCCACTTTTTTCTTATCCTATATAAGAAATCTCCTATACATCTATTTTTCTTTTCTCCCATCCCCGTTAGCATGTGTACTGCCACTACCTCTTTGCTCACACTGTCCCATTTCTTATCCCATATTTCTCTCCTGTAATTTGTTAACTCCTTACGTTCTATTAGGTAATGAACAGTGCTTTCTTCATCTCCACAAAATTCACATATTTCTACCTCATTACTTCTCAACCCTTTTAAGTATAATATTCCTACTCTCATCCATGCTATGTCTTCTCTTCGAGTTTTGTCAGATTGATCTATATATCTTTCCCTACCACATTCTGTCTTTAATTGCTTATAAAGTTTCAAACATTTCTTTTCTTCTATACTTTCCCATATCTCCTGCCTATCTATGTCTTGTACTCTAGTTCACACTTCCTTCCAAAAACTTTAATAATTTGTATCCTCTGCTCTCCATAGATCTCCCATGCCTATCTTTAATAGCATTCTTTCCAGTTCCGACCACCAACTATTTGTATTTTTAATGCTTTTCTGTTGCTTCATGCACAGATTCAATAATTTCCCTCTCTGCCCTGTAATACACTTATACCAGAATTTCAGTATTCTCTCTATCATTATTCCTCTCCTTTTTGTATTACCTAGCTCTAGTAATACCACCTCTCTTGGTGCTGATTTTGACAGCCCTAGTAGTTCTTTACAAAACAATCCATACATCTGGTCTAATTGTGTTCCTATCTCTGATGTGCCCCATACATTGCACTGGCTTCCACGACCGCTTCATACCATCTGACATATCCAGTTTATATTTACATATTCTTATGCCTGACATTGCTGCCCTGCCATTAGCTATCACTTTTCTGGCTAATAAGGGTTGTTAACATATAGATATGTGTACCAATTTCGAATGATTTAGGTAATCTTATCAATAATCTATCCTATTTTATAATATACTGCACAAACAGAAGGTACAGGGAAACGGAAATAGATATTTATTACATCCTTACTCTTGTTACGCACATGTGTGACGAGTACAGTAAAAGTTTGATAATACAGTTCATGGAGAATGTGACACGAAGCGTTCATGTACGATCTCGCAACAGAGAGACAGTTATCTTAAGCCCTGTGCTTTACTGCACTCTAACGGATAAAGCGTAAGTTATGAGCCAGAGAAATCTCGGCACCACTTTCTCCCATAAGAAGCCATGTATAAGCAGACATCCTAGCCCATAACATAGGCGCTTATGAGCGTAGATGTTGCTGTTCTGGAATCGGCGCCAAGGACAGAGTGCTTGCATTTAACGCGCCTATTCACATGAGGGAGTAGACACTCAAAAACAATCTTTTTTGAGCAATTCTTATGCACTTCTTTCGTTTTCATACAGATGGTGTCATGGCACAGCGGCACTATCTCAGAAGCTGCCCCTGTTGGTTACTCTCACTGTGGTGCAATTTTGCCATTAACAGCTGCTTTTCTGTGCTACCAGGTTTCCTAACAAACTGCAGAACTTAATGCAATTCTTGTTGAAAAAGCATAAAATTGGGAAATGTAGAAAAGATTTTCAACTTTTTTGTGGATGTACCTCAAAGGTGAGCCCATTGACTTAATTCACATATTTTAGACATTCTAAATACTGAAGTTAATTAATATAATTTTGAGTCGAACTAATACTCAATGCTCCACTTATTGCTAGTATTTACCTAGAACACATTTCGTTATGATCTTCCTAACATCATGAGCTGTTGTCAACTAATAGATGTTGGTTTGGTGAGCTCATTGGAGGTGATAGATGCGTCTCTGTCGGTATCTTGATGAACCTGAAGTTTTGATTTTCTTCAAAGGTTGTGTCGAAATTAAACAATTTTCTTTCATATTTCTTTATGAAGATTTTTTCCCATGTGGTTAATGCAGCTGGACCTCATACACTTTTTAATAAGTGGATTTTTCCTTCCAAAAATGGCACACTACCGCCGATTTATCTATTTCTTTGTTCCTGATGCTCCTAAAATGCCCTTTAAGCCTAATGTTCAATTTTCTTTTTGTTTTTCTAATGTAAAAGTTGTCACAGCCTTTGCAGTTTATTCAGTACACACCTGATTTTTTTGTCTGTGGGTATCTCCTTTGTATTATGTGATTTCAAAAGGTGTTGTACACTGAATGTGTTCTGTGGGGCCAAAGTAATATTGTGCTCTTTGAAGAATTTTTGGAAAAGGTATGTAGCTCTGGGATAATATGTAAATTTTATGTATGAAGTTTCATTACTGATTGGGGAAAGAGTAGTTACTTGTTTGCATCTTTGTTGTCTTTTAAGTTTATCAATTTTCTTTTTGACCAATTCAGCACTGAATCCATTGTATTCTGCAATGTGAATTATATTATTGTACTCTTTGATATATTCCATCTTGTTTAAAGGTACATTAACCAGCCTGTAAGTTAAACTGTTGATAACAGCATGCTTGTGTTGTCTTGGGTTATATCCAACTGATTTTATGAAATTTTCTGTGTGTGTTTCCTTCCTATGTATGCCAAATTCAAGTTTATTATGTTTTCTGGTAAGTTTCAAATTTAAGAAAGGGATTTCATTGTTTGTCTCTTTTTCTATGGAAAATTTTATACAAGGATTTTGTAAATTAAGTAGTTTTAATGCATCATCCACTTGTTTCTCATTTACTACTGCCCAAATGTCATCCACATATCTATACCAATGTTTGAAAATTAGTGGGAATGCCTTTGTGATATGGGTTTCCAAAAAGTTCATGAAGAGGTCTGTCAAAAATGGGGACAATGAGTTGCCCATAGATAGTTCTGATTTTTTTAAAATTTTTTTATTGAATGTAAAAAAGGACTGTTCAATGCAAATATTTCAGTGAAGGTATTCCTCTATGATGTTTTGGTCTAATTGTAATGACTGAAGCCATATTTGCATGTACTCCATGAGTTTGTCTCTTGGCACACTTGGGAACAAAGAGATTAAGTCAAAAGATACCAATCGGTTGGTGGGAGAAAACTGTAGATTTTTAGTTTTGTTGATGAATTCCAATGAATTTTTAGTAATCAAGGCTTCACGGTTGATCAGCCATGTCAAATTAATAAACGTCGAGCATTCGGCCATTGCAAACTCCATGGCCTTCTTCAGGATCTGTTTGCAATGGCTGAAAGCTCAATGTTTATTAATATGACAGGGCTGATCACCCGCGAAGCCTTGATTAGTAATGCTCACTGTGAAAGCTTCAGGTCTTACATCAAAAATTTTTAATACTGTGGTTTTCTGGACTGAAGTTAATCTTTGAGACTTGCCATTTTCAGAAGTCGAAAAATATATTTTTGTTCTTCAAGGTCCATTATATTTATACATTGAAACCAAGGTAGATATTTATTGTTATATTCAGTAGATCAGCAGATTATGAAACAGAAATATTGGCAAAAAATTCAAATTGTTAAGCTGTCTCTTATGTTGGCTATTTTAGGAATACAATAGGATTTCAAGAAATCCGAGATTAAAAATTTATTTCAGTTCAGCTGAACACTACTGAAATTTGGAAACTATACTGGAGGATTAAATCCATTGCACTTGCACCTCTTGTTATTGCATTTCTAATTTTGACAATACACAAAGGTTGTTTATTTTGAAGACGAACCTCATCTGCATTGCATATCCAATACTTAACATAAATGTTTTCTATATCTGGGATATAGACACTAACATAAACTTTGAATACCTATACAGAATCACAGAGAATGACTTAGTTGCCCTAAGCATGTATTATAGCACAATATCAACAAATATCTTATATCAATAGAAAAACTCATGATTCAGCTAAAAAAATGGCTAACCTCTATAAACCAAAATACCGATACAATTGAAGAATATTTGGCAATGACAGAAATATGTATCCATCAAAATTATTTTGTCTTTGATGGAAAGTATGACAAACAGATTTCAGGACTGGCTATGGGAAGCCCGCTATCACCATTTTTGGCCAACTTATACATGAGCTTTTTGGAAACACATATAACCAAAGCCTTTCCTCACAGAAATTAATACATGCTAATTCCACTTTGATGAAAAATCTATTATGAAAGCACAAAAAGGAATAGGTATCAATATGTACTTGTTGTTCAATTGGTGGACTTATCACAGTTATGTGTCTTGTGCAAAAGAAATAATTACCAAAGAAAACAAACAGAAATTATAATGTCTCACTCGACTTTACAGTGACTCACAGGAAACAATTGCAGCTTTGAAAGATACAAAAAACAGCAGTCCTATGGCAGCTGGAATAAGGAATCAATTATAAAGTGGTTCTTACCTGTGTTTTTCATGGGTCAGAGGGCACATGGGGATTGCCGGAAATGAACTTGCAGATGAGGCTGCAAAGAGAGCTGCGACTTCAGATCTTCCAGAAATTTACACTCTATGCCCTATTTCTTATGTGGGGCAAACATTAAAGGAGATTATCATCCACGACTGGAATGAATACTGGTTAAAAGGTGATTGTGATGCCTTGACTAAGGATTTATATTTCTCAACAGTTTCTGACAGACATAAATGTAAATTTGTTAATCCTATATACTCACTCAATTCTTAACTGGACATGGAAAATTTTCAGCTTACTTATTTCGATTAAAAATCAAATCCACATCTGATTGTATGTGTGGAAATAATCTTCAAGGTGTCCCTAACATTTTATTTGATTGCCCGTTTTTCTGTTTCGAAAGATACGAACTTGAATTATTGCTTCAATCCTTAGGTTACACTTTCACAAAACCACTTACACATATTTTGATGAATTACAAAACTTATCAATATTTCATGGCCTTATTAAACAAGATATTTCTTGATCTAGATGATTCATCTTGATGTTTATTGTTTTTCAGTTTGATATTGAATTTTGTTATGTTTTTGTAAATTGTATTATATTCATAAAATTGTAAGCTATATTCCTAATATACCTTTGGGTAAAATAAGAATAACAAATTGGATAATAAATAAATAAATATTATAATCGACTACGGCGAGGGCCATGTCCTGGTTTCTTCTTCTTTTCGTTTAACCCTCTTTGGGGCATGTTGAATCAATCAACGTTATTCTTTCCTTAGTTCCCAGTATTTCTTCATTCTATCCAGCTTTTTTTTTCCTTTCTTCTGACGAGATAATGAGTTTGGATTTTAATCTAGGTTTATCCTTGAACCTTATATTTTCGTTTTTAGTTATTACTTTCGCTGTCCCGTCAAGTAATGAATTTTGTGTGAATTTTAATTCTGCTAAGTGTTTTTCAGTTTCTTTAAATCAGTTAGATTTTGTTTTATGGTTACGGAAGAAATCAAAGATTTGTTTAGTTAATCTGCTAGAGTTCATTCTCAGAAGATGGCCATATAAATTTATCATCCTTTTTCACATAGTAACTGAGAGTTTTTCAATTTCATTGTAGAGAGTTTCATTCTTGATATATATATTATCTTATTATCTTGAAATTTTGGTCCTATGATCATTCTTAATATTTTCCGTTCTTTTAATTCTAGCTTCTCCATCTGACCATTGATATTCATGTTTTATAATGTTTAATTTTGGAACCTCATGATAGTGATTTCTTGCTATAAGTATCTTTTGTTAGTTGGAAAGCTAGTTGAAGCTTAATTTTACTGGATACCATTGTTTTATTTTCCTTAGTATTGCAGCTTAAGATATTTGAACTCTTTGAATATTCCAATCACTTGTTCGTAGAATTTGATGTATTTACGTGGCTGCTTGCAGTTTGTCATGATTTTGGTTTTTTCTAAAGAGATGTGAAGACCTATTTTACCTGCTTGGTTCTCTAGTTCAAGGATTTGCTCTCTAGCTTCCTCCATTTTTTCAGTAAACAAAGCCATATCATCCGCAAAAGCAATACAATTGATTTTAAAATTTCTTTCGAGTAGTTACGTTTCTCTGACACAATTTCTATACTCACGCCATCTCCTGACCTGGCATTTAATTTACTGAAAACAGTCTTTTGTTCAGTAATGCGAATTTTGATAGTGTTTTGTCTTTGTTTATAGTTGTGTTATATCCATTACTTCATTTGTGGTTATAACATTTTATAAGTATCCTGATGATGTGAGCGATGCACACTCCCGAAACGTTGATATCTAATCATCTTTTTCACCTGACTTGCTGCCCGAGAAGAAAGTCGTATTCGTCGCCAAGAAAGCAATAGGTCTTATTATTTGAAAGGATTTACAAAAGCTTTGTAATTGAATACAAACATATTGGAATTAAATAACAGAGTTACAAAGAACTTCCACAATGTTTACTTAAGAATACTATGATAAAGAAATAGCTGTTACGTTACTCCATACAGTATAAACAGTTGCTTTAGTCTGCCGGACATAAAAACAAAAGCCGGTAACATTTTAGTGTAAAGAATATACATAGATGGTCAGAGGTGCAGCACTTTAACAGACAAAAGACAAGAGTTTGACAAGCGACAATCGACCCAATGTTACAATCGTTTCTTTGCCGTTTATCACGCACTGCAGATGTGAATGTAACGAAAACAGTGTCAAAACTTCTGAAAAGACTTTATTCTTATAGTATAGATAAAGTTTCTGGATGTCAAAACGTAATAACCTTCTTGCAAGAAATTTTTGTTTTATTTCATTTTTATTTGTGTTCTAATCGTGTTCGTTGACACGGCATGCTAAAGATTGTATAAAGAGATAAAACTGCTAATATTAGAAATTAGAGAATCGGTGTTTGATATTGACTGAAAAGATTATTTTTCTCAAATCTTAATTAGTAGTGTACGTAAGAGTATCTGCATAATATGAAAATTGTGTGTTTTTTATGTTATTGGATTGATGAAGAAAGTATAAAGGTTTAAAGTATAACTTACCATTAATTAGTTCGATTTCCTTGGCCGACATACCTGATCCATGGGTTTGTCGCGGGTTTTCCCGGGTCGCAAGGCAAATGCTGCTTAGGTTAATTACTTCCCCGAATTTCATGTCCAACCGTTTCATCTCTATTGTTATTTCATATTGCCTGCCTCGGTAGCGTAGATGGTAGCGTGTCTGCTAATATTGAACCCATATTTCTTACTGGTGTATATAAGGCAAATATCAACAACATTAGAAACGTCCGAGCTTTGCCACAACATATTTCACACCTGGAACTTGAACAACCAGCTAAACAAGCTTCTCATCCAGCCACCTGTGTCTCTAGTCTTCTTGAAGATTGTGCACCAGTACACAGACGGCTCTCGTTTAGCTGAAGGGCTTAATAAAAATGCTAAAGTAGGATGTGCGTTTGTGGTATTCTCTGGCTCCATAGAATGCCATTCTTCCATGTTCAGACTTGCCAAGGAGTGTTCAGTTTATCAAGCTGAATTATTAGCAATTCGTTAAGCAATGAAATGGTGCAACAACTTACAATGCCCCGCTCGCTTTTACAGTGACTCAGAAGCAGCAATTGCAGGTTTGAAAGATACAAACAACAGCAGTCCTATTTCAGCTGAAATAAGGAATCAGTTATTAAGTAGTTCTCAACTGTGTATTTAATGTGTCAGACAGCACGTGGGGATTGCCGGAAATGAACATGCAGATGAGCTTGCAAAGAGAGCTGCGACTTCAAATATTCCAGAGGCATACACTCTATGCCCTATTTCTTATGTGAGGCAAACATTAAAGGAGATTAGATTATCATCCACGACTGGAATGAATACTCGTTAAAAAGTGATTGTGGTGCTTTGACTAAGGATTTATATTTCTCAACAGTTTCTGACAGACATAAATGTGAATTCCTTAATCATATATCCTCACTCAATTCTTAACTGGACATGGCAAATTTTCAGCTTACTTATTTCGATTCAAAATCAAATCCACATCTTATTGTATTTGTGGAAATCATCTTCAAGATGTCCCTCACATTTTATTTGATTGCCCATTTTGCTGTTTTGAAATATACGAACTTGAATTATTGCTTCAATCCTTAGATTACACTTTTCAAAACCACTTACACATATTTTGTTGAATTACAAAACTTATCAGTATTTCTTTGCTTTCTTAAACAAAATATTTCTTAAGCTAAAGGATTCATCTTGATGTTTACTGTTTGTCAGCTTGATATTGAATTTGTTGTTTTTGTACATTGTATTGTATTCATAAATTTGTAAACTATATTCCTAATATACCTTTGGGTAAAATAGGAATCAAAAATTGGATAATAAATAAGTAAATAAAAAAATACTCTTTGACATTAACATTTCATACAACTGGTTGGCTTTTAAGCTTGGATGACTGGAAGGCTGTGTAGGCTTTTATAAGGGATAATTATTTTTATTTGTAATAGTAGTACAGGAATATTTAAAGTGCATTTTATTAAATTGTACGTGTCATTATGCTTAATGTTATACATTAAAATAATTAATTATATTTATGAATTCTGACAACAGTGTACAGATAGACCGCGAAAAAAGTGCGGTCGGTGTGCGCAAGCGCGTGCACAGTCGCCTCCCCTCCTCAACATCCAAGCATTACATGACTCCCTCCCCTCCATACGTTGACCAGTGCAGTGCAGCTTGCGCTATGGAGGAGAGGAGAGATGATCTAAAATGACGGTAGAGGGCGAAAGCTGGAGAGCTTCAGTTTTGGTAAGTCACACCTCCAGCTGCATTTTGTTCGCGGTTTACCTGTAGCAAAAGTGCCAGGTCATAAGTTACGAGCCAGCCACTTAACATCAGAAATTTGACTTGTTAGTTTAACAAGAGATTTAACACGAATGTTAAGATAACACTTGCTGGTGAAATGCAATTTTTATTATAACGATTGTTAAACCCGTGTTAAGTCTTAACATCTGTTGGTGAAATCAGGCATAACTGTATTAAAATGTCGCTAAAGATTAAATCATTTCAGCGCTTGAAATGTTTTCTGGCAAATTAAATAGCTACATTTCATGAAGAAGTACTCAGCTTCCCTTTAGAGATTGAAATAATGTGTTGGCGTGGGTGCCCTTCGCTTTAATGAGTGCCCTTCCACTTCAAACTGGCACTGAAGTACGGACCGCCACCGCTACGGAAGACAAACCGTGCGAAGCATGCACTGGGGCAACGCGGTGCTTGTAGCCCAGCACATGCACCGCGGCAAGCGAGTTGGCTTTGGCTGAGATAATGTCAATTACAATAATGTATTGCAAAGTTAACCAATTCCGATATATTTTAAATTTGTTGATTAGAATTCCCAGATACTTACTTAAAGGTATGTACTTTTGAAATTCGAAGTTCCTATTCCCTTTTTCATACAAGGAGAACTAATACTTCAAATGCATCAATCAGTGTTTCGCTTTATAAATATCTGATTACTGCTTATATCACTTTATCCCAGGTATAAGAACAAAAAATGTGCAATGTGCAAGGCCTTTCTACAGACTTTATCCAAAGAAACAAGACATAAACAAACTTTTCTAAGAACACTGTGTAGAAGCTCGTGAGGAGAAAGTCATGTGAATATAATATATTATATGTGTTTTCATTTTTTACTAACATGAGAAAAACATTTCCCTGATTAATTATTTGTTAAAAGCAAATAATTCAACGTAAATTTTTTGGACCGCCCCCCCCCCGGAAAATGACTTCTAATTAACTTGGCCCATGGTTTGTAGAAAGACATAAAAATACGTACTCACATCTCTTTCTAACCCGCCCCTCTTTATGGCCAGTCAGGCAGGGCAGACACATCAGTGGCGGATGATGCTTCTTCGTCCTCCAAATTTGCTTCCTGTTCCCCTTTTTCATTGTCAAAAATTTCAAAATGTTCCTCGCGTTCACTATCTGAATCGTCTTCTAAATTAACTATGAACTTATCACTAATTTCATCTATTAATCTATATTTCTCCCTGTAAAGCTTCTATTTTTTCAACGTGTTTAGAAGCTCCCAGCCAATTTTACTCAGACACTTTACCTACTAAGCTATCAGACAACACTTTTACCTCACTGTGCCTAAATGATATGTTGTGTTTAGTGAAATAATTTTTTATCTATGCCCATATAAGTTCTATAGCATTTAAATCACAATGATACGGAGGTAGACGTATTATAGCGTGGTCGTATATTTGTGCCATGCGATCTATTTCATAAATTTTGAGACCGACTTTTTTCAGCTTAATTACTTCGTATAGTACAGCTTTGGTGGAATGCTGATTAAATTCAATATAATTGTCAAGCAGCCGTGACTATATTACTGATTTAAGTGAAGATATCGGAGCTTTGGTGAGTTGAGTAGAGTGATAAAATGCCTTGTCTATTACTATAGCACTATTTTGGGGAATGTTGGGTAACAACTGATTAATAAACCAATTTTTAAAAGTTTCACTATCCATTTCTTCATGTTAGTCTCTGCTTAATTTTGATTTAAAACTCAGAAGAACGTTGGGAATGAAACCCGTCGAACTGGATGAGTAGTAGAAACTGAAAATCGTCCCCTCTACTTTTCCACACTTTGTTTTTGTATAATTTACATGGATCCATATGTCATCTAAGTAAATAATAGGGGACTGGAAACCCTTATCTCGTTAATTTTTCTTAGAAATGCGAATCTTTTTGCACAACGTCCGTCCGTTCCGTCAGAAAGTTTCCTCCGCGTGAGTTCTTTACAAATATAAATTTCATTATGCTCGACACCGATACAGTTGGCTTTCTGCATTTTATGGCCTCGCATTCGTGTGTAAAAAATTTATGAACATTGATCACAATTTCCCTGCCATCTGGCTTATAGCCTCTCCCTTTCTTCCCACGCCTCCTAGAACTAACAAAGCCACTAACACTGTTCCCAAAATTATGTTTAAAATAATCACAAAATTCTCGAATTCTAAATTTTTTTTTCACATTTCCAACACTTAACAACCGATACTTCTCTTGCAGTACTACTGATGCCGGCTTGTATTTACCCTCATACCACAGTTAGGAAATACAATAGCGCTTTAAAGGGTGCTGAACATTTCAAGAAAGAAGCACAACGCCCATGCTAGACAAGGATAGTGTAAAAAGCGCCAAGTTAAATCTCGTGCATTATAAATACGTGCCTGCGTACATCTATATTGCACTTAATTTTATGAAGATGCGCGTTCTAAAAACCTTTGGTTGCAAATCCTAATTCGCCATATTGTCTTACGAGTCGTGTTCCAGAATCCTCAATTCTCATTTTAAAGGTTTATTTAGAACGAAGCGGTTTTGTTGGAAATCTGGTGTCGCAGTCTAGGATGAAACTGAGTTAAATACTAAGTTTGCTTTTTACATGGTTTTTCACAAAACTTAAATTCACGTTTATCTATCCAGGAACCTCCTTGAATGATTCGATTCAAATGGAACAGTTGATAGAAAGATTCGACTCTCTGGAACAAAAGAACTTTAAAAAAAGCTGAAGTTCGATAAATAATTATTATTAAACCAAAATTTCTGTTCTTAATAGAATTGAGAAAATTTCTTAAGCATGGATCCTACCTTAATACTAATGATCGTAGAGATCTCCCTCTACGGAAGTCTTCCCATACTAGCGATCCTGTATCTCTGCATTATGAAAACTGTAAAATTCCTTAGAAGAGTGCAGGTAAGAAATTTGATTATTCTATTCAGTACCATTCATTACGTTTCAACATTGCATTATAGATTTTCTTGGACTATTTCTACAACATATAGATATAGATGTCTATATTAAAGGAGGAATATTTCTTGAGCGCTAAGTTCAAGTGCGTATTAGATAAATCCGAGTGGACAATTAGCATATCAGCTCGTCTAATGTTATTTTAATGCAAGGTTTTATACTAAATGACGCTGACAGTCACTCAAACGAATATTCGTCTGACTAGTATTGCTTATTTTAAGAGAAAATAAAAGTTAAATAACACTGGGCAAAAAAAAATTTTTTTGAAAGTTTCGAGCATTTCATGAGGCAATTCCTACTAATTTTGGGTTCCGAAAAACAAATATGACAACGAAAAACTTTTATTAGCTCTAGTTTCTATGATATACACATGCTGGAAACATTACATATTAACGGATTGAGATAAAAAGATACATTTTAAATATATACATGCTAACAACAATGAAAGTACATTTTATTTTTCAACTGGTAATTACATGCTACGAGTTATAAATTACTGGAAAAATACTTCGCAGATAGTCGTGTCTGAAGAGAATCATGTGGTGGCCTATTGACTTCGTCGTCTTGTAGCTTGCCTCTTGTGATGGAGTCCCGCAGAATCCCTATACAAGGACCAAGCATTTCTTCATTCCAACGGCCCTGATATCTTTGTTCCATAACAGAAATGTCCTAATGGAATCTCTCCCTATGTTCATCACTAACAGCTCCACAACTAGGAGGGAAAACGTCTAGGTGGGAGAGCAGAAAATGGATCTTAAGGGACATGTTGCATTCAAGGTTACGGTATTTTTGCAGGAGCACTGTCATCAAATGCTTGTAGTTGTCATCTCTTTTGCTGCCTGAAAATCCATGAACAACACCCTCGAAGGCTTCCCAAGCTTCCTTTTCTTTCCCCTCCAACATTTGATCAAACGCAGTATCCTCTACAAGTTCTCTTATTTGTGGTTCGACAAAAATACCTTTCTTAACTTTTGCATCACTTAATTTACAAAATTTCTCTCTGAAGTTATTTGACAGGTGTGCCAACTCCGCAAAAACAAATTCCCCCAAATTTAAAGTCTACACTCTAAAAAATTAAATGTCACTTTATCTACAAAACAAGAACTAATCTATCATTTTTATGGTGATTTTTGAATTCAGCAGATGGAAATACATGTAAATTCACCATTTTTAAGCCCGTAACATTTTAATTGATTGCCCAGTGTAATTAAAGAATAAAGCTCATCTTCAGTACTAGTTTATCTACTATGACTTTATAATCCATTATATATTAACAAAACATTATTTTCTGTTGTAACAATAATAAGAAGAATAATATTACAAATATCTTTCTTCATGCTAAAAATATATTCGTCTCTGTTGGAGTGGTGTATATTTTAATAAATTACGCCATTAGTGGTTTTACTTAGCTTTAGTTTAGATTTTACATTAGCAGGCACAAACACAACATAACAAAACTGAATAAACGAAGGACGCATACAGTTTACACACAAGCTCAATAGGTGGCGCCAGGTGTACCATTATAAAGATCAAGAATATAAAATTTATTACATAATACAACACGCCTCCTTAAATTTATAATCTTGATCTTTTACATAAACAGTACTCTTAATAAGTTTATCCTTGTATACTAAATTAATCTTAACCCTAATCTTTTTTTTTTTTTTCAAAAAATTGTTCTTAATTCCGCCCAGAAGTCTACTTCGGTAGGTGCGGGTTTGGCGCAGCCGGGGTCCCGAGCCAACAGTCTCCCTCTTGTGGGCTCCTCTTCGTGGTTGAGGGAGTCAGTCAACACGCCCACACACGTGTATGCCGTGCGTCGAGACCCCCAACTATTATGGTAAACCCTTCTATTCATAAAATTATTAGCAAAAGTGGAAACGATGTAGCCGAGTGTAGTGGTCCTAGCTATTTAGTTATTTATACAACTGAGGAAGATCGGAAGTTTAGTAACGTGAATCCATTCGTTATTCAGAAGGGCTTAGACAGTATTGCTGGTTCTATGAAGGCATATACTAGATCTCGCAATGGCACGGTCCTGGTCGAAGCAGTTTCTCCAACGCAGGTTGCTAAAATCTTGAAAGCCAACATGCTTGCGAGCTATCCGGTGCGCGCTGAATTGCATAGGACTCTGAACTCCTCGCGTCCATCCAGCGCATTGGATGGTATGTCCAATGTGAAGATTCAGCAAAATTTGGCGGAACAAGGTGTGCCGAATGTATATAGAGTTCACCGCAAAGAACGAGGTGAACTAGTGCCCACTCGTACCCTGTTTCTTACCTTGGATCGGGTAGAACTCCCGAAAAGGATTAAGGTAGGATATGAAGCTATTGAAGTGAGGCAGTATATACCTAATCCACTGAGATATTATAAATTCCAGCGCTTTGGCCACACAAGTGATTCATGTAATGGAGTTACTACTTGCGTTGACTGCGGGGAGGTCAAGCATGACAATGCATGCACTTTACCCGCAAACTGTGTTAACTGCAGTGGTAATCACTCAGTAAACTCCAGAGAATGTCCCCGTTTTATGGAGGAGAAGGCGATCGAAGAGATCCGGGTAAGAGAGAGGGTGTCCTTCGTGGAAGCCAGGAAACTCTTGCGTATTCGCCAGCCTTCTGTATCTAGGACCGTTACTTATAGTGCAGTTGCAGCTAAGCCGGTACCTAGATGTGAAATTGCAACACAAACCTGTCAGATAAACGGGGAATTAATATCCGAAAGATCAATTACACCAAGATCACAGCCAAAGCAACAAACACCAACACGAACAACAGTGAGGGTGCCAACCAAGTCCGGTCCTAAGAAGAAAGATTCAGCCAAGTCACCGCCGAAAGCACCCACTTCAAGTGCATGTGAACCGGTAGTATATAATGTATCGCCAAGGAAATTTAAGATCACTTATGACAGAACGGACTTCCTCAAGGTAAATAGTAACACTAGGGAAAGAAGAGCTAGCCAGCACAAAAGTCCACGAACATCTCTGTCCACAACATCTGAGGACTCATCTGGAGAGGACGCCGATCGGCGACTTTCATCGCAGTTTCCGATCCTGTCGAGAGACTGGATTCGAAGTCACCAGTGCGTAAGCCGTCCTCTTCAATTGACGATGTGGAGCGGGTGGATCCTGTCCTCACTGCCCAAACGACAGTGAGGAAAAGGCAGGAAAAACCTGCTGAAAGCCTAGCTCTGCTCCAAAGAAAAGGTTCGACCACCACTGGGCAGGTAGCTTTTGTCCTGGCAAGTTGATTTTGAAAGTAGTATTTTTATGCATTTTGGTATTCATTTTATACTTATAGTTTTTAATTGTTTTTTTATCCATTTGGCTTATATGTTTTTTGTCATTTTGTTTTGATCTGTTTTCAAAATTTTTGAATAATTTATATCTGGCTATTGCCATGAATTAGTTTTTTCTAAGAGCGTTGATGACCGCTGCAGTTGCGCGCCCTTATTCACATATTATCATTATTGGTCTTAATTAAACTTTTAGTTCACATGTCCACTAAGTTATATTTTGAATCAAATTTTACAATAGCAATTATACCCTTTTCATACTTTTCATGAATATAATGATACTGAACTTCGATGTGCTTTGAATTCTTTGTAAAATTACCATATCTCGCAATTGCACCTGAATTACCTTTATACAATTTTATTGGTTTATCAAACATTACATTGAATGATTTACTTAACATGTTTATAATGAAAAGTACTTCTGACATAGCAATGTATTCTGCAAATGTTGAAAATTTAGTTACTGTACTTTGTTTATGGGTTTTCCAAAAAAAATTAGGTTGCCAGATAATTTAATTACAAAACATGTTGTAGATTTTCTATCTACATTACCTAGTAAAGTTATTTCTTATGCAGATGATACCATAATTCTTAATACTCTTTCTGCAAGTACTCTCAATTGATTGAATATCTTGGATCAACTGTCTGACTGGTTTGGGGCAAATGGTCTGCATTTTAACAAACATAAAACACAAACTATTTTATTTTGTTTAAAAGATAAACATAGTCATGAGTAGAGAGTTAAACTACTTGGAATATGGTTGGACAACAAGCTTTGTTGGAAATTCCACATAAGAGAAATAAGCAAGAAGTTGACAAATGTCTTACTTCTCTTAAGAAGACTTAAAATGTGTGTTTCCGCTAATATTTTATTAAGTATTTATTACAGTTTATTTCACTGTCACTTGAATTATGGTATCTTGCTATATGGTAGCAGTGGAGAAGACAACTAGGTATTTTTGATCCATAAGAAGGCCCTTAGAGTAATAAAGAATTATGATTCTTGCCAACATTGTGGACCTATCTTTAAAGAATTTGTTATTTTAGCTGTAGCATCTCTGTATGTATTTCCATGTTTGCACTTCATTCAACTTCAAATGACAGATGAGGCACTTTTTTCTGATATACATGCTCATGATACTAGGGGTAGAAATAATATGGTACCTAATAAATTTCACTTACAGAAATCTCTGGATTCTCATCTGTACCTTGGAGTGAAATTATACAATAAATTACCTTTAACTTTAAGACAAATTGTAAATGAAAATTCTATTAAAGCTAGAGTTAAAAATAGCATTAAGTTACTTAATTTTTATACACTACAAGAGTTCTTAAATGTAGATTCATTTTCATGACCTGCTGACAAAACTTATTCCATTGTATGCCAAATGGTTAAATAAATCATCATCATCATCATCGTCGTCGTCGTCGTCGTCATCATCATCATCATCATCATCATCATCATCATCATCATCATCTCTTGCATAGTTAGAGTCTACCATACAATCTACTGTTTCAGTGTTTAGATTGTCATAGTACATTAACTCTAAATCCTTAGATTTATACAAATATTTTAAGATTCTGATTGCATATTTGCAATGTGTTTGGTTATAACAACTTTGAAATCGGCTTAAATAGTTAACACTGTAAGCCGCATCTGGCCCAGTGCCTGTACTTATATACAATAATTTACCTATTATATTCCTATACTTTCATCTACTTCCCTGGCATGTTCTAATTTTTAGTTTGTTTCCATTGGAGTATCATATAACTTCCTATTTTGCAGATGATATTTTATAGCCAAAGATTCAACATATTTTGTTTGACATTAAGGTCATTTTATTTTTATCATCACTATAATCAGTATCTTTTCCAATATAACTTTTAATCTATCCTAGATCTTTCATTGCAAATCTTTCCATTAAGCTTGTCCTTAAGGTTTTTATTTTATCTTTATCTTTAAAACATGTTAAATGATCATTAACGAATATTAGTATATATATTTGATAGGTGAAATATGAAGCTATTAACAGTGAAGCAAACACATACATACAATAATATATATATATATATATATATATATACATATATATAACTTGCATTTGAAACAAAATAAATTAAACCCAGTTATTAAAATAAAATATAATGTTATTAAAATAATAATAAAAGTAAATATAATTATAATAATACAATTTTAAATAAAATGTTGTTAATTTATCAAATTGTAACCTCATGAGAAAAAAAAAAATTTAAAGAAAGGTTTAAAAATCTGCGCAGATTTTTCAAACAATATAGATGATTATGTTGCAGAGATAGAAATTGCTAGTCAAGATTTAAGTGAAAATAATAAATCTCTGTAAAATTGAAATCTAGCAAAGTATTACAAAATTTTAGATAAATACCAAACTAAGAGAAATAATAAGAAACATATTATTAAAGCATTAAATCAAAAAGATTTAATTTTCACTAAAGCGGGTTAAGGTGTAAGAATTGTAATTTTAGATAAATCTGATTATATTAATAGAGTAAAACTTTTACTTCAAGGTGAAGATTTCATAAAAATTATAAAGACCCTCTTTAATCTCTTATTTCAATTTTAATAAAATGCTTAATGAAGTGAAAATTATATCAAATAAAGAAAAACGTTTAGTAAAAGTTAGTAACCATATTGTCACCCAATTATCGGAAGGCACGAGCAACTGGCAGCTGGGTGAGGGACGGGAAGCATTCAGGCCACCCGTTTATCTTGTGGCGTTCATTGAGGGGATGGTTAGAAAAGTATTATGAGCCACTGTATCGTCTCTTTCCCCTCCCCCTAATGTCTGCAACAATCGGGATGATTGTGCCGAACCGCGAAGCTTGGATATACAGCGATCTGTCTATGTAGGGGATGCAGTGGACGAGTCAGTCAGTCCTTGGCAAGCAGCCGTGAAGAGCGCAGTGCTAGTGAACGGATTAGAAGATTGCGTACCAGTATCAGAGGAGTTCTTAGTCAGTTCTAGAGAGGGTTGTACGGCAAGGTGCCGAATAGTGAGTGTTACGTAATTGTGAGTGTTGCGTAATTGTTTGTGTTACGTAATTGTGTATGATACGTGATCCTGCTGTAATTTGTAAGAGTACCAACTGTAATTCGGTGCAAATAAAGAACTATTTGTATTTCTGCAACTTGGACATTTAATTCTACGAACCCACAAAGTCACAATATTTTACCTAGGATTTATACTCTTCCTAAACTTCATAAATCTGGAAATAAAATGAGACCTATTGTAAATTGTATAAATTCACCAACTTACAATTTAGCTAATTGGTTACATAAAAATTTAGTAATTTTCATAAATTTGAGAGTTTAAATATTAAAAGTTCTTTTGAATTAGTTAAAAGATTGACAATGTTATACATACTATCTGAAACTGATAAACTTGTTTCTTTTGATGTAACAGCCTTATATCCTAGTATTCCTAGAGAAAAACTTTAGATTTATTTAAAAAATTGGTTGAATTCAATTAATTTACACGAGGACTTCATAGCTGATTTTGTTAAACTTACTGAATTTTGTTTTTTTTACTTCTAATGGTGAATTTTCTCAACAAACTTCTGGCTTAACAATGGGTAATCTTTTCACCTTTTCTTGCTGATCTTTTTATGAATTTTTTCGAAATACAAGTCACTAAAACATTCCCTTTAGTCTTTAAAGCTTAGTGTATATATGTTGATATTTTTCAATTGTTCCTGACAGTACTCATAAACGATGCCTTAAAATTACTAAATTTGCAAGATAAAGCCATAAAATTTACATTGCGAACTGAAATTAATGGGTTCCTTCCTTCTTTAGATCTAAAGATAATTAGAAAAAATAATTAATTAAACTCTGGTATTTATAGGAAGTCTATTCAAATTGATAACTACATTAAAAAATAAAAGGTTTAACCCAGAATAAGACCTGAAGCTTTCCTGGCAACTAATACGCTCAGTTTCTCCTCGGGCAGGTAGCCAGCTGAAAAATTATTAGAGATCAACGTTTCGGGAGTGTACACCTCTCCCATCATCAGGATATTTATTAAATGTTATAACCACAAAATGAAATATTGGATACAACACAACTATAAACAAAGACAAGACACTATCAAAATTCGCATTACTAAACAAAAGACTGCTTTCAGTAAATTAAATGCCAGCTCAGGAGATGGCGTGAGTATAGAAAATTGTCTAAAACAAACGTAACTACTTAACTTGGTTATCAACCTGTATTGCTTTTTGCTGCTTAATTCGATGGATTTCCATTTTTAAGGCCGGTTTCCAAGAGGAGCTGAACTGAAATCCAGCATCGCGATTAAGCGTACTCATTTCAGAGGAAATTTCCAAAGCCTCCTTAATTCTCCGCTCCCAGTAACTGTTGCATTTTGCCGAGATGGTTATCTTCCGAAAATTGGCTCTATGGTCGTTATTAAAACAATGTTCTGCCAGCCCAGACTTCTCAGGTTGCACTAAACGAATGCTCCGTTCATGTCCGATTATTCTAGTAGCGATGGTCCTTCCGGTTTATCCTATATACGGTGTCCCACTTTCACAGGGAATGCGGTACACTCCCGAAACTTGGAAGTCCAGTTAGACTTTCACTGGTCTCAACAGATGTTTAATTTTCGGAGGTGGCTTGTGGATGGTCCTGATGTTGTATTTGGGGAGAATTCTGCTGATTACAGCACCTAAGACTCACTTTCCGTCAAAACGGCTACTCCGAATATGACGTTGAAGCCTCGATCACCAAAGATAGGAAAGGGAAACCTGTAATACAGCAAGCGTCAGATAAGCCTACCGCTACAGCCTGCATCCCGTTTACCGGGAATCTATCCGGCAGAATCAGCAGAATTCTCGCCAAATACATGAGGACTATTCACAAGCCACCTCCGAATACCAAACATCTGTTGACACCAGTGAAAGACAAACTGGACTTCCAAGCACCGGGAGTGTGCCGCATTCCCTGTGAATGCCGTATATAGGACAAACCGGAAGGACCATCGCTACTAGAATAATCGAACATGAACGGAGCATTCGTTTAATGCAACCTGTGACGTCTGGGCTGGCAGAGCATTGTTTTGATAACGACCATAGAACCAATTATCGGGATACGGCCATCTTGGAAAAATGCAACAGTTACTGGCAGCGGAGAATTAAGGAGGCTTTGGCGATTTCCTCTGAAAGGAACACGCTTAATCGTGATGCTGGATTTCAGTTCAGCTCCTCTTGGGAATCGGCCTTCAAAATGCAAATCCATGGAATTTAGTAGCAAAGATCAATACAGCTTGATAATTAAGTTAAGTAGTTACGTTTATTTGACACAATTTTCTATACTCACGCCATCTCCTGACCTGGCATTTAATTTACTGAAAACAGTCTTTTGTTCAGTAATGTCAAGTTTGATAGTGTTTTGTCTTTGTTTATAGTTGTGTTATATCCAGTATTGCATTTTGTGGTTATAACATTTTATAAATATCCTGATGATGGGAGAGATGTGCACTCCCGAAACGTTGCTTTCTAATGATCTTTTCACCTGGCTGGCTGCCCGAGAAGAAAGTGAAAGTTTTAACACTTTCCACATAAATGTGCTGTTTTCAATACTGTGAGTTTGTGGGTTCGTGAAATGAAAAGTCCAATTGCACCACTCAAAAATGTTCTTTATTTCCCCTGACTTACAGTTAAACACTTGCCAATGACATAGAATTAGGTAATGCACACAATTACGATTCACCAGTTCGTGCGTTACAATTTCACTTGCACTCGTAATTACGGACAATACTCCGATGCACGTACACAGTCTTCTCGTCGTACACTAGCACTGCACTCTTACACTGCTGGCCAAGAAATCTGACTCACTCTCCTCCAGCCCGGCGTGTTGCTTCTATAGGGTTCGCTGGACAATCGAGAATGTTCTGGATTAGAAGAAATATCCCTTAAGTTCGACAAATCAAGGGCAGCGGAAAGAGACGGCACGGTAATGTTTTTTTTCCCAGCCACCCCTCGTCACTGCTATAAGACAAAAGAGGGGGCTTGTCCGAGTGCCTCCATCTCCTGCTGCTGCCATCAGCTGGTTCTATAGGCTGTTCCAGCGTTCGGGTGACACTGCTCACTCCTCAAAGCTGGTCGTCCCGAACAGCACTGTCGTAGCGTGCCAGGCGATCCAGGTTCCAAGGTTCCAGAAGGTTTCCTCGGGGAACCTTCTGGATGCGGTAGACCACATCGTTAATCCCCTTCACCACCCGGTACGGCCCTTGCCATGGCTGCTGGAGCTTCGGGCAGCGTCCCTTGGTCCGGGTAGGACGGTACAAACAGACCAGGTCAACTTGCTGGAATCCTTGGCTGTTGGCTTGCCTGTCATACCTGGTCTTCATGCGGTCGCTCGCCTGCTGGATGTTCTGGCGAGCCATCTCGTGCATGTCGTGGAGATGTCCACCAAGTTCTCCACATACTCGGTCGTTGGCTGTTTTGCTTCCGGAGGGATTCCAAAAGCCAGGTCACAAGGGAGGTGTAACTCTCGGCCGAACATTAAACTGGCTGGCGTCATCCCAGTTGTGTCGTGTGTGGACGAGTGGTAGGCCAGCAAGAACAGTGGTACCTTGACGTCCCAGTCTCACTGATGGCTGGCCACGACCTTCCTCAGGTGTTCCTCTAAGGTCTTGATGTACCTTTCAACCATGCCATCCGATTGGGGATGTAGAGGCGTAGTGCGAGTCTTGTTCACCCCAAGCCTTTGTAGTGCCTGCTTCATTAGGTTGGACTCAAAGTTGGTACCCTGGTAACTGTGTAGCTCTAACGACACCCCAAATCGACAGAACACTTGTTCCACAGGCAGTCTGTGATTGATTTTGCCTCTTGGTTTGGGATGGCATACACCTCCGGCCACTTGGTGAAGTAGTCTACGACCACCATTAGGTACTTGTTGCCTCGGTCGGAAACTGGGAACGGTCCAGCAATGTCAACGGCGAGCCTTTCGAATTGCTCTCCGACGTTGCACTGCTGCATGCGACCCCGGCTCCTAGTCTGGGGGCCGCAACTCGCCTCCCACACGTGACACTGACGGCGCCATCTCTCAGCATCTGCTCGGAGCCTCAGCCAGTAGTACCGCTGCCGTAGTTTGTCAATCGTTCGGTTCGCTCCCAGGTGTCCTCCTGAAGTACCGGCATGCACCTCTTCCAAGACTTCCGGCACCTTACTCCGGGGAAGCACCAACTGTTCTCTCTGCGTCTTCCCATCGGGTGATTCCCATACCCGGAACAGCACGCCCTCTCTGGTCTTCAACGAGTCCCATTGGGCCCAGTAAGACTTGTAGGTGGTGCTCCTCGGTGCGATGTCCTCCCAGGTTGGTCTCGTCCCTGCCTCCACTTCCCTTAAGAGTGGCCCCAAGTATGTGTCCGCCAGCTGCTCCCTCCTCAGGCCTGCGCTATCCCAGCCATCCGCAGGCACTGCCGTGACTACTCGGACTGCTGCGGCACGCTACTTCTCCTCCACTCTTGTACACTGGCCGCACTCTTCTGGACGGGGTCTTCGGGACATGGCGTCAGCGTTACCGTGGCTCTTCCCTCTATGATGTTCCGATGTACTCCTGCAGCCTCTGGACCCAGCGTGCTGTCTGGCCTTCCAGGTTCTTAAAGCTCAATCGCTATGGCGAATTCCTGTAGCGTCTCCCCCGGCTGCTGTGGCCTTCCCTTTAGCTGGCTGCGTTATGCTGCGGCTAAGCGGTGGTTCCCGGAGCGATTCTCCAGGGCCTCCCAGATGTCCTTGGGCACCGCCGTTGTCTGCACCGCGTTTAGGACTTCCGCGGCCCGTCCCTGGAAGCTGGCTATTAACTGTGTGGCCTCCTCCGGTGACCATCTGCTGTGCTTGGCCACTGTGTCGAACTGGCGGCGGAAGACCTCAAATGTTGACGCGCCGTCATATTTCGGAGGTTTGACGCGCGCCGATGTCCTTCAGTCTACTGCCGACGATGTCCTCCACCATGGCGTTCAGGGACTTGACCCTGCTGTCGGCCTTTCCCTCCAGGTTGTTTACGTGGTTCGCGAGGTCTTCGACGTCTTCAACCATGGCGTTCAGGGACTTGGCGTAATTGTCGGCCTTTTCCTCTAGGTCATTGAAGCGGTCCGCCAGGTCCTCGACGCGGTCGTCCACTTGGCCCATCCGCTTGCCCAGCTGCGTCACGTCATCCCTCACGCCGGCCAACTGTTCCTCAAATTTGGCGGTGAGGACCTCGTTCGCCTCCTTCATTTCCGTGGCCAGACTGTCATTCGCTGCCCTCATTTCTGTGGTCAATTCGGTCTTTATTTCTTCCAATTTCTCGGTGATGTTGTCGTTGGCCGTCTTCATTTTTTTTTAACTCTGCGGCCAGGTTGTTATTTGCCGCTTCCGTCTTCTCTGTTAATTCGGCCTTCATTTCCATCATCTTCTCCAAAAAATTTTCCAATGCCGCATCCATGGTTGTAATGTTCGGTGATGTTATCGTTCCGCTTCCTGACACCAGTGTGACTTTGTGGGTTCGTGAAATGAAAAGTCCAATTGCACCACTCAAAAATGTTCTTTATTTCCACCGACTTACAGTTAAACACTTGCCAATGACACAGAATTACGTAATGCACACAATTACGATTCACCAGTTCGTCCGTTACAATTTCACTTACACTCGTAATTACGGACAATACTCCAATGCACGTACACAGTCTTCTCGTCGTACACTAGCACTGCACTCTTACACTGCTCGCCAAGAACTCTGACTCACTCTCCTCCAGCCCGTCATGTTGTTTATATAGGGTCAGCTGGCCGATCGAGAATGTTCTGGATTAGATGAAATATCCCGTGAGTTCGAGAAATCAAGGGCAGCGGAAAGAGACGGCACGGTAATGTTTTTTTTCCCAGCCACCCCTCGTCACCGCTATAAGACAAAAGAGGGGGCGTGTCCGAGTGCCTCCATCTCCTGCTGCTGCCGTCAGCTGGTTCTATAGGGTGTTCCAACGTTTGGGTGACAATACTTTTAGTTATAGATTGTTAAATATACCCCTGAATAAAGAGGAATTTAGTAAGGAATATAAATATTTTATTAATGCTGCTTTAATTAATGGTTTTAATAAAGACTTTATAAAAAAAATTGAAAAATTCAAAATAAAAAACGGCTAATGATATTTTTACCCTTACAAAATATAAAAGACGATTATAATTTTAAAAAATTTAGTTACCAATATCATCAAATTATCTATACCAAAATTTAAAAATTAAAGAGAATACCTTAGTGACTGGCATTTCAAAACAGCGCATAAAAAGATGAGCAAGAAAAGGTAAAAGAGGATTATCCGTTGCTAAGCCATAAATTTGTTGAAAAAATTCACCATTAAAAGTGAAATCATTTTTATCTACTCAAAAATTAGTAAGTTTAACAAAATCAACTATTAAGTCCTCATGTTAATTTATTGAATCCATCCACTATTTGAATAAATTAAAAATTAGTTGAGGGTTTTTAGCTGATGATGTGAGAGGTTTCTTCACGAAATCGCGATCCTAATAATTTAAAAAGAGAACTGCCATTATTTCTTATAAGATAAGTGAAGCTTGATGTTACAAATTATTATACTTGTATATATTTGTTTACTTCACTGTTAATAGCTTCATATTTTACGTATTTAAATAACTCGAGTGTCTTATAACCTCTTTTCTATGTGCCACCTAGGTATGCTACTTGTCTATATATCAAAATTCTGTACTAAATTCAAGTTTAAACATATATTTATACACGTGACATTTTTGCTTCATTACAACAAATATTCATGTACATATTCTCACAGAAACTGAATATATACAAAAACTTCTCTAAAATATTATATTTATGTATTTCAGGTGGCAAGATTCTTCCGGAGGATCCGTTCTAATTGTGTTCAACTTTACAGACTGATAACACAAATTACAGTGAGGCCTACATCAAAATTAAAATCGTTTGTTAAACATGCTAAAGATATATGAGTTTGCAGAAGCCTATGTAACACAAATACAAAATTTATCAGTAGGTCTATTACACTTTCCACTAAATTAACATGAATTAGTTAAATAATCAGTTTATAATACTTCTGAGATAGTTTACAAGTATGGTAACTTGGTGAGTCACTACTTTTGTACACATTTATCTTTAATTGCAGTTTACCGTAAAAGAGAAAAGTGCATCTGAATACCCCCATAACACTTACCCATTTTGAAATTTTTAATTTTGTTCATATCAAACTTTTAGTGTTGCCCTTTATCATATAAAGTCATTTACATGGAGTAAGTTCAGAAAACATTTCTTTGTTCAATGTCAAAATTTCATTTCATTGAGCTAAACAGTTGTTGAGGAACTGAAAATCAAATTCGGCACTAAAATCGCATTTAGAAACTGCCTCACAATTACCCAGTGACCTAAGACAACAAACAGGAAATAAAAATTTATAATCATATAATAGTTTCACGGAGAATGAATTACTGGGTGGTTATATTAAGTAAACTATTCGGCTAACTTTATCTTGCACACTCTTGTATAAATTATTCCAAATTATTATTTTATGTACTTCATATTAATCAAGATAAACGTTTGTATAAATGGTTTATTACTTATTTCTATAAGTATGGGTATAATAGGAAAAGCGAATACAGTAGGCTTAAGTGAGTCTAATCTTTGAAGAGCTAGTCACTATCTGATGGCTTAAAGATTTCATTTACATGGCCTTCAACATAAAAAACTAAGACTTCCCATTTTATTTCGAAAAGTGTATTTAAAAATTTCATAAATTATAACGAATATCACGCAGATGGTTAGCTCGGCAAAGAAAAAGAAAAATAACAAAGATAATTTGCGTAATTAAACGATATCTATGTTCTCTGTGAAGCAATGTATAGATATTTTATATCTCTCAAGTTTATGAGTTATGCTTAAGTGATGCAGAATGAAAAGGATTTCAGAGGCTATTCCTATAAAGTTCAAAATAAAGCCTTGAATTGTCATGGGAATGATTTTAATCAAAATGGATAATCATTTTAGAAAATTAAAAGTTTCTAAATATTTTCCTTGAAAAGAATAATTTTGTGTTGGAATATTTTCTAGAAAATCTTCGTGTTGCATACTGGGCGATGCTGAGTTTAAATAGTAGGTTTAATGGTTACCCGACTTCTAAAATTCCGGTGCTTTGGGATAAAAACGCCGAAACTTGCTACAGGGAATGATGTACTCCGCGAACATAGAGGGCTGCTTGGTAGAAAGGTTATTCCTGAGTAGCTCCAGTAGCAGTATCTTGAGCCACGGAATGTTAGAAACTGTCACGCGTCTCTGTTGTCTGCGGCCTGCAGCCTCAATAGTTCCTCACTTCATACATCTGTCGAAACAGGGGTGGAAAAGGTCTCCCTGGGCTGTATGTCCTATAGCATAATAACCTTCATGAGTTTACTGTTCAGAAATATGCAGCTTAAGTTCATTGTGAACGCTTCTATAACTGCTTCAAATAAGTAATCTTAAAAAGAAATCCCAAGCGTTCAATGAGAATCTGCATTAAGGGTGGAAATTTTTCATTAGCTTGTAATATTCGAAAATTAATTAATAACTGTTTCTAATTTTCAGTTTCTGTTCAACCCATACAATTTAAATATCGTATTTTGAAAGCTGCAGATCTAATATATGGATATTAGGAAGTAACAATAATGTGGTTTATTATGTAGCACAGCTCTGAGAGTAAACTTATAACATTGTGTTTTCGAAAAAGCAGAAATGAAACGAAATGTGTAGTCTTTAACGCCCGCTTGTACAAGCGGATACATGAGATGATGATGGAGCAACGGTAGAATGAGATGGCAGAGAAACCGGAGATCCCGGAATAAACCGCCCCAGCATCCTCTTGTCCACCACAAATCTCACTATGCGGTCTCCTGTGATCGAACCTGGACCGCCTTGGTGAGAGTCGAGCGCCCTAACCACTCAGCCACGACGCGGAAGAGATAGCAGCGGAACCATTTTCTTCATCTCCTGCGACACACGCCAGACGCTATTGTTTTGTATACCAGATGAAAGAGATAGAAGGGTTATTTGTGGGAGACATTTAAGCTGGGAGTTTAGGCTGGCCTTACTGAAGCAAATACCTAGCGGTAAAACGTGAGGCTCGCATTCGGAAGTCCCGGGTTCGCTCCTTACAAGGGAACTATCGCTGTACTCACACCTCTACCCATATGAACATTTGATGGTATAATGCCTGCTCTGTATAAACAATGTGCACCAAAAATCTATTTCGGAGTAGAACCACATCGCCCTAAAATGAAGCCTGAAATATGCCGCATGCGACCACTTGCAAGTAGCTGCTGGACATCTCTCGTCAACTCCGTGCCAGCTGTGAGAGACGGCGTTCTTTACGTGTGCCATGGGTTGACTACTGTCATCAGGGGTAAACAACAGCTCCCATACAATGCTATATTATTGAGCCTTAATGTTCCTACGTATTCTGGACCCATTTTCGTGTACTTCCAGCTATGCTCCGCAATCGATATTTGCACACAGGTCCCACATTGAGCAGAAAGTATGTGACCAAGCTCTCAAGGGCATCCAGGTGTGATCATGGTGATAGTTCCGTTGTTAGTGGCACTCTGACCATGGAGTTTTCCGTTGCTTTCCCTGGGTCGGTAGGATTAAGCTCCTACATTAGCCCTCCTCTATACCATTTCCTCTCCCTCTCATGTTATAGGATAACTCTGGTACGCTGTGTCGGTCGACGGTGGGCAGAAGCTTGCGTGTTGGAACTTCTGGGCTTCGCCATGGAGTGGAATCTGAGGTTCTACTGCCGGGTCGAGCTTGACCTGGTTCCCGCCTCTGTGCCACCATCTAGCAGTTTGGGTGGGTCGCCACGAGCACATTTCAGCTGAACAGTCAAGCCAGTAAATTTTAAGGATCTCTGAGTTTTTCTGCCGCTTAGCTTTTCCATTCCTGCAGCCCATACGTCATCTGCCGTTCCTGCCAGGGCTGCATGCACCAGATTTTACTGCGTTTCAAGATTAGGTAGACTGAAGTGTATGACAGAAAATTCTGCATTTTTATTCCCAATTTACTTTCTTAAAAGCCGTTACACAACGGTTCATTTTTTGTAAAACTCGTGATTTTCATGAAACAATACGTTGGCATCACTCTGAACTCTTGTCCGCTAGATACTTGAGGTACCACTTTTACACAAAGAGTAGCAATACTTTACGTTACGTTGTCGATTTTTCATAGTATCTTCACATAAAGGTAATACAGAATATTTTGTTATTAACTACATGAATTACGAAATAGTGGTTTCTTTATTTGTGTTGGTTAAATGCTTAGATAAGCCTGTGAACATTATTTCAATGATCTAGCGTTTAAACACTAGCTTACTTTTTCAAAGTTTGTGTTTAAGCTTAAAGTTATTTTACTTTCTTACGTTTTTACTTTGAAATCGTCAGTTTTGCTGAAATTATCGGGTTGTCTCATAAATTCGTTCGATTCTTGTTGCGTGTTTACGACTAAGAACTACTGAGAACACTGCATGCCCCCATTACTTTTACGACAAAGAAATTGCCTAACAATATGTGGTTTGTTTACAAATACAATAATTGAAAAGAATGTTATGAACACAAACCACAGCGACCTCACGGCCAAAGGTAAATAGGTTAACCTATGTAAGATTTGGCAACCAAACTTCAGCACGAGTTTGTGGATGCAACAGTGTGGAGTTGTAACTTATAAATGTTAATATGGAAGGCAAGAAGGAACATTTTCGACATTTAATGCTGTTTTATTACCGTAAAGGTAAAACCGCCTCACAAACTCAACGGAGTATTTGTGCTGTTTACGGAGAAGACGCAGTAACGAATCGGTCATGTCAAAAATGGATTACTCGATTTCAAGCTGGGAACTTCTCTGTGAAAGACAAACCTCGTTCTGGACGACCTGTAGGCCGCGCCGTGGTTCAGTGGTTAGACCGCTTGGCTCTCACCAAGGTGGCCCGGGTTCGATCCCAGGCGACCGCAAAGTGAGACTTTTGGTGGACAACACGGCGTTGGGGCGGGTTTTCTCCGGTATCTCGGTTTTCCCCCGCCATCTCATTCCACCGGTGCTCCATCTTCATCTCATGTATCATCAGTATCATCGCCTGCGGTGCCGTATGTAGTAAACGCGGGCGTTAAACGCTACACATTTCATTTGGACGACCTGTGGTTACGGATGACGAAAGGATAAAGGACATGATTACGAACAACCCCTGAATAACAACTCGGGAGGCAGGTCAGGAGCTAAGCTTATCACATGCAACTGTAGCCAGGTGTATTTAGAAGCTTCTAATTAAAGGCTTTTGCGACGTACTTACTGGCTTTTTGTGAAAATTAGAGGTTTCGGAGACATGTTTAGGGCCTTTTGGGCCGTATTTACTGGCCCTTTTATGCATTTAATGACTTTTGAGGCGTATTTAGTGGCTTTCGGGATGTATTTGAAAGCCTTTTTTCTGTATTTGGAAGCTTCTTGGGGCGTATTTAGGATATTTTTGCTGTAATTACAGCCTTTTGGGGCGTATTTATCTGCCTTTTTATCTTAAAAGTATTTAAGACTTCTTTGGGTGTAATTGGTGTCCTTTTAGTGCATTTAGGAGCTTTTGCTACATATTCATGTTTATTGTGATGTATTTAGAAGCTTTAGATACGTCTTTAGAGGCTTTTTGGAGCGCACTTAGTGGCTTTAGGATGCATCTGGGAGCTCTTTTAACTGAATTTAGGGGCTTTCGGGACCTATTTACTGGATTTTTTTTGCACTCAGAAGCTTTTGGGGCGCATTCAAAGCCCTTTTGTGTGTAGGGGCTAGTAGGGCATATTTAAACTCCCTTTGCATATTTACGGTCTTTTTTGGTATATTTAGGGGCTTTTACGACGTATTTACTGCCCTTTTAGGGGAATTAGCAGCTTTTGGAGACGTATCTAGAGGATTTGGGGACGAATTTACTATCTCTTTTATGTATTTAGAGGCTTTTGAAGCGTATTTAGTGTCCTGAGAGGTGCATTATTGACTTTATGGTATAATAATGGATGTATTTAGGGCTTCCTGGGGGTGTATTTAGGCACTTATTGCTGTGCTTGAAGGCTTCTAGGGGTGTATTTGGGATATTTGTGGTGTGTATAGGAACATTTGGAACGTATTTACTGGCCTTTTTTTGTAAAATTTAGAGGCTTTTGAGGCGCATTTAGGTCATAAGTTCAGGTGAGAGTAACTTAGAAGAACAAAGATGAGAAATTTATGTGAATGTGAAAGGAACGAGCTGAGAAATTCATGTGTGAGTGTAAATCAGATATTCGTTCTTATTTGTCTTAATTTTCCAAACTTCTCTCAAAGATAAGATTATTTGGAAAACTTTTGTTAAAATTTAAACTACATTACTTTTTTTTACTTGTTCCATTATATCCCGCCTTTAACTACAATGGTCATATCGGCGGCCGTTTTCCTTTGGAACATATCGAAGCTGTTCAACTCGTATTCGTTAGGTTTTGATTATTACATCACACACACACACACACACACACACATTCACACTCTCATTCATACTTCCAGACTCTGGGGAAGATGGGGAACTATCTTGGTCGGAGAGAAATCCCCATTCCCACCGCCGGGAATCGAACCCGGACACCTAGCACGGCAGGCAGGTGCTCTACCGACTGAGCTACGGGGCCAGCCTACATTACTTGTAATCCATCTCAAAAGCATTCCAAACTGATTATTCCTCTAATACATGTTAATGGAGTTGACTGTATAGTTGAATGGCATAAACCAGAACCATGAAACTGCAAGCTCATATATACACGCATCTGGCATCGGGTAATTTGCAATTTTGCATTTTTTCGGTTAATCGGGAGAGATTAACTGTTTTAAATGGCGGAAATGCTCACACTATGCTTTTCCTGTAAACAGTGGATGTACGAGTTAAAAGCCAAGACCAGAAATATTCCACAAAAAGGTTCGGTGCAATTAGATAACGGACGGATCCCGGATTGACAACAACCTGGACACGCTAGCTGGTGCGCAGTGGTTCTTGACCCTAGACCTGAAGCCGGATTACTGACCCAAGAGACAGAGAGAAGACTGCATTCTCAACAGGCCAAGGGCTTTGGCAGTTCACAGTTATGCCCTTTGGTCTCTGCAACGCACCAGATATCTCACAACGCCTAATGGAATCAGTGATGAGAGGGCTGAAAACTGACGCCTGCCTGTTATACCTGGACGACATGATCATCGTCGGCAAGACTTTCGATGACCATCTCGAGAATCTGGAGTAAGGTGCTGCAGAGGCAGTAGGCGACCAACCTTAAGGTGAACGCAAAGAAGTGCTAGCTCTTCTGCAAGGAAGTCAACTACCGGGCCACATAGTCGCGACAACCGGAGTGGCCACAGACACATAAAAGGCACAGGCCGTGAGAAATTGGCCTCGACCGAAGGATAAGCGGAAGTTGCGCAGTTTCCTGGTGCTGTGCAGTTAATACCGCCGCTTCATAAAGGGCTTCTCCAACATTGCGACATAGCATGTCCTATCCCAGATACAGGACGGCCAAGAGCGAGTGATAGCCTACTGCATCAAGACGCTATCCAAGGCAGAGAAGAACTAATGCGTCACCCGGTGAGAGTTACTGGCGGTGGTAAAGACCTTGGAACACTTCCACAAGAACCTGTATGTTCAGCCATTCCACCTGACGACTGACCATTCCGCCTTAACCTGGCTGCTCAGCTTTAGGAACATGGAAGGCCAGACAGCACATTGGGTACAGAGGCTGCAAGAGTGCGACTTCATCTCTGAACATCGTAGAGGGAAGAGCCACGGCAACGCAGACGCCATGTCCTGAAGACCCTGTCCAGAAGTGTGCGGCCAGTGCACAAGAGTGGAAGAGAAGGAGCGTGCCGCAGCTGTCAGAGTAGTCACGGCAATATCTGCGGATGCCTGGAGTAGCGCAAGCCTGAGGAGGGAGCATCTGGCGGACGCAGACTTAGAGCCACTCTTGAGATAAGTGGAGGGAGGCACAAGACCAACCTGGGAGGACGTCGCACCAAGGAGCGCCACATATAAGACGTACTGGGCCCAATGGGACTCGCTGATGATCAGAGAAGGCGTGTTGTTCCTGGTATGGGAATCACGTAATGGGAAGACACAAAGAGAACCGTTGGTACTTCCCCGAAGTAAGGTTCCGGAAGTCTTGGAAGAAGTTTACCCCGGTATTTCAGGACCCCTGGGAGCAAACCGGACAATCGATAAACTCCGACAGCGCTACTCCTGGCTGAGACTCCAAGCAGTCGCTGAGAGATGGTGCCATCAGTGCACCATTCGAACGGATCGCCGTCGATATAGCTGGACCATCCCCAGGGTCCGACGGAGGCAACAAGTACCTGATGGTGGTCGTGGACTACTTCACCAATTGGCCGGAGGTGTATGCCATCCCAAACCAGGAGGCAAAGGCAATCACAGACTGCCTCGTGGAGCAAGTGTTCTGCCGATTTGGGGTTCCGTTATAGCTCCACAGCGATCATGATACCAATTTTGAGTCCAACGTAATGAAGGAGGCACTAGAAAGGCTTGGGGTTAACAAGACCCGTACAACACCTCTACATCCCCAGTCGGATGGCATGGTCGAAAGATACATCAAGACCTTATAAGAACAGCTGAGGAAGGTCGTGGCCAGCTATAAGCGAGACTGGGACGCCAAGGTGCAACTGTGCTTGCTGGCCTACTGCTCGTCAACACACAACACCACTGCGATGACGCTAGCAAGCTTAATGTTTGGCCGAGTTACGCCTCCCTTGTGACCTGGCTTTTGGAAGCCCTCCGGACGCAAAACAACCAGCAACCGAATATGTGGAGAACCTGGTGGACCAGCTCCATGGCATGCATGAGATGGCTCGTCAGAACATCCAGAAGGCGAGCGACCGTATGAATACCCGATACGACAGGCAAGCCAAGAGCCAATGATTCAAGCAGGGTGACCTGTTCTGGTTGTACCGCTCTAGCCACGGACCTTAGAGATGCTGCCCGAAACTTCAACAGCCGTGGCAAGGACCATACCGGGTGGTGAAGAGCATTAACGACGTGGTCTACCGCATCCAGAAGGTGCCTTGAGGGAACACATTGGAGGTACACTTGGTTCGTCTGGCTGCTACAATGGTGCTGTTCGGGACGACGAGCCTTGATGAGGGAGCAGTGTCGCGACGACGCGCACAAAATATTCGGCCCAGATAGATAAGGGATGGATAGTATATCACGGAGATAAAGAGCCTGCGAAAGCAGATAAACATAGCGTGGAGATAAAAGGCATGCCAATACAGATTACGTGAGTTAAACGGAATATTCTAGTGACATCTTAATTTTCTTACAGAACATTCGATATCAGAACATTCGAAGTAACGGCTATTCATATTTCACTCCATCAGCTTCTATACAGAGTAAATAAATTCAAAAATTCTGTCATACTTTCTGATTCTAAAGCAGCATTATGTGCAATACGTTCATATAAAATGAAATCCAATCCAAATTAAAGAAAGTCACAAAATGATTCCGCAACTTCAAAAACTACAGTAAAGAATTATATTACAGTGGATACCTGCACATTGTGGAATTTCTGGAAATGAATCAGCTGATTTTCTTGCCAAGAAAGGTGCAAATAATTCAGAACAAAAGTAAAAACTTACATTTTACAGTCATAAAAAGATTAATCAAATTCAAATATAAAAACAAACAAACCAATCAATATCTAACAAAGCCAAAGATAAAAATAGAACATTTTAATTAAAAATCCAGAAATTATTCCACAAATCCCACGTAAAGCTGCAGTAGAAAATTTTAGATTACTTACGGAACATGATTATTTGGCCAAACACTTACACAGAATAGGAATTTATACAAGTCCAAATTGTCCTCTTTGCAACAAAGAAGAGAAAATGACTAATGAAGATCTTCTAACCTGTGAAGTCCTACCTGCCGGACCCATTACACAGAAACATTGGAGAGCAAGAGAGCTAATGACTTCATTGCCAAAGCCCAGCATTTGACAACAAAGAAGAGGGAATGACTACAGAACATCTTCTAACCTGTGAAGCCCTACCTGCCGGACCCACTACACAGAAATATTGGAGAGCAAGAGAGCTAATGGCTTCATTGCCGAAGCCTAGCATTTGACAACAAAGAAAAGGAAATGACTACAGAACATCTTCTAAACTGTGAAGCCCTTCCTGCCGGACCCACTACACAGAAATATTGGAGAGCAAGAGAGCTAATGACTTCATTGACAAAGCCTAGCACTTGATAACAAAGAAGAGGAAATGACTAAAGAACATCTTCTAACCTGTGAAGCCCTACCTGCCGGACCCACTATACAGAAATATTGCAGAGCAAGAGAGCTAATGGCTTCATTGCCAAAGCCTAGCATTTGACAACAACCATATTCGATTTCTCGTTTGTTCCTGAAATATCTAGTAACATGAGTCGTGGTACATAAGGTAGTTGCGACTCGGCAAGGGACAGTAGTAAAGTGTTGTAACGAGAGTTGATGTTGTAAACAGATGTAATCAGAACGCTGTTGTGGTCATTGACCTTGGTAGATTGTGATTGTGTATGTTACGTAATTCTGGTGTAATCTGCAAGTGTACCAAGTGTATTTCTACGGAAATAAAGAACATTTTGAATTTGTGCAAATTGGACTTATTTCTAAGAGCCCACCAATTCGCAGTACTTTCTGCATTAGAGATGAGTTTCAAACATCTGATTAGGCATAATACTCATGCAAATTTGAACACATTGTGTAATTTTCCAAGAATTAGTTAAAGACTCAGATAGCAACAAATATAAAAAGTATGTAATCAACTTAACTTTACTTGTTATTTACGCAATAAATTATTTATTCAATGACTTCCTTGACTCATTACTTATGCACAAGCATATTTTGATTTCTACTTTTTGTTAATGTAGATAATCATCACACATGTTTACATTTGTGGTATGTATGTATAGGCATGGAAGAAACTAATAAGTATCTGAAAATTTAAATCAACAACAACAAATATTACGGAAATGGTTAAAAAATATTTTTATTTCACATACATTGTCAATTTTAAGGGCACTTAAAGGTTTTGTGCAGTATGATTTACTAATTACATAAAGTTATTCAGAATGAAGAGACCTTCAAAGACCATTTCGAGAAAATTCGAGATAATCTTTTATTTGTTCAACAAATGTCTTAAAATTAGGGTATTTTAATAAAAGTGTTACAGCAATTTTTAAGAAAATCAGAAGGAACCCAAAGTTTTCCGTCTAATTGTGTTTGCTGTGGGAGGCGATTCAATTTAAGAGGTTCGTCCAGAAAGTAAGTTCTGTTTGGTAACAAAATTAAAATGTGTTCAGATTCAGAAAAGTTATATATTGCACATAATTCTACAACTCTTAATCTACTTTCCCACACAACTGCCGAAATTTTGCGGGCATTTTTCATAGCGAGGCACAAATTTTGTATACCTTCTTCATAGAAGTTTGCCGCCTGTGTCTTCAACCAGTTGGAAACATTTTCTTTCAGCTCTTTATCATTGTTGAAGTGTTGACCGCCAAGGAAAGATTTCAGATGCAAAAACAGATGAAAGACGCTAGGAGCCAGGTCAGGGCTGTACGGGGTTGGTCAAACACGTCCCAGCTAAATCCCTGTAGGAAGTTTTTCGTCGTAGTTGCAGTGTGTTGTCGTGCGTTGTCGTGAAGAAACACAACACCTTTTGACAGCATTCCTCGGCGCTTATTTTGTATTGCGCGGCGCAAACCTATCATTCAGAAAACGAATCACAGATATGATTTCATGAGCGGCGGGATTTTCAATCAACACCGACATTGTAAACAAGCACAGCAAAGCGTACGTAGCTGACAGCGATCTTGCAATGGCGTACGTTTCTTGTCCGTGATACAGAGCGTCTATCACGCATGTGCGGCAGTGCGATCGCAGCGCTGCAGCTGAGATAAATTGAAACATAACTTACTTTCTGGACGTCCCTGGTATTTTAAAAATCTTTGTGCTTTATTCGAGGGAAATGCTGAAATTAAATTCTGAATTTAGAAATTCCTGGATTGATAGTTGCGGATGACTGAAGGGTAGGATCTATAATGGTAGTAGAATTGCAGAAGGTAATAAATGAAATCCAGAAATTATGTGAAGGGTGGGGAATAAACATAAATAAGCCGAAAGCTGTAGTATTCAAGAAGGGAGCTAAACTGAAAAAAGATGAAAATTGTGTACTAAATCGCAAAAGGGTAGAAGTGGTTAATGAATTTGAATACTTAGGAGTGATGTTGAATAACAATGGAAAGTGGGGAGCACATCGTAGAAATCGGTTAGGGTGAGTTACTTGGATAAGTGTTTATTTCCGATGTTTTCCCTTATCCTGCAAGACGAATGTTGGGTAACTCTAAGCTCTATTGACCCTGGGCTCATTTGAGCATCATTTATCCCATTCCATTCATCGTTGGAGGACGTAAATTACCCCAAAAAATCATAGTAGAAAAACAAAGGCAAAAAGAAGGGCGGCAATGAATGGGACAAGAATATGCAAATATAAGCTAGAAATGACAACCAAGTGGTTAGAAAGAATGTATGAAGCTGTACCGTAGTCTAAAATGTTGTATGCAGTGGAGATCTGGTGAAGGGTGCAGAGGTAAACAAAACGGTGGACCAAAACTACAGAAGGTTTTGTGAAGCTTACCGAGATCAGCACCTAGGGAAGTGGCTTTTGTAGAATTAGGAAAGACAAGAAGAAATGGAATAATAATGGAAAGAATACTTACATTCTGGTATAGGTGTTTGGCCAAAGAAGAAGGGGTAATTGTGAAATTATGCATGAAACAGCAAAAAAGATTAGTGAACTCAAATAGTTGGTGCGCAGAGATAGAAGGAATTATGAGAAAAATTGGAATGGGAGAAATATGGAGATTAGAGGAAAGAAATACAAGCGATGTGGGTAAATAGGTAAAATACAGAATAGAAGTTATAGAAAGTCAGGAAATATGGGGAAGTCTAGAAAATATGAAATCATTACAATTTTACAAACAAACAAAAAGAAATTGGGGGCGAGAAGCATATGTAGATAACTGCAATAGACAAGAGAGAGAAGGGTTAGCTTGGATGAGAACAGGAACAATAGTTCTAAGAGGGATAAGAGGTAGGGAAAAGGGAATTTGTGAATTATGTGGGGGGAAAGGAGGCATAGAACACTATGAAACAGAATGCGTGGAAGTTGCAATGTGGAGAAAAAAGGTTTGGGAGGAAAAATGGGAGAAAGTAAAGAAGAGGATATTAGCTACAAAAATGTTAACAGGAAAGGAGGAAACGAAGGTAAGAAGTATTGGTGATTTCTTGCAGAAATAAAAGAAAAATGGGCAGGAAATGTAAAGAATATAAGAGAGAAAGATGAGGGGGAAGAGAGGGACTAATTAAGTTTCAAGGAGGCATGGACGTTAAGAGCTACCTGACAGAGCAGAAGACCAGGTTGTTGTGTAAGCCAAGGTAGCAACAAGGTAAAGACAAATGAATATAGCCTAAAGTTTTAAATTGTAAAATGTTAGAATATGCACAACAAATAATTCATTAATTCATAACCAAGATTTCATTTCTAAAACTGCTTTTCTCCTTTGGGGGGGGGGGAGATGAAGAGATTCGGGGAGTTTCCAAAGTTGTATTTCTGATGAAATCTCGGTATCAAATTCGTTGCAGTAAAATACCACTATCACTGTGTAGTATACACAAATTTCTCTAGTCGCTCTCTTTTGTTTTTGTGAGTCTTGAACAAACCATTGTTGCAAAAGAGTATTTTTATGTCCTCTTCACGTTAACTGAGATAAGAAGTCCAGACTAGTTACATTGCACATTCGTTGTAAGTGATGATGATATGTGTATAAGGGCGCTCAACTGCAGCGGTTATCAGAGCCCTTTAAAAATTCATTCGTTTCAAAAGCCAGATATAAATTTTTCTAAAACGCAAGTGTAAATGAACTCACAAAAAATACATGTACATAACAGAAAAACAAAAATTAAATTAAAAAATATAAATCCGAACTGTAAAAAATTCTCCTCACTAAATTCTAAAATCTAACCTAGAAAAGAACCTAAAAACCTTCTCCACTACCTTGTTGTCATGCGTTAGTATTTCTGCATAGCTGGCCGGTAGCTGCAGAGACGTCCTTAGGTGTGCTAGGCAAAAGCACTCTAGCAGCACGTGTCGTACAGATAACGCATCGTTACAAAACGGACAGACTGGAGCAGGCTCCTTTCTAAACAGAAAACTATGCATTAAATGCAGTGCCCAATGCGTAACCGAGCCAAAGTCTCCTCCTCTCGGCGAGATGAACGACAGAAGGTGACCCAGGGAATCGGAAGTTCTTTCAAAGATCTAAGTTTATTGCTGCGGAGAGCGGACCCACCTTCCTGCCAGCAGGTTTACACAGCTCTCCGGAATACAGCTCTAAAATCTTCCTATGTAAAATATGGTACTCGAACCCTGGGCTTCATTGCAGCCATCTTAGCTGCTGCATCCGCCATTTCATTCCCCCGCAAGCCTACGTGACCAGGGATCCATGCACCCACTACGCTTCCTTGTAAGTATAGAGGGAATACAGAAGTCTGTAGTAATAGCTGAATCGTAAAAATTTTTCGCAGAATAAATATTGTCATCGTGTGGCATTGTTGAACTTCTGCCACAAGCCGGAGCCAGGCACATGGCCAGGAGAGAGAGACAGAGAGAGGCTCCAGAGCGTTCGGTCTATTGTTGTTACCGAGAAATTTCTCGAAAGATCTGCGGTATTCTAGAAACAAGTTAGTTAGTTAGTTACTAACACTCCCCACATGGCAACCTTGGCCTTCGGGGTAACCTCACCCCACCAAGTGATGACCGGACCCATTTCTCAGGTGGAGGCACCTAGAGGGCGGTGTCCATTACCTCCGATGATAGGGTGATAGTGAAGATGGCGGTGAGGTGAGAGGACCTACAGCTTTTACCGTGGACTCCGAACCACGTTGGGCATAGGGGATACTTCACGTGTGCTAGACAGAGGTGAAGGCGTGGATAGGGCCGACTTAAAATCGCCAACCCCAGAGCCGGGAATCGAACTCGGGACACTTAGAACGGGAGCCGCGAACGAAACCACCGCGCTACCCCGGCGCCCCTTCTAGAAACAATTGCTGGGGGATATAAATACCCCCAAGGTGCTAGAAGCGGCACTTGTTTGTTGCTTATTGCGATAGTCGACGATTAAAGTGTACCGCAGTGACCTCATTCATTTGTTTTCGTGCAGCAAAACACCGAGTCAGCCTTGAAAACAGCTGACTGTCAATTTCACGTCTTTTTACTGCAGCAAAAGTTGGTTTAGACTTCTGCAAACCAGATTTCCGAAACTACGTAACCCACGCAGTCGCAAAATGAAAATCGACAGTAGTGTTGTTACGTTTCCTAATATACAATCATTATTTCAATAATAAAGATGCACTAATCCAGAGTCATGAAGAGGAACTGAATATGCAGTTCTTGATACAACTACTTACAAGGACAATACTGAAAATAAGACCTGAAGCTTTCCTGGCGACGAATATGTTCGAGACATGTTCAGGATATTTTTAACCAGAAATGTATAACTGGATATAAGTATCTTATAAAGCTATGAACCGCAGTTTGCAAAGATAATCTTCAACCACAGATGATACTTTATATGGAATATCATTCCAAAGTTTTGTTTTTCTGGAAGATAGCCTTAGAAATTAAAACAGCATATGCTTAAGATATTTTCCTGTCAAAAGTAGTGTACACATTTAATTGTTTAGAAATGTCCTCAAATGTCTCCTTCATCTGGATGCAACCCATACAAGTGTTGAACCGCAAGAGAAAGACGGAATCTTACTGTTCAAATATGTTGAGTTCAATAACGCCAAGATGTATGTCAAATAAAGCGAAATAACGAATTTTGGAAGTGACTGAAAAGTGTGCTTTTAATGGAAATTAATTGTTCTTTCACACCAGCCGTGTGTAGGACGCACTATGAAAGGGTAGAGCCAGACTGAAAAATTCAATGACATAACCGGGATTTGAACCACGGATCTTCTGGTTTCCGTCCAGCCGCTCTAAACCATTGAGCTACTATGGCCAACGTGCCAACATTAAATTCTCCAACTGACTCGTGTTTCTCCCGGTAAACCACTAGGAGTTCTGATAAATACATGAGACAATTACCTTATTGGCGACTCACTATGCTGTAAGTACTTTAAGGCCCGGGATATATAGTTATGAGAGCTCCTTGTGGTTCACCGGGAAAAAAAGCACGAGTCAGTTGGAGAATTTAATGTAATGTTGACAAGTTGGCCATAGTAGCTCAATGGTTTAGAGCGGCTGGACGTACACCAGAAGATCCGTGATTCAAATCCCGGCTATGACATTGAATTTCTCAGTCTGTCTCTACGCTTTCAATGTGCTTTTACTGTATTAACACAAATGTTTACAGAGGACGTTTATAATTTAGAACCAAAGCATGCATGAAACGCTCCAATTACGCTCACAATGATCGAATCACCAGCATCGTCGGTATAATTATTACTGCTATCATCAGTATCGTCATTACGACTGCCACCTTGTCGATCTCCGCCTAGGTAGCGTAGACGGCACCGTGTCTGCCTCACGTTCAAGAAGTCCCAAGTTCGGATCTCGGTCAGGGTGAGTGACCTGGATAAGATTTCTTCCGGGGTTTTTCTTATCCTGAAAAGTCGAATGTTGGTTAACTCTAAGCTCTATGGACCTTGGCTCATTTGAGCCTCATTTCACACATTCCATTCATCGTCCGATATGACTTACCGTTGAAGGACGTAAACTACAACAAACAATAAACTTTTTTATCACTATTATAATCATATTCATCATCTTCACAGACATCATCCACGTGCACGCGGGCGTACCGAAACACACACAAACACACATTGACGCTGATTAATAACGAAGTTCATATATACATTATCCTTACTTTGACAAACATTTATTGTACAAACCTATTGCATCCTAATCTAATTAACCTAACTCATACTATCCCATGGTACGTAACCCTATCCTAATCTAAACAGTCACACGGCATCCATCTCATCCTAAAACGCATTTCCTAGCCTGTATAATGCTCAAGTTACGTTGACTAATGCTTGCTAAAGTCAACCTCCTGAGTTATCCTTTCTTAATTGACACTTTTGTCTCTTACAGAAACTCTGAGACGTGCTAAGAAATGAAGTGATATAAAACCACAAACTTTTGAGCAATATATTGCATCTCATATAAAGATTTTTCAGTTTTTAATTGTGAATACTTGGTCGGTATATCTTATGACATTCTACTTATTAATGTCGTTCTACTTATGACATTCTTAATTTTTAGCACTAAGGAAATAAAATTTTGCAAATCACTTTATTTCCCAGCCATTTTAAATAATTCCTCTATATATAGGCTCCAAAGGCACAGAAGTATAGTAGTATACAGAATTATAAAACTTTTCTGTACTTAGGCCATCTAAACTTCAATGTCGAAACTCATTTATACACCAAAAGACTCAAAAGAGATGTGACCTTATATAAGAAAATTATCAGAAAATGTGTGAGAAAGTAAAGTAAAATGTCTACTTGAGTTACTAAATCAATTGTCCAGAAGCTAGATATAACATGATAATATAGATACATCTAAGTTAGCGGCTCCAGATGCCAAATTGCTCATATAATTTGCTGATGAAGGAGTTAGTGTGAATGTATCTACAATGAGGCATCGGAATACTTAGTGATTCATTCAAATTGCTTGCTTTATGCCTTCAGACGTGAGGGGAGGAATAACCACGTGGGCATGCATCAACAAGCGTAGGTACAGGATCTAAGAGTTTCAGATATGATAGCGAAGCAAATAAAATAATTACCACAAGGTGTAGGAATTTTATGATTATTTGCAAAATATTACTACATTGCAAAGTTGTCTCGTATTCTAGATGTATTTGAGTAAATATATTTTAATTGAACTGGATTTTCGACTTCAGGGTAAAGGGGCAATAGAATGCTGAATGCTAAAACGGTATTTCATTGAATGTATTTACAGTTATTGGAATGATTCGTTGATTTAAAACCAGTTGAAATTATTCATTAATCTAGAAATTTATCATTCCGTTATATTTTTAAGATATGCTTTTGTGTATTATCTATACGTGACTTTATTTTCTATTATTCAATTGTCAATTTTAACTGTCATATTGAATTATACTTTAGTATTCTTGGGAAAGAATTGTAGATCGTCGTGTTTAAAATGGCCGAGTATCTTCTTGTGCCTCTGAATGATCGCAAACACATATCCTATTGTCGTAAAAGCTCCTAGCTATACGGAGGATAAGGCAGCTATTTAGTAGTCAGATTAAGTTATGTTTGAGTGGAATAAAGGATTGGAGAATTGAATATTATTATTAGCTCTGGTTTGAGTACGTTAAGTTAATAATATCAATCACATTCTCCAAAATCTCTTTATTAACAGATTCGATAAAGGTTTATAAACAATGAAGGTCTTCTGATGGTGAACTCACTTGTGTAATGCTAGGCACATACAAATAAAAAGAACAACAACAACAACAACAATAATAATAATAATAATAATAATAATAATAATAATAATAATAATAATAATAATAATAATAATAATAATAATAATAATAATAATAATAATAATAATAATAATAATAATAATAATAATAATAATAATAATAATAATAATAATAATAATAATAATAATAATAATAATAATAATAATAATAATAATAATAATAATAATAATAATAATAATAATAATAATAATAATAATAATAATAATAATAATAATAATAATAATAATAATAATAATAATAATAATAATAATAATAATAATAATAATAATAATAATAATAATAATAATAATAATAATAATAATAATAATAATAATAATAATAATAATAATAATAATAATAATAATAATAATAATAATAATAATAATAATAATAATAATAATAATAATAATAATAATAATAATAATAATAATAATAATAATAATAATAATAATAATAATAATAATAATAATAATAATAATAATAATAATAATAATAATAATAATAATAATAATAATAATAATAATAATAATAATAATAATAATAATAATAATAATAATAATAATAATAATAATAATAATAATAATAATAATAATAATAATAATAATAATAATAATAATAATAATAATAATAATAATAATAATAATAATAATAATAATAATCTGAAAAACAGAGTTTCAAAAGGTTTCAATCAATATTTAATTTATTGTTATGACAAATGAAATGTACGTCTCGACATTCCTGAGTATGTCCTCAAAAGTGATATTCAATTTCTGGATGGCTTTTGCATAACTGATAAACCGTAAATCACAGACCTATGTCACCAGGCAGAAACTGTAGAGATCGTCAAATCTCACAGCATATGTGGAGTAAACAGTTTGCCGAAATACTCCTTATTAGAGTTGTCTCAAATAAGAAGTCACTCAAATGACTATTCCTGACTATTTCTACTATTTAGATTAAACCTATTAAAGTTTATTGGCATCATATTTTTCCTAGAACTTCCTTTATTCAGATTACAAATAACTAACAGTTACTACTTGCGTACCAATTTCAACACTAAACTCTCGGCGTATTCCTACGATCCGTAACATTCGGTCAAGGCAAGATTAATTATAACAATACCGACCGTGAGTATCACAAGTGCATTCAACAATGACCAGTAATATGAATAAAACTAATCGACTTTGAAACCCTGTATTAAAACTTGACCTTTTTTTTTTGCTATTTACGTCCTCCAACGTTAAGTCATATCGGACGGTGAATGAATTGGGTGAAATGATGCTCAAATGAGTCCAGGGTGCATGGAGCTTTGAGTTACCTGACATTCGTCTTTCAGGATAAGCGAAAACCCCGAAAATACCTTATCCAGGTAACTCACCCTGACCGAGATTCGAACTCGGGACCTCTTGAACGTGAGGTAGACATGCTACCATCTGCACTACCGAGGCGGGCTTGACATCATTTGGTATCTATTTCATTGAAATGAGAAAAGTGTAGGCATCTTGATTTTTTGTGTAAAATATCGCACCCGCAACAAAACTGATTGAATACTAATTTATAGATCAATAGTTAATATTTATAAAATGTTTCAAATGGGAGGTCATAGTCGCTGCATGGGTTGGTGCCATTTTGTACACTGCGGCCTAGTGTCCCTTTACGGGCAGTTTACTCAGGTGATCGTATTTGCAACGTACTGTCAACGTTATTAAGGCGCGAAGCCTGAGCCTGTAGCACCGGACCTCCCCGAGAAAGTGTTCTGGCCAGCGGCCTTATATACAACTTGCCATGCCCGTTTTGTAGCCGTGAGAGTTTTCTACGTGAAGTGTTCAATTGTTATAAACTAATACTTAAGTATTATGATTCTATTGCTGAATTGTTTTATTACGATAATAGTTTTGAAACGTTTGATAATAAGTTAAAAGTTCAGACTTTTGTAAATAAGTAAAAACCAAGCGTACGAGTACAGATAATTTGGCGCTTTAATATATGAATAGCCCAGGTTCAAATTTCACTTCTTTGTTTCACTGTAGCAAAAGCCATTCTTTGTGCCGAACGTGCCTAATATTTGAATTATTTTGTTTTGTGTGTATACGAACGAATGTATATATGTATATCTACGCAAGCGACTCCTCCGGTTCAAGTTTAGTTTATTTATGCTATACCAAGCGATAATCATACAAGTATATGTTGCGTTACACTGGAAAGAAAACTCTTTGTCAGCATCTGTTATTATAGTGTTTCTCAACCAAGGTTTCTGGAAGCATTATGCAGCTGTTTTCGCTCAGTGTTTTAGTTATTTATACTCTCTCTCTCTGTGTTCAGAGTGATTTTTTAATAGGTATCAAGAGCTAAATGAATGGCACATTTGAAATGTTAACCATAGCTTATCTCCGCTATGTGGCAAATAAATTACCTTTCGTATGATGTATACAGGCCTCTGATATTACTGTAGAAAATCTGGAATATTTGTTGTGCGATTATGAAGGAGATGTTTATTATATAGGTAGCAGTGACGTGTACTGGTCTAGAGATGGCATGCTCCATTGTTTGGGAAAATGGCGGGTCAAATATGGGGGATGTGGATCAAATATTACTAGCTATCCCTCTTTACGAAAAACAGTTAAATGGTAAAAAAAGTATTTTTATACCACTGGATGTAACCATGCACAATTGTTTAGTAATTTTCAGAGATGTAAATTCCTGCAAGACATTCATCTACCTGTACTTGCGCGTATAAATAGCTCGTAACCTAATTGAGTATTATAATACTCAGAGGTAAGGAGTAAGAAATTCACCACGACTTCGCGCTTTCGTAAAAGCATACCACCCACAACCAAAAAAGTCGCAACCATTTCGAAAATGTCTAGTGTGTTGCGAAAAAGAAGTTCGCAACCCACGGGTATCGGCAACCACTGCCTCCTCGAGTCCAGTCCAATCCGAACAACTCCCAATCAGGGAGGGGCTCGAATGTTCGACCCGAGGTTGCTTTAGTAACGTCAGATGTACTAGGAGTCCGCAGCGCCTGCACCACGGCAGCTGAAGGGGACGGATCCCCTCCCCGACGTGTTATTTTTGATATACCATAATACTTCCTCCACTTAATACATAGCATAGAAATTAACAGCTTCATTGTAAAATCAACATCAAGTTGGAGTCGAATCCTACGATCGGCAACTTATGTTCTTTTGCTGGCTGACAAGATAAATGCTGGCCTTGTTTATGCTATGTAATCCCCCCCCCTCAAGTTTTGCTACTATTTCAGTTCCCCTTTCATGTTCAAAGTATGTGTGTCGTACAGTGACGGATTAGGATTGCGTTACGGAGAGGATTCGGTACGTAGGCCACCATTCAGAGCCACTATTCCTATGCCTACATGTGGGGGCACCCCCGGGAGGAAGGATGAGGCGAAGGAGAGAGTGGGCGGCCGACCGAAGGAGCCATGACAGAACAGAAGGCAGGCTTCCTACAATTTACTTGGATAGAGACTTCCCCCGACAGGCCAGAACAACAAACTCGCTCCCCTACAGCGGGACGGCAACGAGCCCAGCAGCCGAGCCCCAAAGGTCCCAGGCAGGCGATCCGAGCCCTAAAGGTCCCTGGCTGGCGGTCCCCACAAATAGTCCCAGCAGAGGAGCGGAGACCGGCAACAAACCTACCTGAAGAGGAAGTAGTTTTCCTCAGAACATCATCCTGCCATGCACCGCCGAGACACCCGCCGACACTTTTACCCTGAAAAAGTCCACGCGATGAGATGATATGAAATGATAATGGAGATGAAATGGAGGACGGGAAATTCTGAGGATGTATATAACCTACCCAGCATTCGCCTAGCGAACCGGGAAGCCCCCTGAATAGACCCATGGGTCAGGTAGGTTAGCCGCGGCAATCGAACACGGGCCTCCCGAATGCGGGCGACAGACAAAACCGCCTGGGCCATCCCGTGCTGTACAGTGACGGATACTTGCTCTTTGGGAAGTTCTCGGCCAGGTCAAATGAGAGTATACCCTTGGTAGCCTCAGGTAAGTCGAGTACTCCGCGATTCCACCTGAGGGAGGCCTTCTGTGAGCAATGACTAGGTCATCAAGCTTGGAGATGTTAGGAATTTCCGTACATCTGGCTAGCCTCTGGTACCTTCACAGACACCTCACACCTCGAACCAACAGATCCACGTTTAGTTAAGGTGCGAGTTACCCCTCACTTCCCTGGCCATAGTCATAGTTTTGTTAAGCCATTACATCTCAGGCGCATATTTCTTGATTACTTTCTTTAAAAAAGAGTTTTGAATGAATACTTTTCAGACTTGAATGCTTGTATGGAGTATTACATAACTGAGCTGTTTATAGGGAAGAATTTCCGCCACATTAACCATTTTCTAAAGTTGAGTAGTCCGTGCTGGCCTGTATTATATTTTAGGGTAAATGCTGGCCCACCCGCGCCGCACCAGAAGCGATCTTTTTATATCATCAGGCGGTCTTGTGAGTTGGTGAGAGGAAGTCTCACGGGAATGAGATAAAGCGATCCTGGAAGTGGAAGACTGCGGCGGATCAGTTGGTAATGCAGCTCGCTACTAATAACAACCAGATTTTATCAGACTTGAGTCTTCGGTGCATTGGGAAAGTGTATTACTCTTCTGGTATTACTGGAATATCAATAATACAGCATCTTCTATTATCTAGCTAGCTTGAACAAAACTATCTTACATCCCCATTGCTTTCTACAATACTTGTCAGTTTGTATGTAGTTGCAATTAAGTGTGCTTAAGGGCACTCGGAGGTTATTTTTACCCAGACAAGGCTAATTTTTACCAATATTAAAATTTGAATATATAAAAAACTAAATATTATCAGAAACTGAAATGCGGTATGATTACTGCATAAGCATGTGTGCATTTAACTACTGTATAACATTTAAATTGCGTTCACATAGGCCCATGCAAAAGGGGCATAAATCACATCGTATGTCCTGAAAAAAATACTGTACCCTATATTTCAGGTGCACTTTACTTGTAGGAATTTAGAGCTACATGCACCTAGTTTTATCCTAAATACCCTAAGATACAGTTTTATAATATCGACTGAATGAAAATCACATATAGTGTTTACTATGCACATGAAAAATTAATTAGTTTTGAGTAAAAAGGTATAATATTTTCAAGGACTGAATATTTGTTTTCATCCATTCTATAAATATTGTGAATATAAATGTTAACCGAATGTGTTCAAGGAACATTGACAAATAACCATTACAAATTTTTGTCAATATATTTTAATGTTTTAAGGAAACATGCACCTAAAATATGAAAAATCAAAGTTTTGGGAAATCACGATCAAAGAACCAAGAACCATTTTCAGGAAGTAGGCGTATCAATACGCCGCCATACTTATATTGACGAATTAAAGGACTTTAATACCAGCTGACAACCTATGTAATATATAATTTTAAAGCTGAAGAATAATATAATTTTTTAAAATTGAAAACAAAAATGGATTTTTTGAAACCTATCGACCTCCCAGTGCCCTTAAGAAAACGAACTTTCATATTCTCTCCGTATCATGATTATAGTAAATAAGAGTTGCACTGGTCCGCCTCGGTAGTGTAGATGATAGCATGACTGCCTCACGTTCAAGAGGTACCGAGTTCGAATCTCGGTCAGGGTGAGTTCTCTGGATAAGGTTTTTTCCGGGGTTTTGCCTTATCCTAAAAGACTAATGTCGGGTAGCTCTAAGCTCCAAGGACCCTGGGCCCATTTGAGCATCATTTCACCCATTCCATTTTTCCTCCGATATGACTTAAAAAGTTGAAGGACGTAAAGTATAAAGAAAAAGAATTGTACTGAAAATGCACATTTTGAGATCCTCTGAATAAAATATGTGTGTTGGTGACTAACAGGCATAACACCAAAACGCCCGCCTCTGTAGCATAGAGGGTAGCATGTCTGCCTCACGTTCAAGAGGTCCCGAGTTCAAATCTCGGTCAAGGTGAGTTACCTGGATAAGGTTTATTTCCTGGGTTTTCCCTTATCCCCAAAACGAACGTCGGGTAACTCTAAGCTCTATGGACCCTGGGCTCATTTGAGCATCATTTCACCCATTTAACCCAAGTCTAATACGAAATTTCCAAGAATGTGACAAGAATATTTTCAAGAAATGGAAAAGGTATAAGAGCACTTGGTAGTGTCAGAGTAGCAATTTGCCCGCCTCGGTAGCGTAGATGGCAGCAGGTCTGCCTCACGTTCAAGACGTCCCGAGTTCGATTCTCGGTCAGGGTGAGTTAACTGGATAAGGTTTTTTCCGGTGTTTTCCCTTATCCTGAAAGCTAGATGTTGGGTAACTCAGCTCCATGGACTCTGGGCTCATTTGAGCACCATTTCATCATTGCACCCATTGTCCGATTGGATTTAACATTGGAGGGCGTAAATTAAGAAAGAAAGAGTAGTAATTTCCATGTAGAATTTCAATGAAATTTATGTTGCTGTTTTTTGCAAGCTATACAATCTATCATAATGAAACTTTTACCACTTATATATTGGTCTCTTATACTTCATACACTATTCTCAAATAATAAATAAAGTTAATAACATTTGCTCTATTGATATTCCAAAAAACACAAAATTTTCAAAAATTTTGACGCATTTCTTTATGTGCCCTTTTCTCCTAAACAGTTAAAGTAACACATTTAAAACTTTGTAATCACTTTACAAACATGCTACTAAACATAGCTGGTGAACCGTTTAAACATTTTACTCAATAATAGCATATTGAAAAATAAATAATAATGTACTATTTATTTTTTAATTTTTATATTTGGAAATATTTTTTGAGGAATTTCATGAAGGTCTAACATATGAAATTTTCACCAGCAGTTTAGAGCAGTATGTTGTGCATATACACAAAGAAATTCAAAGCTCTATCTATTATACTTTTCTACCAAACTGTGCATAACGTTAAAAAAAGCAAGTTACAGTAAATGGCAAAGGAAGATAATATTGCGTTTTTATGTAACATACCCAAAATTCAAAATATTCCTGGTCCATATTCCTCACCTCAGTTGTCTCAGAATCCTCTCTCCTCTTTTCACCTCTCATCCTAATTTTTGCTTCCTTAGACACTTCCTGCGCTTGTTTTTCTGCTTCTTTTACTATTGGTGCATCAATGCTTTCAAAGGCACAGCCAAAATTAAAACCTGGTTCCCGTTTAGTTTTCCTAAACACGTCTCCTCTTTTAGTAGCAGTATCGTCAGAACATATCACAGCATCCATCACACAAAATTTAATAGTTTTACTGACAACATACACAGATTTTGGAACTCTCTCCCTGATTTTTTTTATTTATCCAGATTTATTGAACCGTATTTTACACAGTGGTATATTAGGGTTAGAGTTGATACATAAAGATATACAATTTTAACAAAAAATATTTTAAATACTAGAAGGAAGAAAATATGTTTTAATCTGATGCATATTAATTTAAACTATTTCAGACGTTTAAACACTGAGTTTATAAACATCATGAAGTACCTATACCGTTATGGCTTCATTAGCAAAGATTTGAGCGGAGCAGAAAATTCAGTTCCTAGAGAGTCTAGCTTGAATATTAATTCTTGTCTTTCTCTCCAGAAAATGTGACAACAGAAAAGGAGAAAAACCACGGTTTGAAATTCTTCACCACACGTGCACTCGGGGTTGGATATTAAGTGAAAGCGTGATAAGTATTCAACAAATTTACCATGTCCACTTAAAAATTGTGTCAAAACAAAATTTAGTACAAGAGTTTCACATTTTCCTCTATCATATACACTAGAGAAAAATAATGTTTTTGTTAAACTGCCATTTGGAGTTGTTAGCCATTGTTGGTTCTATTCTTCAAGAATATGTTGATATATTATTCTCCTTACAGTAGAAATAGGACATAAAGAGTATGTCACAGGAAGATTGGATTCTGTAGCCTTCTTAGCCAAGCAATCAGCTCTCTCGTTATCTAAAATTCCAGGGTGTCCTTTAAGTTACCCCATGCAAATATGTCCTGGATGGTTCTGAAGCAAAGTTCTGATTTCATGTGCTAATGAATTTAAGTTGCATTTATCATTAATAGCGAGTAGAGCTGATTGTGAATCACTAATAATACGGGCACTGTTCCCATTAACAGTATACCATTTTATAGCTTCTTTAATTGCTAAGAGCTCCGACTGGAATACAGAGCATTCAGGTGACAATTTAAACATGGAGTGAGTTAGTTCCGTTTGGTTTTCATAAACAATAAAAGCACATCCTACTGCAGATATATTATCTTCAAATTGGTAATGCGAACAGTCTGTATATATGTAATAATCATGAAAATTATATATTTCCTTTAAACAGGTTACAAAACTTGATGGGTGTCCTGCTGTGGTAGGATGCTCCGGGATTTGCCGTTTTAAGTGAGACAGATAAGACGCACATACACGTTGATGTCTTAAATTCGTACTAGTTGCTGTTGATAAACCAGTGAGAGCCAAAGATTCGATGTTAGCTATAATCTGAGCTGCATCAGTGGAGATTGTACGATATCTTCGAATTATGCGAAGGAGGAATCCCCTTTGAAATTGTGCAAGTTTTTTAACTGCCCATTTTAGTCTGTCTCTCCCAGATTAGGTGATTGAATCTCTCGTTTCGGTGTTGCATATGACCATGTACCCCTTTATATTATTTTTCCTTTCTCTAAATCTTCTGCCCATTCTTTTTTGTACGTGATCAACACACTCTAGCTTTTTCACTTGCGCCCCTTGTCCATATGCATTGGCTTCTTGCACAATTAGGAAACTTTTGGAGTCCCCATCCTCAGAATAATTCTGCTTGTTATAAGCAGAAGATCATGATAGCTTGGCCGCCATATTTAAAACCCCAGTTAAACACACATAATTGCGATAAACACACAAAACCTTATAATAGGTATGTTCTCCAAACTATGCTAATTCATATTACGCAAAAAATATATATTTTCATTTAAAATCACTACCGTGTGTTTTTAAATGGAAAAGATTTCGAAAGTTTCGATTTTTTCAATAGTGACTCTTAAAGATTTTGATTAATACATCATAAGCTTATGATACATTTATGAGAAATAGCATATATCGGTATATTTAACTTTATGGGAAACCTTTTTGCTGTACTCAAAATAATGATCCTCTAGTCTCAATTAGGCCACTCCTCTCACAAACACTTATTCCTCTATCTACTTCATATTAACCAAGAATTCTCTTATTACCAAATTTCTTGCAGCCAAAGAGGAAATATGGTAATGCACCGAGCGGGATGGCTCAGGCGGTTTCGTCTGTGGCCCGCATTCGGGAGGCCTGGGTTCGATTCCCCTGATCGACCTACCTGACCCACGGGTATTTTCGGGGGTCGCTAGGCGAATGCTGCATAGGTTAATTGCATCATCCAATATTCCTGTCCGTCCATTTCATCTCCATTACCATTTCATATATCTGATCTGGTGGTCTCTTTCAGGGTATAAGAGTCGACGGGTGTCTCGGCGGTGCATAGCAGGATGATATACTCTGAGTAAAACTACTTCCTTCTCCGGTAGGTCGGTTACCGGCCTCAGGTCCTCTGCTGGGACCATTTCGGCATGCCAGCCTTGGACATTTGGGGCGGGTTCATTGTCCTGGCCTGTCGGGGGCAGCCTCTATCCAAGTAAACTTTAGTGACCCTGCCCTCTGAACTCTAGTGGCTCCTTGGCTCGGCCGCCCACGGTCTCCTTCGCCTCACCCTTCCTCCCGGAGGTGCCCCCACTTGGGTTCATAGGAACAATGGGCTCAACATGGTGGCCTACGTACCGAATCCCCTCCGTAATAAAATCCCAATCCCGAATCCCAATCCCGTCATACACTAGGCTTTAAGCCATAGTCATATATTTTAAGAACTGATCCCCATGTGATGATTTTAAAATGTTATTCTAGTTACATACTAAAGTAGTAAAAGAATAAATAACGACTTCCCATCTGAGACAGGTGCAAGAAGTAGAAGATGCAGACAAATAACAAGGATTACATCCAAAATAGTTATGTCTAAGAAATCAACCATACAGTATAAGTTGTGATTTAACAAACATTTTTGTGTAGTAAGATGTTTTCTATATCTTATGGGCTTTTGTTATGGAAACTTCAACCAGAATGCAAGGGTTCTAATGAACGCTTTCTCAGAAAACTCAAGATGTAAATTACATTTGTGATAAACACATCTATTGTCGCCTATCGTATTGTTGGATTGGAGCCGCCGCAATGTCAGAGGTGTACGCGTGGGCAGCAAAGAACGAGACAGATAGTGGTGCGGAAGAGCTGGACGCCTGCCTAGAGAGAAAGAGACAGAGATATATGGAAGTTTCGTCTTTTCTGATGGCGTCGCGATTGCTATCGAACGGTCTCCTAAGTTTTAGAACCATTACTGGGAGAGATCAATAGCGGCAAAGTTTAAGAAGCAGTCAGTTGCAGATGTGCAGTGGAGTTAAGTTGTGTGAACTGTGCCGCAGTGATTCTTTACGTGCAGCTGAGCTACCAGGCGACCTTGAAGACAATTGATAGTCCATGTCACGTCTTTTTTTCTGCTGCAAGGGTTGTACAAGGCTTTTGTTTACTGCAATAAATAAAGTGTTCTAAATTTCTGCAAACAAGGCTTTTGATTCCGCTAACCCACGAAGTAAGTGTTCTAATAAGAACAGCTAAATCATTTGTGAGAAACTGAATACATAAGTTGTTCTGGTAAAGCGTAGCCATGCTGGAGGATTTCTTAAAAACCTTTTTCTTAAAAAAGTTTTTCCTTAATTCGACTTAACGTTAATTCAGGTACACATTTAGAGAAATTGTCGTATGACACGACTCCTTTTAGATACAAAATATACGTGGATACGTGCTTCTCGGTTCGCTTGACGTAGAACTCTTTGCATGACCACAAAATTTATATTAATAGTGACTTAACACTTAAACATTGAACGATTGGGAAATTAAAAACAATAGCAACCTACAGCAGCCGACATAAGTATTCGAACGTAAACATATTTATTACTTATATTATCTTAAAGCTACGCAGAGTAAACATACGTATTTACGTACAAAATAAACTTGAGTCTTCCATTAAACATATATACTCATAAATAACAACCGAAACTAATTTGTACTACAAGGAGAAATAAAACGGTTACTTTACATCTGGACGTAGGTATTCGAACACAGAACAGCTAGTATTTAGTTATCATCCCCTTTCTTTGACTTACTGCTGTTAATCTTTTGGTCATTGTCTCTATGTGTTGTTTAGTGACTGCAGAGCCCATATTTCTCCACTCTGTTTAAAGAAATTCTTTCAGATGGTCCTTGCTTCTGATGTAGTGCTTCCTCTCACGCTCCTCGAGTTCCTTCCAGATGTTCTCTATAGGATTTAAATCCAGAGATTGGGGCGGTGTCTCCAAAGTGTGAGGAGTGTTGTACACGATCTAAAGCCTTACAATTTCAGCAGTATGCTTCGGATCGTTGTCCTGCTGGAAGTAATAATCATGCCTTAATCCCAGCTTCTTTGGACTCTTTTTAAGATTGTTTTCAACAATCCTCTTATATTCAAATGTGTACATGATCCCATCTATGAACACGAGTTCCCCAAAGCCAGATGAAGCTATAGAGCCCCATACCATCTCATTACTGCCACTATGTTTCACCGTAGTTAACATGCTCTTATATAAGCAGAATTTGCTCTCGTCCGACCAGAGAATCTTATCCCATAATTCTGTTGGTTTCACCACATACTCCTTAGCAAATTCTAAACGCTTTTTCTTGTTCACTTTATTAACATATGGTTTCTTCCTAAGAATGCGGGCATTGTACCCAGTATTATTTAAAACCAGTTCAACTGTTCTGTTGTGAACCACAGCGCCAGAATGCTGCTCAAGGCATCCTCTATTCTCAGATGCAAAGACTCTCGGATTCTGCTTCATTTTTATTATTTCCCTCCTCTCTCTGGTTGTGAGTTTAGAAGGAGCGTCATTTCTAGGTTTATTTACAACGGTATCTGTCTTTTAGAAGCGTTGAATTATGAATAACAGTGTACATTTGCTTCTATTAATGTTTTTGACCATTTCAGGGACAAATTTGTTTGTTTTTACATATTTATCACGATATTCCTCTCTTTCACCACTGTCTCCTTTCCTTTACGTCCCATATAATCTGTGAGTTCACAATCGGCTGAAGAACTTCGAGTACACTGTCTCTAGGCATAGCATAAACACAACTGCTATGTGGCAGGGACGTGTAGGGCACGTCCAACCACCTTTCTCTCTGTTCTATTGGGTATGTTCGAATACTTATGTCCTCCAATAAGAGGGACATTAGAATAAATACAGTAAAGATTGTGTAATAAATACATGCAAAGTGATATTTTAATTATAGTTTCTGAGACACAAAAGGTTAATGTTTACATGCTTAACCACTCAACGCTGCCAAATAAATATTACAGTATTGCAATATAATACGTGCAGTGTTGCATGCAACATTATTGGAAACTTCTGTCTGTCTATGTATATCTGGTTATGTATTAAAGCTGTAGAGGAATATTGTTTTACATAAATCGTGAATTAATCACATACATATGCTTGTAATGAAAGTGCTTATGCATTTATTACGGGTTAAACATTATACAAAAGTATACAAAATTGATTCACGTTCGAAAAGGTTTCAAAGGCTATTTTATTTCCTAATATTCAACCAAACATCTTAAGCATATTGGTACAGCAGGTTTAGAGAAATAAAAAGTAATGGAGGCTTTCGGTGGAAATGTAGTCAAGGGTATCCTATAATTCTTGAATATTGTTATTGGGAACTGCTAAACTGAAATACGAGACATAATTCTGACCAGCTCCTCCTTGGGCATTTTGAAATCAGAAATTTAGCATTTCGATTTTTACATTTATCATTTTGTAGCATTTATACATTTCCAATTTAGAAGTTTAGAGCATTTTGAATGATTTTAATGTCAGTTAATATTTTTAAGTGATGAATATTAATATTATTTATAAGAGATTTAAAACACATTTATGGAGGGTTATTAATCACAGTGTTTTAGAAGTGCATAAAGTGTCAATTTATTTCAATTTAATATAGGTTAAAGCAATACGCAGAGATAAACAGCAAGATTATACAGGCTAAAGCATACTACTTGACACAAAATGATAAATCCATACTAATGTAAAACTAGCACAATAAAAAGGAATTGCACAAAATTGGCCTTTGCCATAAATCACAATTTTGTGTTTCAGTAACGCTGTTGAATGAAAGCAGTGAACATATTTCAAGATTCTGTTCAGTCATTTGAGTCCTCGTGTTACTCACAATAAAATTATATTTACTGAAATATATTTCAGCATATACACTGTTGGTAGGACACCAAATGCATTGCAGAGCAATGGTGGACAATGGTGAAACAATAAGCTAATTTAGCGGGAAGGGTTGCTTTCCACATTCCAGAAGAGACATTACTTAGGTTTTATCCTTCTAAACATGCAAAGGTTCCACGGAATCTTTATTTAATGTTTCCAGAAGACAAAGCACTGGCAAAAATAATTACTTGGAAAATCTTCTTTTTTTTAAATTTATTATTTGGCTGATCAGCAGTATTACTATAAAAGCCATTGATAAATTACAAAAGTATTGCAAACAAACTAACAACTGAGGAATTACTGTCCTCTAACATATACAATAGGTGATAAACGTATAATATAAACGGAAAACAATCAAGAACACATTTAAATGGAAGATAATAATAACAGTATAAATAACACATACAATAACATTAAATAAGGTGGATAACAATTGAAAAGGGAGGTTAGATATGCGAGGCTAGATTATGATCAGTGGTGTTATGAGAAAATTAAAGGATATACTTTGAATTAGTGAGAAAAGTCGGTATCTTCTGAATCAGTGAGTAGGATATCTTGAGGTAGTTTTCTTTTTAATCTGGTCCTTTCGCAGTTTCGTCGTCCAATGTCATGGGTTACAGCGCCTGGTACTTCGGATAATCTAACGAAGAATGTCTTTGATATCAATTTGAAGCACAGATGTATGGGAAGAATACCAGGTCCCTGATGGAGCTGATCATTTCTAATGAACCATGGAGCCTTTGTAATACTGCGGAGAAATTTGTTTTGTATAACCTGAAGTCGATGAATGTGGGTTTTTTTCTGGCTGAACCCCATAAAGGAGCAGCGTAAGAAGTTATGGGGCATATAAGAGACTTGTAGATCAATATTGAGCACTCCAGACCAAGCTGTGATTTCTCCTGTAGCAATTAATACAGCTTTTTAATTCTAGAAATGGCTATTGTGGAACTGTGAGATATTCCAGGTTAATTTAGTGTCAAGCATTTCGCCTAACTGGTGTTTCTGGAGGCTTCCATGTTAGTTGTTTTCCCTGAAGATCCACTGGGGGTTCATTTTGCTAAGATCTTAAGGAGAATATTTTCGTTTCCGTTTTATTAGTATGGGAAATCTTCGATTTCGCATTTGTATCGCATTTTGAATCAATTTCGCACTTTATCGCGCTATATCGCATTTGCGAAAAATCACCACCCCTATGCTTTAGTAATAGCTTTCAAAACGGTCGCGTACCTAAATATATTTCATGGGACCCCAAAACATGTATCTTGTTAAAATTTATATATTGTACTTTTAGATGAAATGCAGTACTTTCTACACTCAATGCAGGCAAGTTCTAATAAAAGTAAAAGTCCATGTACTGTATTCACAGAACTTTTATTACAAATACTTCAACAAATTAGTGAAAACTTATCCTTGTATCCACTTTATGTTAATTGAGAAAAAAAACTTTTGTAGTAATGGATTTATTACACATTTACTTCTATCACGTGCATATAGAAATACATTAGGCTATACGCGATAGCTTTATTTCTGACGGGCTTTTCGCTGGGGGCTTTGAAATTCCGTTATCTGTACATGACAAGAACATAAAACAGCCACTAACATATTCCCAACTGAGAAAAGTCCAAATAAAATGCAAATCAATGTCACAGAAGTGGTTAGATGTACAAAATTTATATTTGACGATCATTGTGTGTTTAAACAAGAGCTACGGCTTTTGTGTTGTAAGGCTTTGTCAATATTTTATAAGACCTACTTACAATTAGGCAAAGGTTATCCAGAGTGAAGATAACGGACGAGAACGTTGCCAGAATTCTCGAGATCTATAGTACATTTAATATTATATGAAAATCTCTTGAACATTTAGCGAAATATTTCAAATTAACAGGGTCATTTGTAAAACATTTAGGAAAAAGTTCCGTGTAAAGGAACTCTGCTTTGACAGGTTTTCAACACAATCTTATCCCTGGATTATACTGAACTTACTACCAAGTTTTGTGTGTAACTGACTTTTCATTTTTTATTCTGTTCGACAACTTATATTTGTTTTTGGGGCTGTTAAGTGTGAATATAAAAATATTTTGATTTGGAAGGTTCATAAATAAGGTTTATATATGTTAGGTGTAGCAAAAGTGTATTTTACTTATAATAGTATACTTCTTGTGAAGTAACTGATACCTGGGCTATTCATATATTAAAGCGCCAAATTATCTGTACTCGTACGCTTGGTTTTTACTTATTTACAAAAGTCTGAACTCTTAACTTATTATCAAACATTTTAAAACTATTATCGTAATAAAACAATTCAGCAATAGCATTATAATACCAAAGCATTAATTTATAAGAATTGAACATTTCCTGTAGAAAACTCTCACGGCTACAAAACAAGCATAGCAAGCAGTATATAAGGCTGCTGGCCAGAACACTAACTCGGGGAGGTCCGGTGCTACAGGGTCAGGCTTCGTGCCTTAATAATGTTAATGCGTGTCCAATATGATCACTTGAGTAAACTGCCCGTAATGGGACACTAGGCCGCAGTGTACAAAGTGGCACTAAACCATGTAGCGACTATGACCTCCCTTTTGAAAATTTTTGCAAATATTAACTATTGATCTATAAATTAGTATTCAATCAGTTTTGTTGCGCGTGCGAAATTTTACACAAAAAATCAAAATGCCTACACTCTTCTCACTTCAATGAAATAGATACCAAATGATGTCAAGCCCGCCTCGGTAGCGTAGATGGTAGCAAGACTACCTCACCTTCAAGAGGTCCCGAGTTCGATCTCGGTCAGGGTGAGTTACCTGGATACAGTATTTTCGGGGTCTTCGCTTATCCTGAAAGACGAATGTCAGGTAACCCAAAGCTCCATGCACCCTGCACTCATTTGAGCATCATTTCACCCAATTCATTCACCGTCCGATATGACCTAACGTTGGAGGACGTAAATAGCAAAAAAAAAAAAAAAAAAAAAAAAAAAAAAAAAAAAAAAAAAAAGTCAAGTTTTAATACAGGGTTTCAAATTCGATTAGTTTTATTCATATTACTGGTCATTGTTGAATGCAATTGTGATACTCACGGTCGGTATTGTTATAATTAATCTTGCCTTGACCAATTGTTACGGATCATAGGAATACGCCGAGAGTTTAGTGGTGAAATTGGTACGCAAGTAGTAACTGTTGGTTATTTGTAATCTGAGTAAGGAAAGGTCTAGGAAAAATATGACGCCAATATACTCTAATAGGTTTAATCTAAATAGCAGAACTAGTTAATCACCCATTTGAGTGACTTCTTATTTGAGACAACTCAAACAAGGGTATTTCGGCAAACCGTTTACTCCACATACGCTGTGAGATTTGACGATTTTTACAGTTTTTGCCTGGTGAGATTTGTCTGTGATTTACGGTTTATCAGTTATACAAAAGCCATCCAGAAATTGAATAGCACTTTTAAGGACATTCCCAGGAAATTCGAGACGTACATTTCATATTATTATTATTATTATTATTATTATTATTATTATTATTATTATTATTATTATTATTATTATTATTATTATTATTATTATTATTATTATTATTATTATTATTATTATTATTATTATTATTATTATTATTATTATTATTATTATTATTATTATTATTATTATTATTATTATTATTATTATTATTATTATTATTATTATTATTATTATTATTATTATTATTATTATTATTATTATTATTATTATTATTATTATTATTATTATTATTATTATTATTATTATTATTATTATTATTATTATTATTATTATTATTATTATTATTATTATTATTATTATTATTATTATTATTATTATTATTATTATTATTATTATTATTATTATTATTATTATTATTATTATTATTATTATTATTATTATTATTATTATTATTATTATTATTATTATTATTATTATTATTATTATTATTATTATTATTATTATTATTATTATTATTATTATTATTATTATTATTATTATTATTATTATTATTATTATTATTATTATTATTATTATTATTATTATTATTATTATTATTATTATTATTATTATTATTATTATTATTATTATTATTATTATTATTATTATTATTATTATTATTATTATTATTATTATTATTATTATTATTATTATTATTATTATTATTATTATTATTATTATTATTATTATTATTATTATTATTATTATTATTATTATTATTATTATTATTATTATTATTATTATTATTATTATTATTATTATTATTATTATTATTATTATTATTATTATTATTATTATTATTATTATTATTATTATTATTATTATTATTATTATTATTATTATTATTATTATTATTATTATTATTATTATTATTATTATTATTATTATTATTATTATTATTATTATTATTATTATTATTATTATTATTATTATTATTATTATTATTATTATTATTATTATTATTATTATTATTATTATTATTATTATTATTATTATTATTATTATTATTATTATTATTATTATTATTATTATTATTATTATTATTATTATTATTATTATTATTATTATTATTATTATTATTATTATTATTATTATTATTATTATTATTATTATTATTATTATTATTATTATTATTATTATTATTATTATTATTATTATTATTATTATTATTATTATTATTATTATTATTATTATTATTATTATTATTATTATTATTATTATTATTATTATTATTATTATTATTATTATTATTATTATTATTATTATTATTATTATTATTATTATTATTATTATTATTATTATTATTATTATTATTATTATTATTATTATTATTATTATTATTATTATTATTATTATTATTATTATTATTATTATTATTATTATTATTATTATTATTATTATTATTATTATTATTATTATTATTATTATTATTATTATTATTATTATTATTATTATTATTATTATTATTATTATTATTATTATTATTATTATTATTATTATTATTATTATTATTATTATTATTATTATTATTATTATTATTATTATTATTATTATTATTATTATTATTATTATTATTATTATTATTATTATTATTATTATTATTATTATTATTATTATTATTATTATTATTATTATTATTATTATTATTATTATTATTATTATTATTATTATTATTATTATTATTATTATTATTATTATTATTATTATTATTATTATTATTATTATTATTATTATTATTATTATTATTATTATTATTATTATTATTATTATTATTATTATTATTATTATTATTATTATTATTATTATTATTATTATTATTATTATTATTATTATTATTATTATTATTATTATTATTATTATTATTATTATTATTATTATTATTATTATTATTATTATTATTATTATTATTATTATTATTATTATTATTATTATTATTATTATTATTATTATTATTATTATTATTATTATTATTATTATTATTATTATTATTATTATTGTTATTGTTATTGTTATTATTATTATTATTGTTATTGTTATTGTTATTATTGTTATTGTTGTTATTGTTATTATTGTTATTGTTATTGTTATTATTGTTATTGTTATTGTTATTATTATTATTGTTATTGTTATTATGATTATTGTTATTATTATGATTATTATTATTATTATTATTATTATTATTATTATTATTATTATTATTATTATTATTATTATTATTATTATTATTATTATTATTATTATTATTATTATTATTATTATTATTATTATTATTATTATTATTATTATTATTATTATTATTATTATTATTATTATTATTATTATTATTATTATTATTATTATTATTATTATTATTATTATTATTATTATTATTATTATTATTATTATTATTATTATTATTATTATTATTATTATTATTATTATTATTATTATTATTATTATTATTATTATTATTATTATTATTATTATTATTATTATTATTATTATTATGATTATTATTATTATTATTATGATTATTATTATGATTATGATTATGATTATGATTATGATTATGATTATGATTATGATTATGATTATGATTATGATTATGATTATGATTATTATTATTATTATGATTATTATTATTATTATGATTATTATTATTATTATTATTATTATTATTATTATTATTATTATTATTATTATTATTATTATTATTATTATTATTATTATTATTATTATTATTATTATTATTATTATTATTATTATTATTATTATTATTATTATTATTATTATTATTTTTATTATTATTATTATTATTATTATTATTATTATTATTATTATTATTATTATTATTATTATTATTATTATTATTATTATTATTATTATTATTAATGTACGCTTCACAGTATGAGGGTGGATTACAAATCAGCTGAACCAATTTTCTTACCCTTGTCTCATCGTCGCTGTTAATTTGTGCTCTGATCTGAATTTTGTTATGTTACTGGGTATTAGTTAAACCCGGCAGACTTTGTAGCGTAGGTGATATCTGGTTCACGTTTGAAAGGTCGGGAGTTCGATTCTTGCGGTGAATAACGTTTTCTTTCCTCTGGATTTCTCTTATTCTGAACGATGAATATCCGGTTAAGTCTATGCTCTCTGGACTGTGGACTCATTTGTGCATCATTTCATTTAGTTCATTTATTATGCGGTATAACCTAAAGTTAGAGGGCGCTAATTAAGAAAAAGAAATATCTCCTGCCAGAATATATTATAACAGACAAATTATAATGTTAATAGGTTATATAACCATACTTACTTCTGCTTGAGTTACAACACTGAGGAATGATGAAAGCAAAACTTCTCGTACCTCTTTTATAGAACTTGAGCATCGTTGTTAATTTAAAATTCATTCAAAACAAATTCCCGGAAGCTGTTGAATATATATAGTATATTTTCAAATCTAAAACAGTAAATGAGATTACATGAAACGTTGTAACAGTTGTTTATCTTTGAACCCAGGAAAATATAAAATTGTTTCATAATTGGTTTGGAAATTTGGGGATTTAATTAAATTAATATAAATTATATGGAAAAAAGAAAGATGAAAAAATTAAGGAAATGTAGTGCCTCATGTAATGACGTAAAATGTGAAATTGACCAATCATTATATATGATTTTCGCGAACGCGCTGTTGAGGTGAAGCGGCACGAGCGACGTTTTCAAAGAGACGGGCAGTGCAGTGCGGAGGTAAAGGCTCGCCGAAACGGTAGGGGGAAGGAGGCGGATTTCTGGAGATTTCGTCTTTCTTCTAGCACCGTCTCGATTGTTTGAGAACATTCCGGGTAGTGTGTAATCTATAAAAAGGAGCTGCCGCCCACCACTGTGTGTAAGTCGGTAATTGGACGCGTGTGCGTGTACAGCTGTAAAAGTGAACTCTTTTGTGGTCGATCACCTTGCAAGCTGTATGTGTTGGTGACGTAATTCTACTACTGTAAAGGTTGACCAAAGTTTATCTCTACGGAAATTAAGAGCAGTTTTAGTGTTTGTAACCTGGACGTTGAATTTCATGAACCCACAAAGTCACAATTGGCAAAGATTTTAGAGAAGTTGTGAGATCACAAAAAAAAAAAAAAAAAAAAAAAAATAAGTTGACCGCGGAGTTGAAAGACATGATGACGGCTAACGACAACCTCGCTGCCGAGGATGACAGAAATTAAAGCCGAAATGACCACGGAAATGAGAGCAGCGAGCGACAGTCTGGCAACGGAAGTGAAGTTAGTGAACGAAACCCTCGCTGCCAAATTTGAGGAGCAGTTGGCCGGCGTGAAGGAGGACGTCACGGAGTTGTCTGAGCGCGGCGAAGACCTGGAGAGCCGCGTTAACAACCCAGAGGAAAATTCCGACAGCAACACCACATCCCTGAACCCCATGTTGGAGGACGTCGTCGGCAGAAGGATGAAAGATTTAAAGGCTGACGCTCCGGGACGCGACACAACGTCTGCGCGTATCAAACCACCAAAGTACGACGACACGTCCGCGTTCGTGGTCTTCCACCGTCAACTTGACAAAGTGGCCAGACACAAGTGGTCACCGGAGGAAGAGACCGCACAGCTAATAGCCAACCTTCAGGGACGGGCCGCAGATGTTCTGAATGTGGTCCAGACTGCAGCGGCGCCCAAAGATATCTGGGAGGCCCTGGAAAACCGCTTCGGGCCCACCGCTTGGCCGCAGCCTACCGCAGCCAACTGAAGTCAAGGATGGAGCAGCCAAGGGAGACGCTGCAGGAGTTCTACCTGGCAATTGAACTGCTGGCCAGCAAAGTGTTAGTCGACCTCCAACCTGAATTCGTATACCGGAAAGCCGCATACACGTTCGTTAACAGGCTACGAAACGACGAAACGCGTCAACACTAATGCTCGGCGACTACAAAACAATCCACGAAGTGCTACCGACAGCATTGAGGATGAAGGCGGCTAAGGTGAAGGCTACCCCGACGTCGAAAACAAGGATTGTCCGCTATACGGGAGAACGAAGACCATCCGAGGGACGCCGGCGAAGATCTAGTGGCGTGTGTTGGGGGCGTGGCCAGCCGCGATATCTGGAGAGCGACTGCCCACACCAGGGGGAGCAGCCGGAAAAAGAGTAAAGGCCTTCGGGGCGAGGGGCACGTCGGCGCTATCACCACCATCTTCTCGATTGACAGGGGCGCGCCGTGACTCAGTGGTTAGACCGCTTGGCTCTCACCAAGGCGGCCCGCGTTCGATCCCAGGCAGCCGCAAAGTGAGATTTGTGGTGGACAGCATGGCGCTGGGGCGGATTTTCTCCGGGATCTCCGGTTTCCCCCGCCATCTCATTCCACCGGTGCTCTATCTTCATCTCATGTATCATCAGTGTCATCGGCTGCGGTGCCGTATATAGTAAAAGCGGGCGTTAAACAATACCCATTTCCATTTCTTCGAGTGACACTGCGGACAGTTGGATGAGAGCAAGAACATGCTGTGTGCTAACAGACACTGGGGCAGCCGTGACTTCCATCAGACCGGACGTGATCAAAGGTTTGCCGTCGAGGAAACCGAGCCGATAATACCAGCTAGTGACGGCATCGTGCGGCAGGATTCCCGTGGACAGGTAGGCCCTGCTGCAGTTGACCTTGGGACGCAGTGCCGCACGTCAATGGGTGTTCGTCGCGGAGGTGGCTGAGGAGGTTTTACTGGGACTGGACGCCCTCAGGAACCACGAGGCGACAGTCGACTTCGGCAGGACCAGTGGCTCAATGGTGAAGAGGTCGTACTCTGGCAACCCGAAGAACGCCTGGGAATCAACAGGGTCGTCCTGAAGGAACACGTGTTTCTCCCAACGAGAAGAGAGACCGGGTGACGGCGCGACTGGAATGCCGGCGAACAAGGAACTTGATTTTAGATAATTGATGGAAATTAATCATTTCTTCACACTAGCCGTATACAGGCTAAGGTCTTTGATAGACGAGTCAACATGAAAAATTCAATGCCATGGCCGGGATTTGAACCATAGATCTCATATTATGATATTATCTCATATTATGGATATTACCATGGAAGTATACGAGTCAAATGGAGAATTTAATGTCAGGATGGCCATGGTAGCTCGGTTAGAGCGACTGGACGGAAACCAGGAGATCCATGGTTCAAATCCCGGCCATGGCATTGACTTTTTTATGTTGACTCTATCTATCCTAAACCTTAACCTGTATACGGCTAGTGTGAATAAATGATTAATTTCCATTAATTAATTAAAATAATAAGAGTTAAATGATGAAGCCTGGGAATCAAGTACTTACGAAAGTAAATAGCCACAAACGGTGTATCTCGAATGCGAGAGCCCCTAGTGGTCTAACGGGGAAATATACGAGTTAAATGGAAAATTATAGTCAGGACGGTACGTTGGCCATGGTAGCTCAATGTGTTAGAGCGACTGGACGGAAATCTGGAGCTCCATGTTTCAAATCCCGGCAATGACATTGAATTTTTCATGTTTACTCTATCTATAAAGAGCTTGATGCTGGATCAGAGGACGCCTGTTCACGGAATTTGTGTAGCCAGGACATTGCTGCCATGCCGAGAGGTGGTGCTGGTGAGGCTTTTCAACCTAACAGACACCAATCACGTCGTCGAGGCTGGGACGGAGTTGGGGACAAGTGATCCCGTGGTCAACTTAACACCAATCGATAAGACTTTGGAGCCGATAACGACGCAACAGCTGGGGCCTCGGCTGGGAGGTTTAGCGGAGAGGGCGGCCGACTACCTGACCGTAGCACAGCTCGAGAAGATTCGACAACTACTGAGACGATGACAGTGAGTCTTCAGCCAAGGAAACAGCAACTACGGCCGCACGAACCGGGTGCTCCATCGCATCGACACTGCAGATAGCCTGCAGCTGAACCCGAAGTGCCAGCTCTTCCGCAAGGAAGTCAATTACTTGGGCCACATAGTCTCACCAAACGGAGTGGCCACAGACCTGGAGAAGACAGAGGCCGTGAGAGATTGGCCTTGGCCGAAAGATCAGAGAGAATTGCACAGTTGTCTGGGGCTGTGCAGTTACTACCGCCGTTTCATGAAGGGGTTCTCCAACATCGCCAAGCCCTTCGCCTGCCTAACAGAAGAACACCGGCCTTATGCGTGGACGGAAGACGCCGAAGGTGCTTTCCAGCAACTGAAGAATACACTTTGTAGTGCTCCTATTTTGGGATTTCCACAATCAGGCGGCGCTATCATTGTGGACAGCGACGCCAGTGCGCATTGCATTGGAGGCCTCTTATCCCAAGTCCAGGACCGCCACGAGCGGGTGATAGCTTACTCCAGCAAGACGCTGTCCAAGGCAGAGAACAACTACTGTGTTACCCGGAGAGAACTACTGGTGGTAGTTAAGACCTTGGAGCACTTCCACAAGTACGATCAGCCATTCCACCTGAGGACTCACCACTCCGCCCTCATCTGGCCTTTGAGCTTTAGGAACCTGGAAGGCCAGAGCGTTCGCTGCGTCTAAAGGTTGCAGGAGTACGACTTCACCTCTGAACATCGTAGAGGGTAGAGCCACGGCAACGCATACGCCATGTCCCGAAGACCCCACTCGGAAAAGTGCGGCGAATGCACAAGAATGGAAGAGAAGGAGCGTGCCACAGCTGTCAGAATGATCAAGGCAGTGCCTGCGGATGGCTGGTTTAGCGCAGGCCTGAGGAGGGAGCAGCTGGCGGACGCTGATATGGGGTCACTCTTGAGGGAATTGGTGGCAGGGACAAGACCATCCTGTGAGGACATCACAACAAGGAGAACCACATACAAGTCGTACTGGCCCCAATGGGACTCGCCGAAGATCAGAGAGGGCGTGCTTTTCCGGTATGGGAATCATCCGAAGTAAAGGCGCAGATAGAACAGTTGGTACTTCCCCGAAGTAAGGTCCCAGAGGTCTTGAAGGATGTGAACGCCTGTATTTCAGCAGGACACCTGGGAGCAAACCGAACAATCGACAAACTCCGACAGTGTTGCTACTGGCTGAAGCTCCACGCAAGCACTGAGAGATGGCGCTGTTAATGTCACGTGTGCGTGGCGATTCGCGGCCCCCAGACTAGGAGCCAGGGTCGTATGCAGCAGCACAACGTCGTAGAGCTATTCGAACGCATCGCTGTCGACATAGATGGACCTTCCCAGTGTCCGACCGAGGCAATAAGTACCTGATGGTGGCCGGGGATTACTTCACCAATTGGCCGGAGGTGTATACCATGCCGAACCTGGAGGCAAAGAGGATCTCAGAGCGCCTCGTGAAGCACCTGTTATGCCGTTTTGGGGTGCCGTTAGAGCTCCACAGCAACCTGGGTACAAATTTTGAGTCCAACCTAATGAAGAAAGCACTAGAGCGACTTGGGGTTAACAAGACCCGCACAACACATCTACATTCCCAGTCGGAGGGCGTGGTCAAAAGGTACATCAACACCACAGAAAAACACCTGAGGAAGGTCGTGACCAGCCATCAGCGAGACTGGGACAACAAGGTGCCACTGTTTTATCTGGCCTACCGCTCGTCAACACACGACACTACTGGGATGTCACCAGCCAGCTTAATGTTCGGCCGAGAGTTACGCCTCCCTTGTGACTTGGCTTTTGGGAGCCCCCCGAAGCGAAACAGCCAGTAACCGATTATGTGGAAAACTTGGTGAATGGTCTCCACGACTTGCATGAGATGGCTCGTCAGAACATCCAGATGGTGAGTGACCGCAAGAAGAGCCGATACGACGGCAATCCAACATCCAAAGGTTCCAGTAGGGTGACTTGGTCCGGTTGTACCGCCCGACACGAAATAAGGGATGCTGCCCGAAAGTTCAGCAACCAGGGCAAGGAACGTACCGGGTGGTAAACAGGATTAACGACGTGGTCTACCGCATCTAAAAGGTGTCCCAAGGAAAAATGTTGGTTGCACACCTAGATCGTCTGGCCCGCTACAGTTGTGCTGTTCCGGACGACCAGCCTTAAGGAGGAAGCAGTGTCGCAAACGCAATGTTGAGGCAAGGCGGCACGATGGACGAGTTAAAAGAGACAGGCAGGTCAGTGCGGAGATAAAAGCTCGCCGAAACGGTGGGGGAAAGCAGACGGATTTCTGGACAGTTCGTCTTTCTTCTAGCGCCGTCTTAATTGTTTGAGAAATTCCGGATAGTGGGTAAGCTATAAAAATGTCGTTGCCTCCCGCCACTGGGAAAAAGTCAGTTGGTAATTTGACACATGTGCGTGAACAGCTGTAAAAGTGAACTCTTTTGTGGGCGATGACCTTGCATGCTGTATGTGTTCGTGACGTAATTCTGCTACTGTAAATGTTGACCATAGCGAGTTTCTACGGAAATAAAAAGCAATTTTTAGTGCTTCTAGCCTGGAATTTTAATTTCACGAACCCACAAAGTTACAATATATATTGGTAGTGATGGTAGCGGAAGTAAAACTCAATAAACTTGCTGAAGAAGCTTGGACAGAAGTCATATTTGGATCAACGTCCTCAGGAGCGGGCAGACCTTTTTTTACCCCATCAATATAATCATTTAAAAATTTAAGTTATATTTGAGATTAGTAGTGGTTAAAGGATTCATATTACATTGTTAAATGTCATTTTATTAAAATGCTGGAGAATTAATTTAGATTACATATGGAAACATCTACGAAATTTAATTTATTCAAATTCTATTTCTTTCACTCGTAAGCACCATTGAAAAGAAGAGATCTTATGATTCATATTTAAGCAGATACAATAAAAGAACTAACAATTAGTTGTGGAACAGTCGGCTATATCCTTGTTGGCTGATAGACGACGCTCGAACAGCAAAGGAGGTGAGAGACCATTTCGTCATGCTACATATGGCTTCCCAACTTTGGAAACACCTGTACAACGAAGAAATCCTGTTCCAACGTTTACAATAAAACAAAGATGGTTAAACTCATGAAATTTATTTCCCAAAATTCGCCGTAAAGTTCCATTATTGTTTATATATGGTCCCCTTTGAAATTGCGAAACTGCATTTGCGGGCACATTAAAACTGGCTTCCCTTTTTAAGGTATCTATGTATGTATTTGAGCGGTTTAACTGTATTGTAGACTCGCTTTTGCCGTTCTACTAATAGAAGCCAGGCCAGTTATCCTTCTCGAGGAATTACGTGATTTTCAATGTTCCAAGCACAACTTACTTCCGGTAATATGTAGGTCATTGAGTGAATAATTTTGAAAGTAATTATTCAAATATAATTATTAAACATTCTATATATTATACATATGCATGACAATATACAATACTACACATGCGTTACGTGGTGACACCCACAGTTTCAGCCAATATTAATGTAAAATATTGTAGGAAACTTACCATACACTGAAATGTACAAGTAATCTACAGCTTAGACTGCGCCTCTTTGACCACTTATAGGCAAGCAGCTATATCGTAAAGGTTATACATTGTTCTTCAATAGTAGTAGCCAACTGCGAATTCCGAATGCTAATGTACAAGTATTTTCAACAAAAGTATATAATGAATAAAAGAAGAGGGGAACCTCACAGCTTAAATTGCTCATGAAGGACAAGTATATCCAACTCATATGAATAAAATTAATTTAATCGTCGTATCAAACGACACTTCGAGTAATTATACTATTTTAGTAAATATTTGACATAACCTTGCTCAGAAAATATATTTTGAACTTACCCTGAAATCGTATGCATGCACACACATTACGGAGCTACGGGTTTATCATAATATCTTTGAAAAACTCTGAAAAACTTATTTCTGGTCAAATATGGGCATCGAACGTTTTCGTGAGTACAATACTTCCTTCATTTACTATGAATGAATAATAGAGAAACATAATATTGGGCGCTCTTAGCGTTTTTGCCGTACTATGTGTGAACTTTAAAACACAATATATGTGGGATTGAGTGTTTTTCTAATGGGCAGAGGAAGCAACGTGAAATCGCATCACTTGCTGTTTTTTTTTTTTTTTCACAATTGCCACAATTTAAGAAAATGATACATCAATGTTATTTAAAAGCCCTTCAACATCTGAATAACTTTTGTAGCATGTGAGTGATTAACACGAAACTTGATGCACAAAGATAATCATGTGAAGGGAACCCAAGATATATATTAACCATTCGTTGTAGCTATCGGTTTAACCTGAAGTGGCTGCATCTTTCAAATAAACTTACATACATGAATGTAAACAAAGGAGAATATAACCACAGAACAGTGGAAATCGTTTAATCTTTTAAGAACTTTTTATTGCTTTATTTAACAGTAATGAGTTGCACATCATTATCGTTGTCGATACTCGTTGAAAAGCTATTGAAACGTTGCGTCCTAAACTGTAAAAGTAGTGTTCTATTTAAAATAAAGTTCCAATCAATTCTTATTAAACTGGAAGTTGAAAACAATCGTTAATGTATACATTTTTTCGTGTTCCCTGCAAACGACTATCTCGACACCGAGTTTCGTGTTAATCAGTCCCATGCTATAAAGGTTATTTAGGTATTGCGGGACTTTTAGCTAACGCTATATAAACTTTGCCAGGGTAGGAACTGATAAGCAAACGCTATAGTTTATGGACCACAAATGCTCCACTCTATACACGCACAGCACTTTGAAAGTGCTAGAATCCATTAGCATCAATTAAAAGCAGCATTTTTCAAAGCCACAATCGTTCACCAGGTGCTAATTTTGTTTTAATCTGTGTTGTTTTAGAAAATACATGTGCATATTGTTGTGAAAGAGAATAGGCCGAGGTTGTGTAATTAACTGAGGGTACGTGGCTTAGTTTTTACTTTGTTGGATAACAACGAAGAGATAACGGTGTAATATTGCAATATAAAGCTGAGGTGCGTAGAAAGAGAGGGGCAACCCATTGTGGCGATACAAACTTGTGTTATCATATTATTCCTTTTTTTTCAGCAGCATTGAAGCAAGTTTTCATTATCAGGAGAGGTGTAGGTGTGCGTCAGCTTCGCGCCCTAGATGCTGTTTCAGAAATGTTGTTTGCGCCATCTGTTTGTAATAATTGAAAATTCTGTGTGAAATAAATAAGTAACCTCTGCAACACTTTCTTACTTTTCTTGAAAGTAGGCAGGCAGATACGCCACATGAACAAAAGGGAATATGTTTGTGTTCACTACCGCTTAATTGCCTAAAGACAAAGCACTGCATGCTATTATAATATCTATAGATATTGAGGATTCCTTGCAAATGCACATTTTGCGGTCATCTGAATTAAACTTTTATCACATATGCTGCATTTAATGTTATTTTTGTTATAATCTTGAAAAAAGTACATCTCCATTACAGTATGCAGAAAGTCAATGCGAAGGAAACTGTAAGTATGTCAGAATTTGGAGATTAGCAACGTGCGGTTGCTCATAGTGCATAATTCCGGGAGCGCAGCGTGAACTTAATAGAAATCAAACATCGACGCATTTTTACTTGATAATGAAAGCAAAAGGTAACTCAAATGACTTATAGTCGTGTATCTGAAAACATGTACATGCTTTTGCTTAGTGTAAGTTATTTTGTGTTATTCAGCGCTGAGAGAAGATGTTGCAATAGGTGTTGGTATAAGTAGAGACAGATTATTTTGTTAATGTAGAAAAGTAAAGTGGTAAAAAGTGAGTGAACCAAACTCTTAGTAGTTTGAATTTAAGTCGAACACGTACGCATTAGTTTATCAGCAAAGGTCAGGTTTAAGTAAATGGCAAAAGGGGAGGAGTAGGGAAACTTTTCTCCTGAGTGGTTGGAATGCATGCTCCACCATGTTCGTGCGTAGCACCTCCGGATAAGGCCGTCTCGTATTATGATGCCAAAAGCCTGGTATTCAAGTACTAGCCAATAAGGACCGATTCAGGTTCAGGAACGGGGAAAAGAAAGGAATACGTATACATAAAGTGATGTGTCGAACCATGCAAGGAGCGTGGCAGAAGTGGTTTAGCAGTTCCTTACCAACTACTTCACTGTATATCGCCACTCGAGTGCACTTACATAATATCTGAACTAATGAGTTTGCTACAAACGAGAAACAATTACATACATGTTCGAACTTTAATCCTTGTAGTGAAAAAGTACTAGTCTTCGTTACTACCGTGTTATTTAGAAGGCACAGATTTCATTATAGAGACTCTTACTGCAACAGATTTAATTTTAACGCATTTGGTAAAAGCAGCTTCTGCGATCCCTTTTTCCTATCATCAAAATTCTAATTTTGGTGACGCTGTTGTACTTCACAATGTTCTGCACCCTCCTTTTCCGTGTTCAATATCACAATGTGTTACAGGGAAGCATGTTTCATATTTACGCTGATCATCATACATATTCGGTTAAGAACAATATCAAGTTAGTCCTTAAATAGATAAGTTAATAAAAACGTGCAGTCTCGAAGACAGTCAAATCTGGTTTTCATATTTAGAGAGTGAGACTTCCTAAATCCCGTGAATTAGTGGCACTCACTGACCATAAGTATACTTGTGCTGAATCAATCATTACCTTTTCTGCGCATCCAGTTCGAGGAGCAACGGTGCAATGATGTATATCGCACATTCTGCTCTCTTGGATGTTACATAAAAACATTATTAATAGGTGCAAAACTACGAAAGGTACATTTTAATATATTTTCTTCTTTCTCTGGGACCCTTAGTTAGTATATACCTGCGTTAGTATATTCTTGGTTTCCTCGGCAGATAGACCTGACTTTGTTTTCCGCTTATTTTTTTTCGAGATTTGAGTTGACTTTTCAGTAACTGTCAGTTATTAAGCATCATATATTTAGGATCATTTAATATTCATTCAATTATAAGGCATATATTTTTCAGCAGCTAACTTATGCCCATTCTAAGTGTTACCTGCAATACTTAGTGTTATTTGCCTTAATGGAGGAAGCATCGAAGTCTCACCATTTTGAGATATATTATACCCTTGTGTGGAGCGTCATCAAGCGATTTATTGAAAATATCTGTTCTTTGCTTCGTCGAACTGTGTGTAAAATTGTGTCCAACCACTCTCCGTGTTCGGGTACGCTGGTTTTGAGGCATAGCCCTTCCACTTCCAATCAGTTATAAAAATGTTTATATTGGTGGGTTATCTTTTGCTAATATTAGTTGGCTAATTCATTTAAACTTGAAGCTTTAAGCTTGAAGCTATTCACATCGGTAATCTCATAAGACTTCAGTGTTATTCTTTTTTTAATTATAATTAAAAATAAATATCTATGTATATATATTTTTCTTTTTTTTTTTCCTTATTTAACCAATTTTTCATTATTTACGTTTATTTTCTTATGTTTTCCTAGATTCTGAAATATTCACTATACACATAAACACCCATACCCAAGGCGGGACTCGAAACCGCGACCCTCTACGCGGCGGAACGCTAAAGACATACGCTTTAGCGACCATGGCTACGAGGGCCGGCGTTCTTAACCTCTTTCGCGACATGTTTAGATTTTCTAAGGTTGCAACTAAGATAACTGGGACTGAAGAGGCATAACGATCTTGAAAACTAATTTCTAAAGATTTTTTCCCTCTGTTGTACACTGCTTAGTCTAAAGGCCATTTTAAAATTATATTTCATTGCAACGAAGAAGTTCACAGTAATAAAGTGAAACCACCACCTATCACATAATTTTACACAAGGAGAAGATATTTTGATGTTTCCGAATGAGTTCCTGTGCTACCTCCAAGCTTAAATTTGGCACAAAATCATTGCAGTTTGTATCACTGCACCGGCCAACACGCGTGCAGTTCTCTGTAGTCAGTTGTTTACGTCCAACTTTGCGCAACCGTCATGCCTTTCACTGCAGCGCTGTAGAGCTAGAAAAGTTCTGGGCTCATATTTATTAAATAAACGACAACTATTTAAAGAACATGCTGAAGAAAAGTTATGAAATATAATTCTGTGAATAAAAAAGTAAGTTGTTTAAAAGAATCTACACACCTAAAAAGCGAATAGCACTAGTAACAAAATCATCCATTTCCCCTAAAACGCTAAATGGTCTCTCCCTCTCCTTTGCAAGGGTTGTTACTGTTTCTGTTTGTTTAGTTTTCGTTCCCAAATATGAAACAATTTTCACAGATCTACACTAGTTTCAAACGTCAGTTCAGCTAAGTTGTTCAAAGCCAGGGTGTCATAATGTTGAAAGAAAAGCTTAGACACTTAATGCAATAGAATTTGACCGGGTTTCAAAGGCTCTTATATTAGAGACTCTTATATTTCGAGGTCCCGAGTTCGAATCTAGGTTAGGGTGTGTTAAGGTTTTTCAGGGGTTTTCCCTTATCCTAAAAGACGAATGACGGGTAGTTGTAAACTCCATATATATACATATATATAAATATATATATATATATATATATATATATACATACACTACTCAGAGGAACTGAGCACCTCGCCATGCTTACTTCACGCGCGAACACACAATGCTGAATGAACGAAAGGAAGAGCATAGCTTGAATGCTATAAACAACGCATTCAGAGAAGTACCAAGCACCATGTGAGAGTAAATGGAAGAAAACGGTTTAAGTTCATGTTTAAACGCTTTGGAAGTTCAATTACAGTATTTTATTCACCCCGTTCTTTAGTTGAATATATCAAACAAGCTATAATATCCATATTTAATACGAACTGTTTGCAGTCTCTCTTCTGATCCGTTCGCTCTAAAAGTTGTGCTACGGCGTAATGTTGACATCCGTGCATACTTTAAACTGAATAGGGTATAGTATATGGAAGCTGGGTAGCAACAAGCTCTACTCATGCAGTAAATGGTGTGGTCTAAAAATAGAAACTTTAGTTTCCTAGGGCGGAATAGAAACTTGCACTGCATGTTGAGGCCAGAAGATATAATAATTACACATATTTGGAAGCTTTAAATATTTTTTAAACATCCTTATATTGAATCAGATATTGTTAGTGAAAAATTCTCCTTCGTAACTAATTTTTGGTCGAAATTGGAAAGACGAGACGCACATTTTTATTTTCAATCTGCTATCACTGTAGAACAAGGACAGACAACTCGATATTTATCAATCCGACAATTGTTATTTGTAACTTTATATAGCGATAAGTATATTTATTGTTATTACTGAACAATCTGTCCGTCCTGTTATATGTCAAACACCGTTAAAGAGTGTTGGCCGTAGTGCATAGCCTCAAAGCTCTCAGAATTTAGAAACCTTGGAAAATGGGTTCCATAATTCCATTTATTCTGAAGTAATCACATAATGCACTAATTTCACTGGTACAATACACGTTTTCACATTTCTATGAAAGCCACGCTGGGGAAAGAAATTAAAGCTGCCATCGTGCACGAACTGTAACATAGTTTGCTTTCCGAGTATTGTGGTCCTGCTAATTCACCTTCCATGTACGGTCTACCCTGCTTTCGCGCATCCATGCTGTTTGTTGTTAACAGCTTTTAATAGCTGTTTGACATGTTATTTGCTTTACACACAACAATATCCAAATACACATATTTCCCCATTGTACATTTTTGTACTTTTGAAATAGAAATGAATGTTTATTTGCAAACTTGGATGATAACAAGAACACCTTAAACATTCACTCGATAACACACAGAATATACATATCTATAGGAAGTGGCCTTAAGATATTTGCAGTTTGTGAGGCGTCTGGAGGTTATGCCTAAATCGATTAAGGGCCACTAGGAAACAGTTTCTGAACACTTTTAAATTTCAGAGTTATTCACCTAAAATAGGTGTACCTTATGTATGCAAATAAATTGCTGTGAAATGCCAATAGCTCTACCTCAAACGACTTTTCGGGTAATACACTTGTTTTTAATTAGCAAAGAGGATACCGATGTTCTTAAGCAGTTTGGTGAAAAACCTTAACTATCAGAATGATGATTCGGATTCCGTGGTGCAGTAAAAATGTTATGAGCTTGATTAGAAACGCATATCAGCTATAGAAAAATAAATGTTAAGCTTCTTTAATTTTCATAATGGATGGAAGATAAGCAAATATGCATACAATCAGAGTAAAACTAAAATATAACTAATGTATTGAACGTCACGAGGCCGAAGCCGAACTGAATGTTACTGCGCAAAAGACCTTTCGAAACTGTAATTTGAGAGGTTTCCCGTTCCACAAGCATCCAACCAACATGGCTGTTAAACAGAATATGTTTAAGAACACTGTGGCCGAGTTTTGGGTGAATTATCAGCAAAGGTTTAATTTTTACGTTTTTGTGCCGCGTCCCTCCCCCGCCTGCAGTCAACAGACGACAGGAACGGAGTAATTCCTCGACTGCCGCTAAAGTTCTCGTCAGGCGGCGCGCTGTTGCCTGTCTAAGAGTATGTAGAAAAAAAAACTATTCCAAATACTAAGTAGTGCAATAAATATAACGTAACAAGCAACTATGCTGGAATTTTATAGTGATACCTATTCCAGCACTGAGTATGAATGGGAGAATTCGTCGCCACCACCTTATAACAAAAAATACGTAGGTTACCGAGATAAGACTTTTCATTTATACGTATGTGACGGATTATAGACTATTGCATAAAAAGTATCAATACATTAGAGAAGGGTTGGGGATCCACTGTCTAAAATAAATATAAACTGATTAACTTGGAAAATACTAGGTACATATAAACAGAATAGATGAATATCAAGCACCATAAAAACAAAGAGCTATAAACTGAAAGGTAGATACTTCGGGGTTCCAATGAGGTGGGGAGATCAGTTTTCATGAAGACGGAACAAGCCACGAGGCTTATGCTGTGATTAACAAATGCCCCCCCCTTCCCGAAGCTCCACCCAGTTTTCTTCTTTCTATGATTTTGTGAGACATCACAGCGATCCTCTTTGAGTACTTGATAGCTAGCTAAAGTTGTAAATTAATGAGCAGCGTGTAACAGTTGCTTTTTGTTGTTGAAGTTGTTTTGCAATAAGATCTTGAAGATATAGCTGCAGGTTTCAACATAGCACATTCTTTTATTTTTATAGCGAAGTCCTTGATAATGCTTTTGGTAAATCCTTTCATCCCTGCAAGCATTCTGTAAACCTTATAACGTGATACCATAAATGTAGGAAACCCGCGAATCTCAAGTTACACGGTGAAATAATAAAGGAAAGTTAAAGTTCGAAGTAGTCAGTGTTAGATAAAAACTTTTAAATTACTGCTTTCTTTGTCTACAGCAGAGCTTAATAGACAGGCAGTGCTATATAATGTACTGATATTTCACTACTATCCTTAAATAGGGGCACATTTTGTTCTTTATATTTCTGTGAACTAATTTACCGAAATAATTTCATTTCCACTATTTTCACCCTGGTTTTATATACCTCACTTTCGTTTTTGTAGTAAGAATAAAGTTTTGTTTGCTATCTAGTTGTTCGTGTTTTTCTCTTCGCTGTGGAATGTGTGTTGTACCGTTCCTACTTAATGCCTCGCTACTGTAGAGAAAAGTATTTACCGAAGAATCCGGCAAACTAGACAAATAGGTTGTTGTATACCTATCCAAACTGACTGTCCATGCAAAAGTATTTAGTAAGTGAGTCTACATTGAGAAAGAAATTATGTAGAGATTGGTGTATCTGGCAGTACAGACCATTACTGTGCTTTACCTCTTGTCCAGCTTAATGTATTCGAGTCTTATGACCGTAAAGTCTGTGACCCATGATACCGAAATTATGGTTTGCCAGAAGCAAAGAGTCATGATAGATGTCAAAGGAATGTTGGTTCTTTGTCACGACAAGGGGCAAGACAAGTTGAGTTGGGGAAAGTGTAACAAAGCAATGTAAGAAGCAGTGTCCTTAGAAGATTTCTAAAGGAATTGTCACTTGACGTGTATGAATAGGGAATTCTTTGGATCGTTTACAATGGCGACCAAAACAGCCACAAAGGGACTTTGTTTGAAAAGGAGTTTTGAGAGTGAAAGTTAGAGATATATACACACGCAGCTGTGGTTAGAGGGCACTCTTCGGCGTGAAGCCGATTTGGCTAGTTCGCGGCTAGGAAGCCATTATAAACAGTCTTCGGCGTGAAGCCGATCAGAAGGGTCTTCGGCGTGCAGCCGCTGAGACAAGAGACTGAGGCGTGAAACTTATTAGGGCGGTCAACCTGTTCTGTGTTTGAATATTTGTCGGGTCATCAAAATTTATCGAGTAATAAAATATTAGCATTCAGTAACTCTAAACCGAGATTGGTAACCCTCGGTCGGCAACTTCCATTTCGAGGTTTGAAAAGAAGAAGCAGTGAATAAATAATTTGGAGACGGGCATTCCAGTGTTGTGAAAATCTCCTTCTCACACCCATCCACGCATACCCTGAGAGAAACCTCATTGCTCGCCAATCATATTTGTCATTGTTCACCAATCTTATTTGCTTCAAATTGGCGCACAACGTGGAGCTGTGGTAACCCTTGTTCGCCACCATCTTCATATAATTATTTGCTACACCCACATTAGGAAGCGGGGTCCAAATCCCGCGGGCCGATCAATCTATCTCATCCCTCAGTCGCCCAGGGAATTGTCGGTTTAGAAGTATAACACCACGACACGGAAGTTCTACTTTAAAAAGTAAACCAATAACAAACATGGTAAACAAGTGGCATTATTTACTCTTCTAAATGCCATACTTATAAACATTTATGCTCCTAATCTCTTCATATTAATCCTGACAGTCTCGTATAAACTATCTCTTTGCTAATGTTATAGTAGGTGCAAGAAAATTGAAGAAATACAGTAGACCTTAAGCAATAGTCACTTCTTTTAAGAGCATTATTTTATTTATTGGAAGCGCACACATGCCGTGCATATAATTACATTCACATCACTTTCACATCCACATTACTTGTCTTTGCTGTAAGCTACGATGGAGTTCTGTCTATTCTTGCATTTGATATGTCACAAAATTCCAAGCACAATTCACACACACACACACACACACACACACACACACACACACACACACACACACACGCACACGCACACACACACACACTCGTCATTTAGTTCGTGAAATAGTTTTAAGAGCATTATGTGTTGTCTTTGAAAGTTTAATCTCTTTGAATGTACAAGAGATAAGGAATGAGTAACTGCGTATTTGAGAAATGTGGAAGCATTTACAAATACAAAAAATAACAATGTTTCTGAAACTGCTCATTCCAAGAAATGAATTTTAAATAACCTATTGTTTCAAAGAGATCTACACTTTTTGTGTAATAACAGGCAAGCTTCCGGTTTACCAGTTATGGAATTTGCTCGGAATAAAGGACTATGAGGACATTCTAATAAAATTCAAGATATAAAGTTATTTTATGACTATCTTAAATATTTGGTATTTTAATCAAAAACGCTAGAGCCAATTTTGAGAAAATAGAGATTTTTGAAAGCTTATGCACGTTAACTGATTTGTTTGGGTTATTCTGTTAATACACATACCTACTGGCCTACATACATGCATACACTGAAATCGAAATTTTTGATAGAATTCAATGCTTCCCTTACTGTAAGTAAATAGTACCGAAAGTTAAAATAATCTGATGTGTTTCTCATTACTTTCTCTTCCTAACATAGTAATTGGTAAGTCAATGTTTTAATGATTTCAGATAACTTTTAAAATTATCTGTCTCTTATACTTCAGAGAACATTTTACCGAAAATATTGCTTCCGGTTTATAACTGTAGTAATTAAAGAGGAAACGTTTTATGTATCCACACTTGAAAAAAGACGAAGCAAAGAGAGGATATTCCTAAAGGAATGGAAACGCTCCTTGCTGTTTAGTGGACACTGTGGCTGACACTTGTCAGGGTAAACTCCATGCTTGCAATACATCTGACCGCTTGTTATTGTCATCGTAAACTCGACACGTCAGTTCCAACGTGCTCCCCTTCCCATATCCCACTTTTATTTTTCTTCGCGATGAAACTACTTGTTTGAAACTCTGTCTCACACAACTTCAGTTCATAAGTGTTTAAAGTTGGTCTCTCAGTAATCATAACAGGTTCCTGGCCCAATCTGCAGCAAACAAAATTAAAGACCTGTGTCTTCAACTGCAAATATCGACGGTATGAAATGTTAAAATAATTCTGTGTTAGAATTAATTGACTCTATGAAGAAAAAGGAGAGAAAAGAGCCATCTTCGTACTGCTACTGTTGCGTTGCTGCCTGTGACGCGAACTTGGTCCATCAGAGGTTTTGACTGAAATTTATAGGCAAGCAGTATATTGGTAGTGTTTTAGTGCCTACTGAAGGTGGAAGTTCAGAAGAATGGAGTCTCTCGCATTAGTATTGTGCGATAAATGAAAAAGATTCATCAAGCTCTGGCGGACACTAGCAATAAGCTTGTTACAAATTGGTTGTCATTTTGAAATGACGGTGTATTGCTTGATAAATATCGTCGTTTTCTGGAAAATTAAAACTGAGTTTCTATTTATGGCACTTAAATGCTGTAGTTCTTAGCGTACCATTCAGTTTTGGGCGGGAGCAGCCATTAATTTGTTTGAGCGCCCCCTTTTCAGGTCTAAGGTTCCTAAGGTGTCACAAATTTACGTTATGAAACTGCCGACTTCACTTCCGAAGGAATCCATGCTAGGGATTTTTACGACCGAACAAACCCATTATCCTATGCCAGATTTGAACTTCAGACTGTGGGAATCAGGCTATCATGTGAATCCTAGTCACGGAGGAAGACAGTCTCTTATTAAAAGAATATGGAATTTCCGCACTAGAATGGAATGGAACATGTATGATTAAGCATTTTTTGCAAACGTTTACCTCAATTAACAACAAAGAGTTATAATGAGTAATAATGGTTTTGAAGTAACTACACAAAATTAAAGAGGAGATAGAAAAAAATCCTCTGAATGTAACACGCTCTAAATTAATCTGTTTGCATGCAGTTTAGTTAAAGTACTCTTCAGAGAAAGTGCAACAGGCAATCTAAATTCCGTAGCTTTGTTCCGAGATGAAAAGATGTTTCCCTTCATTGATGTGGAGTGTGTCATGATTTCACATTCTTATTGTATTATCCTAAGGTTTACATACATTGCACACGTTAGCTTCAACATGACTGCAACAGCCCTTTGTTATTTGGCCAGCTTTGAAAAATTCAAACAGAACGCACAGCAATAGATTTAAATACGTAAGGCATACACGGTAGTAGCATTTTATTATTTTACAAATGTGCAAGCTTAATTTTATGCTGTAGTAGCGGCGTAATGCTCCACGCTAGGCGTTTGACTCGACAATGATATGGCTGATCCATGTGATAACTCGAATACATTAAATTGTAAAATGAAATCCTTTATCATGAGAAAGTTCCATTTGGGTTATTCTCATTAAAAATCGTTTATTAGCCAAATCGATCCTCAAATGTATCCTCTCCTTAAATGTGAGCTCTTAATCTTCTTAATCTCTTGATGAAGGAATAAAGCCGAAATAATATACTTCTTTGTACTGCTATTGTTACTAATGTTAATCTGGTACTGCACTACTAATGCTACTGCCACCTCTGCGTTTTGAACATATTGTCAGATAAACGGTTAAGTGCTCTTGGATAGTTACGAATGCAAACAAATAACTTGAAAAGGAAATTACAAACCAGCTTTATGGACATTGAAATATCTATGGATTTCATGAGAGGGTTAATAACACTTTTAAAAATCAAATTTTAAAAAATGGATTTTGGAGTATTAAATGAAAACATATTTTTATATTGCGCTTCAGTGATCTAGGCGATCGGAGATTTTAAATGTGGACTTTTATAGTTGATCTATAGGGATGGCATAGAGCAAAGCCGCCCTCTATCCATTTCAAAATCATGGCGGAGAATACCAAGTAGGCATTAATTAAAGTACATCATAAAACCTATCTGAGAGCTTCGGTAACTTCTCAATAACAAAATTAATTAGTTTATATTTCATATTTTCTATAGCTTGTGCATGGTTGATTATACCAAAAGACTATTTAATTTTTAAATAAAGTGGTGTTTTGCATTCAAAACTACGAACACGTTTCTCTCAAATTCTGCGATTAAAACGGTTTGCAGTAGATTCTTACACAACTTTTTAAAGTAGCAATCCAATCAGTAGGAAGTTTCATTTCTGTTTTCAAGATATTCCTTTGATCTTTAAATGAAACGTTGATAATTGTTTTTGTTTCTGTAAATGAATTGTATAATTCCATTTCTTTCATCCTTTCTTTCATCTGCACAAACCAATCACGTACATTAAAATTTGTTACTGTTTATTTCTTCCTTTTAATTACAAAATGTAGAGAAAATGCCATATTTCAATTAAAATTGCTGTAATGTATGCATAGGGAGGGGATGAGACACGAAGCGACTAGTCGGATTGATATCAATCTATGTATATGTGCAGAATGTTTCAGTGGTTTAACAGGAGAGCTTAACTTTTGTGCAGATAATTACTTTTCACTTTTTTCTTTAAGACTGCTAAGATATGTCATAAAATACATATTTGTTACGTAGTTAATTAAATTACAAACTAAATAAAAATTATATCGGATGCACGAAACTTCAGCACCTGTAGCTGCTACAAACCTTCGAGCAATAAATGAAATTAAATCCCTGTACTAACATGTACGAGAAGAAATATTTCAGGCTTCTTGAATCTATGTCCATAAACCCTCCCCATTTCTTTCGTGCATCTGCAGGGAAATGGAAGCGGAGCCCATAAATATTCAATTGGGCTCAAACCTATTGAACGGGAAGGCTGGTTTATCACAAATTTGAAACTTTTCTGCATGTGAAGACAGAATAATTATCTTGTGCAAATTTGAGAATTCCATTAGGATATCTCATCCCAACGGAGAAAATCACATATTCCTCATTGCGAGTATTACCATGTGTTGTACACTGCTCAATGAAACCTTCCGCAATAAGATAAGCGCCATGATTCATCTGAAAAACCAGGTATTTTTACATCGTATCGAGAACTCTTTGGACACTAAACAATTACTTTTTCCGTAAAGTGTGAAATAAAATGTCCCCTAGTGAGTACATCATATCGTTTCAGTTGCTGCTCACATTTTCCTCTACAGACGCAGGGCGAAACAATCTGTAACCATCTGCCAGGTGTTGCTTTTTAGCTACCGTATGTAGGAGAACTGTCATTTACAAATATGATGTTTGAGCTGATCCATTAAATTGTGAATATGCCTTCATATCTGAACCAGTTTGTAAGGGGTTCCTATCTACTACTAAAATTAAAGTTGCAGTCATTTCGGGAGTAAGCACACGTGTTCTTTCTGAACCAGGATGACAGCGTTCAATCCCCACCATGGATAATGTCACCCACCCCTGTGCTATGGATATATGGACCACAATACTGTTTGCAGCTACACGAGCGGCTACATAGTCAACTGGAAGGTAGGACTTCCTTATGCCTATGTCTTTGTGTGCGCTTTCTGCCATTGTCAAACGCGGTATGATTCGTTGCGTGCTTGGTGCGTTTGCGTGCAAATGTCTGCGTATCACGCGATGAGAGTATTGCAGCTAGGATGAATAAACCTCGAAACAAGTATTAGAATAACGATTCTATTATTAATTTCAGCTAAAGCCATGCATGAAATGCTCTATAGCGAAAATAAGTAGGTGTTGCGAGTTGAATAAGCTTTGTGCTTCTTACATGTGAAAACCAAATCCGGGGCCTTAACCGCACAGATACTCTGAGGTTTGCCACAACAGTAACAAGTGAAACCTTTCACCTCGAATAACAAACGAATATTAAAAGCGGTATGTGCAATTTCCATGCAAAAGTTCCGACATTACTGCTAGCGGCATTACACGGTGACATGTTCTAGCTGTACTAAGCAGTGCTTGAGTTGCGTGAACGATATAGCTGCAATATGCTTGTTTGAGTGTTTGCATGCGGGTTACTTTGTAAACTGTATAGAGTGATACCAGGTAGAGAATTAGTTCTACGAATATGGTCCAAATATTATGGACAAGTTCGCAGCATGAGGAATAAGGAAATGACATCGGGGTTGAGAATATAGATATAATGGGGATAATACTAAAATACATGACGTTACGTTGGATAGATACTTTGATTATGAAGGACAGGAGGAACCTTATCCTGAAGGTGACTGTTCAAGTAGTACCCAACGTTCATGTTTAGGGCAACAAGTACAACAAAAGTGCGAACTCTCTCCACCCAAAATGTCGAGTGTACTGAACGGCAGTGACGACGGGTACTAGAGAACATTTATGAAGACTATTCCAATGGTGGATTAAATTCCTATAGAAATTAATGAAACGTTATTAGTGCATTTAGAGGTAAATCAAATTACACGTTAATTACAAATGTATTTAACAAACGTGCAAGAGCTCATTTGAAAGGAAAGAGACTGTCAGAATTACAAACTATAAAAGAACTACTACAGCAATTTTATAGTGCAAGGACATATGAATCTACAGTTCACTAGTAGCATCTGCAAATTTGAGCACTGGAGACCACTAAAATGGTTGAGCTGGACAATGTCAAAGCTTCGATTTCATTATCGACCATCTTGAGTCTGAATATGGCATTTCATTCAGTAATATTACTACGTTAGTGACCATAAGGACAGAACACGACGATAGTACGTCAGAAGGCACAACAGATTGTAGAGGAATTGAACATGATTATAACAGAGGAGGGTGTAGAGAAAGGTAATGTTTGGAACGGTGACAAGAGTCAATTTGAGAATGAAATGCCTTCAGCATCAACACTGTCCCACAGAGGAAAGGCAACTACAGCTAATGTGTTGCAGTCTGTACATAACTCTACCCACAGCCACACAATGGATGTGGCTTTATCATTGACAGGCAGATTAGCAGACAAGTTGTGCATCTGTTTTTAAGAGACAAAGCACTTTCGGAAAAATTTATTTAAAGAAACTTTAAGCAACCTGTCGACGAAATATTAATGCAGGTATAAAGGTCAATAATGCCTAAACAACACGTGAAACATGTTCTAACTTCAGTCCTCCGTGGACATGAATAAGTGAAAAGATATTATTGCTGCGTTTTTTCTGCTCGGGTTATACAGGTTCTAGATGCAGGTTCACCAAGCAAAAATGTTATGCTGAAAATAGTACCACTGAAAAAAAATCAACTATTTGATGTACACTTCTTTCCGCAATATAACCTCCATATGAAAAGAAGTACCCATTTTGTAAGACTCCAATGTGCCAATCCACAAACGTGGGCATACAGAACATGATTATTATTTCATCACAAAAGTTCACTTCCAGATCTACAATCAGTTTGTATCGGAAATAAGCCTGTGTTGCAATATGCCTAACGAAAGGCACGTTATGGCCACGACATACTCATCTCATCATTTGCAAATATAATTTGTGTGGCTTATGCTAATACGTTACCTGAATGAAAAATTATTTAGAGTGTGATAACATAACCTCAGTGAGACACATTCTTCTCTTCGATTGTTTTAAACACTTCATCGAAATGCCGCATCTGAAATTTGAAGACTAATATAAACACTATCAGTATTGAGTATATTGTTTTCCGCTGTATAAATACTTAACAAAGAGAGCTTTTGACATTGTGGAGTGAAAGTGTAATGATAAATTAACGTTATGGAACTACAAATAATTTTCCTCCTATGCTATTGATATACTGATACTTCGTTTCTCTCTATTGAACCTCACTTGAGGTAGGACACAACATTTTAAATAGAAGTGACACAATCCACTGTTTCATTTGTATCATTCATTTTTGTTCTAATCATGGAAGGGAAAAGACATGAAGGTAACATATTGTGACTTTGTGGGTTCGTGAAATGAAAAGTCCAATTACACCACTCAACAATGTTCTTTATTTCCACCGACTTACAGTTAAACTCTTGCCAATTACACAGAATTTCGTGCTGCACACAATTACAATTCACCAGTTCGTCCCTTACAATTTCACTTGGCCTCGCGGTTACGTAAGCTCCGGTACACATTCACAGTTACGTACAGTCTTCCGTTGCACAATCTTCTCGTACATTAACACGTCACTGACTAACTCTTACACCAAGAACTGCGACTGTCTCCTCACTCACTAACTGACCAACTCAACTCCGTCTGTCTGTAACCCTCTTTATATAGGAATATCGCCGACTTCTGGTGTTTACAGGATTGTTCTAGTAACAGAAAGATCGAGAACCAGGTGTAAGGAAACATACGGCACAGTCATGTTTTTCCTCCCAACCGCCGCCTTGTCACCACTATAAGACAAACGAGGGGGAGGTGTGGCTAACCGAACCTCCCCTGTCTTCCGCTCTCAGCTGCTTCACAGGGTGTTCCAACGCTCGTGTGACAATATTCAATAATTGCACTGCATGCAAAAAATTAAAAGCTACACAGTGGCGGTGGTGGAGGCGGCGGCAGTGGCGGTTGAAAACAGACCATGATATCCTCCATAACTATTATAGCAGCCGGGGCACCTGCACTTTTACATTTTACACACTCATTCTGCAAAATTTGTTAACGTTTCAATCATCGTTTTCGAGTTATATGGCTTCAATTTGTATGATAACATTGTAATGTTTGATTGTATTATATTTTGCTTGTTATTGAAGGATGCTGTAGTAAACTCCCGGTGATAATGTATTATTGTTTCTCCTCAGCCTAGCTAAAATCGGTGAGCAGTGGAATCTATTTTGCGTCTTTAGGCTGCGGTCTTGTTTTGATGATTATTTGCAACTGTTGATTAAATATCACACTTCTTGTAGGGGTCTGAAGATCAAACTTTATTTTAAAACTATTAAAAGTTCGTTTAACGCATAGTTAAATACTACATTATTTACAAAATTTCTTGAACCGTAATGAAACTGTCAACGTTTTCTTTTTTCTTATTGTGGAAGTCCCCAATAATCTGACTGGTAACGTAACTATTTTACGATCACCTATTTTAGGAGGATCTTATTAGTTAGCGGCTCATTTCGCCTCTCTTTTGTTTTTCATCTACCAATTTTCTTTCATTAGCATTTCATTAACTGTTTCAAATTAAAGTTTACAGATATGGAGAGTTGAAGTAAACAGTTGTATTAAATAATGTCCAGGATTCAGAACACAATGAAATTTATATTTTCTGTGAGACAAAAATGCTGTCGAACTAAAGATTTGGAAAATATTTTTTTCTTTGAATTATTTTAAAGCCTTAATTTTGGAATGTTTTAAGATACCAGATTGCCCTATTTTGTCTCTTGTGGTCATAGAAAGAGCAACCACTATCAGTCGGCATAGGCAACTTTGCAATTTGAACATTTGCTTATACGTCCATCCTTTACACTTCTATATAATCTGATATTTAAAAGAAGATCCGCGAAGGTCATATATTTCTCCACGTGGGGTGCTGCAGTGTTGCCCAATAGCAGACAAGAAGTAATGCAGATCCCCTTTCTTTTTCCTCTCAACACTGGAAACATATACGAGGGTTTGAGCTATCTGAGTACGTGATTCACCAGTGTAACTAATCTGGCAACCTTTGTTTACGTTTCCATAGCAACGACCTTCCCCTCCTACGCTTGGCGTTTCTTCATTGGTGTTCGCGTATCTTCTTTTACAAATCAGACGGTAGATACAAGGGAATGTATAAGAGAGACAATCTACTAACAGTTAGCTTTATTAATGGTAAGAAAATGGAAAAGTGAGCTATTTTATCACTAATCATTTCATGTAACAAATGAAAGTAAAACGATATCCACGGAATGTGCAATGTGTTTTTGTGAATGTCATATTAAGATTGTTACACAAATATCTAAAGTGTGCCACTGAACGTACATACAGATTTATGATACGAGTTCATCAGGAAAAAATATAGATACAGTTTCTCTCGACTAACTTAAGAAATTTCATCTGGCTCCATACACTTTATCCAGGAAATTGTCCATGTTTATGCACGTCCTTCAGCCCACCAGTGTATCCCAAGTTGTCTCTGTCCTTCTAACAAAAGTTTAAATTTTTATCTTTTTTGGTGTAATAGTTCACGGATTTTTCTATTGTGCGCATTCCCAAGAATATGCACGCAGTCTATAATGACCAGATTGTTCTGCTGAAATCGACGATCTTTTTATCCCCTCTAACATCCCAGTCTAAACCGTGCCATTTCTGATCTCTTCAAACCATGTGTTTCTCGAACCTCTTCACCGTTCAGCTGTCCAAAGCTTAACGGACAGATTTTCTCGCTGGCATTGATAGATTTAAGTAAATGATGAGTATAATAAGTGTGTGTGTGTGTGTGTGTGTGTGTGTGTGTGTGTGTGTGTGTGTAAAAATTGTATGAATACCCAACTTAAAATAAGTCATACAAAAACAAGGCAAATCATACACATTTTTAAATTAATGCCTTTTGTGATATATCTTTGTAAAGAAAATGACCTTAAATTTGTGTAGAATATCGTGTTCGAAACACGGACATGGTATGTAGATAAAACAGGAATGCTATGTATGACCAAAGTAGTCCTCGTTATCTTAATTCCATATAAGCGGGAAATTAAGACATCGATAAAACTTGAGCAGGAAAAATCCAAAACTGATTTGTAATGAAAGACAACGTTGTTATTTGTAGTTCAACATGTTTAAAAACGTTAGACGCATTTGCCTTTATGCATCATCTGTAGCAACAAACTGTAGTGGGTGTATAAACAGATCACGCTGTTGCTAAAGCTGGTATATAATATGGAAAACATTATTTCATCTAAATAAATTCCTTGGCAATAGTTTATTAATTACTTTCTACAAATACTTTCTTAATGGAATTCATCAGGACTAAGGCGTATCTTATAACGCCTTTTAGAGCTTTTAGTCCGTTAAAATCCAGTGTTCATTGAATCTTCAATAGTATTGTGGTGATTAAAGCTAACTCTTCGTTATTAAAGCCTTTAATTATTCTTCATAACATTTCTGGAAATAAGATTACTGTAATCATAGTAGATCTTGTGGCGTATGAAGTCCCCAAGTCACACTGATCAATGAAGGACATCGTGTGGACAGCTGAAGCTTCACCGTTGGGAGAGTAATTGGTTTTAGCACACTAGCAACGGTTTGATGATCAACTCACTGCCCCAGAAATGCTTGACCTGCGATCAGAAATTAGCTGTTATACCCTTGGGAGTTATGCCTTTATATAGGATTCATCTTGTCCCTTAGTAGCTTTATAACTTTCCTGCTGAGCAGAATTATGTTCATTTTTATTTTTAAGGTTTTGTATTCTAAGTTCCTCTATTTTTTTATTTAGGTTACAGTTAAATTATCCGTAGAAACACACCATTAGGGTTAGCAGTTTTCTGGCGAGCATGCCGTTTTCTGCTATGGAATACACGAGTGTACCGAGACCTTATTCTTCAAATTATATCCATATGCAAAATGGTTAAGATGGGACAAGAAGTTGTGTTAATGCAAAATGAGCGACTAAGCTATAGTTTGGCCAAATCTCTAACGTTGCGAATAGTGCTTGCGTAGTGGTACGGAGTACTGCAAGGTTTACATCGGCTCTCAAACCGGAAGATGTTTTCCTCTCCAACGAATCAGACACTGTAACTGTCTTCAACACTTCATTACCACCTCTCTTGTATATATCCTCTCTTTCTCTCTCAACAGGCATACACATTGTAGCACGAATTTGGCTCCCGAGGCACATTTGCTTTAAAAGTAACTTGCTAAACATTTTTTAAACAGGGTTGATTTCCCGTCTTCTTGTAGTTACATCTTTTAAACAAACGTGTATATCTTGAAATAATACATCGGGCTTTGCTTCGCAATACCTAGCTATGTTATTTAGTACCTAAATACACCGCTTAAGAGTTCTATAACTTATCTATTTTGTTGCTACTTAGGGCAACAATTCATTGCTGATAGAAACTATGTGAGCTTCTAAAGCTGAGCATAAGGCACACTTAAGTGTCATAAATATAACCAGGCTAAGGCAGCTGTTGACACACACACACACACACACACACACACACACACACACACACACACACACACACACAGAGAGAGAGAGAGAGAGAGAGAGAGAGAGAGAGAGAGAGAGAGAGAGAGAGAGAGAGAGAGAGAGAGAGAGAGAGAGGCGCATTTTTTATGCTTGTTTAATGTAATTCCTTTAGCACTACCTAATCAATAGTTTGCACTGTAGTAAACTTTCAGTTGCAAATATAACATAGAAACAATATCATTTCGATGCCTGCGTGGCTGTCTACTAATATATGGGTGTCTTCATTATTTTGAAAGCTATATGAGGTCACGGTTACATTTATATGGTTTTCACGGTTACATTTATACGTGACTAAGTACTTTCATAGTGAATTAAGTTCTGCAAAATTAGAATACTTAAATTCAATGTAAGAGGCATGTATTATAAACCGTTCAGTTGGTTTGCAGCAATTTCTACTGTCGGAAATGAATTATGAAAACTCTGCAAAAACTCCCATTGGTTGTCTCGTTGCACTCAAGAACAGACATTGACATTTAATAACGCTTTTCAGTATCCGCTACACTAGTGTTGCAGTATCCAACGGTGATCACGTTGTCTCGCCGTCCAGTTAGCTACAATTCTGAAGCAAATTAAGACAATATTTCGCTTAAAAGCTGTAATTACACGCAGACTATCATTTAGTGATCCCAATCGATATGGTGTATTTTAAATAACTTTGCAGTAATTAGTTTTATACTAATTGTATCTGTGGTACTTTTTTATCTTACGTGTTGTGCCACTTTGAAAAGAATAGGGGCTTTTTGTACATTTATCGCTTTATATGCTGAATTTCCATCACTTATTTATTTCCTACATCTATTACAACTGCTTGTTTCTGTAAGCTTCTTGGGATGAATGAATAACTAATGTATATAATGGACTACATGAAAGGAAGAAGTTATACTTTAAATCTTCAATTACATGCAGTCACCCCAGAAAGTTCGTTTCTATTTTAAAATATTCTGTTGGTTAAATTAATAAAGAAAGTTCTAATTTTTAACATACACACGATTCAACGTACGCAACAGTGTATACTATCTGGCAGTTTTTGAGAGCTTTAATCGTATTGGTTTTAAAAGACTTTGAATATATAACAGATTTTTCAACCGCTTTATACGTGGTATGTAGAGGATTATTTCATTTACTTTTAGTGGAGGAATTATTTTGACGCGACACCTGTCACTGGGATTTAAACTGATGGATAAATAAGTTAGGGAACGTGTGATAAATGAGGCGCTAAAGAACTTAAATATTGACCTCTACAATTCGTGGTTCAGAGGTAAAAATTTTCACTATAACTTTGAGTATCATAAAATATTGAGGTTATCACATGACTTTCTCCACTCTTATAACAAACTATTCTTACAAACGCTTCTTCCTTTTGTTACTTTATGTTAATAACAATAAACATTTGCAGAGATCATCTCATTGCTAATATTTAGTAGCCGCTAGAGAATGTAGGAATGCAGTAAGCTTTAAGTGAGAGTCAAGGTTTTAAAGAACTGGTGGCTATGTGATGCCTTTGAATGTCGTTCTCTTGTATGGCCAAAAGATAAATAATGGCCTCTATTTGAGAAAACTATGAGTATTAAAAAACTTTGAAAAATAACAAGAAACATCTCCAAAATTATTGGCTCCGCAAAAAAGTGGGTTTTACAAATTCTCCTTTATAGGAACCTACAATTTTTGGAGGCCGCGCCGTAGCTGAGTGGTTACATCACTTGACTATCACCAAGGCGACCAGGGTTTGATTCCAGGTGACCACAAAGTGATATTTGTGGCGTAGAACATGGCGCTGGGGTGGGTATTCTCTGGTGTCTCCGGTTTCACACACCATCTCTTTCCACCAGTGCTCTATCGTCGTCTCATGTATTATCAGTGTCACCGCCTGCGGTGCCGTATTTAGTAAAAGCAGGCGTTAAACACTACACACTTCATTACACTTATTTGTAGTAAGATTTTCGTCTATTTCATACTGCTTATCAGCTATGCAAAGGCCATTCAGTATAAAAAGAACTTCCAGAATATCTTAAAACATAATGGTATTTTAATCAAATTCATGGGAAGGACTTTTGACAAAACTGGAGTTTTCGAAACAATGGGTCATTTAAAGAGTAATGAGTGGTGTAGAATTTTTTTGAAACTCTTCGTGTCCAATCTGGAAGATTCTGAAATGAAATACTGAGTTTCGTATTCATCCCACTTGTCACTTTTCACGCTCTCACACACACACGTACACACACACACACACACACGTACAGACACACACACACACACACACACACACACACACACACACACACACACACACACACACACACACACAGTCTCAAAATATGTATTCCGGGTGAAATTCCAGTATTGAATTTTACTTTACATAGTCAAAAGTAGAAATTTCTGTAGTAATTCAATATAATTTACCTTTGTGAATTTCTCAATATAGGGAAATACCTACCCCATAATCAATACGCAGCTGAATATAAAGAAATGATTACGAACATTAATAAACAATGGAAAAAGCTAAGAACAAGCAAAATGTTCGAAATAAATGCAAAATAGGCGACATATGTAAATAGCACAGTTAGTCTATCATTATAAAATAATGCGACATTGTAGAAGAAACGTTGGGCGGGATAACTGAGTTTGCAAGTTACTACAATTCAGCAGCAGTAGGAATTGGTAAATATAACAGCTTCTATGATAGAGGAGATTGACAAGTGAGAGTAACAGATCTAAAGGAACTTCGAGATTTGTAATATAGAGGGAGTTAGAAAACGTTTCAGTTTGCGGAAAAGACATCGGCCATAAGCGAGGCTCAAAGCTACATAGGAATATTCCATGTGTCAGCAGAAGCATTGAAGCAAGAATATCAGTGATTGAACACTCGCACATCGATTGTAAAGTAACATTCAAAACAAAGATTTAATTATTGGTGTGAATGTGATCGTTAGGGCATTTTCATATAAATATGAAAACCTTTTCCGAACAGCTCACCTTGTGATTGTGATTTCTAAGCAACGGGACGCTGAATCCTTAGCACGTTATGTGAAGGATGAGCAATGCATCTGTGATAAGGAGCTTGACTACGCTTTAATTATTACATGTAGTGGAGTATCAGAGGAAATATTAAGGAATTAAGATAAACGTGCAAACATGTAATTAAGGGAAATATCGGAAGCATTCTTTGAGGCTGCGTTTACAATATACGCCTTGGAAAGGTAGTCAGACTGAAAAGCTCAATGATTTGTATCCCGGCTATGACATTGAAGTTTTCAGTATGATTCTAGCTTTCCATAATTTCTCCTACACACGGCTAGTGTGAAAGAACAATTAGTTTTCCAATATGCGACTTGATTCCACTCTGGTTTCATTTCAAAGTTATGAGGTAGATAGGGAATTGCCTTGCCACTTTGCCGTATGCATGGTAGCCGAGAGGTAAAGCGCGTGTGTCTCGTAAGTTGGCGAACATGAATTCGAATCCTTGATGTGCATGTTTCTTTTTATTGGTTTTACGTTAGTGGCATTTCCTTGTGCTTTCTTGTAGAAGATACATAATATTTTAATCCTATTCATTTTGATGTGATATAAATGGTTCTAGAATATAATGCGAAGCATCCTCTCTTGAAAATTGCATTAGGCATTTGGTCTCATTCATGCCCCTGTAGAATGAGGGCAGTAATAGAAGCCGAGGGTTTACACACCCGCTACAAACTTAATTTATATTTTTATTTCATTTAACAAATAGGAGTAAAACATGTTTTATTAGCTAGTTTAAAAACAGTAGAGTGCTTCAGTGTCTGTTTGAGTATAAATGTTATAAAATGAAGTAAACCTTAGCAGTTAAAAGCTATAATACACATTTCATATTTCTACAGCAAAAGGTCAAAATGATGTTGGGGATTGGAACCTCTGTAGGTCTAGCTCCCACATACTTGTCTATAACCGCTCGGCTATCTGTACGTTTGGCAATTGATTCAATTATTAGTAAATGAAAAGATTCAATTTTTTTCACGCATTACAGTGTGGAAAAAAGGGAAGCATACTCTATGTGAATGTGCACGAAATATATGAAGCAATCCACAATATAAATATTCTCATAATTAGGGCCCGGAAGTTGACCTAAAAAAATCTCTAAAAATAAGATATAAAATGCCACTAAGTATAACAAAATGCACATAAAATTTAAAAAAATGACATAACAAAAATTAAAAATGTCTTTCAAAATAAATTAATGTCATAGAAAAATAATGAATATATGGTTCGAATAACATTTTAAAATTAACACTCGTAGTAAATAATGCAATTATTGATATTAAATAGTACATTAAAAATTCATCAGGTCATTAAAATAAAATATGAAAAATATAAGATACGAAAATATAGGTTACTGTACCCATTAGTCAAAACATGCCTTATTTAGCATTGCAGTACACCACCATGGTCTTCTTCAAGTTATCGAAAGTAAAGGTACGGTTGTTGTCAGCTAAAACTGTCTTATATTTCGAGTAACTTCTCTCCACTTCCACAGATGTTATATGTGCATATTTGAAAAGCGTTTAGTCACTGCGTGTTAAATCCTGTTCAGAAATATCAGTTCTGAACTTTTATCCTGACAAGATATCGGCAGTCTGACAAACTGTTTGGTAGCCTTTATTTTTGTCCAACACAAACTTCAGTCTCTATCTAATTTTGTCCCCAATCTCACCTTTTACATTTTGTATCTTCTCCGCAATCCTCACTAACTCAATCGACTTATCCAATGACATGCCCTTTCTTCAAGGCGGTTGATGGTATCCCTCAAAAACGCAAAATTTGATTTAATGAAAGCTAATTTACCTTGGATTTGAGTATCAGAAAACAAATCCTGCGAGCTATCAACTGCCTTAGAATCTATACTATCAAAGCTATTCACCACTTCTCTCACTATTTCAAAATTGTCACAGTGCTAAATACATACAGTTAACCATGTACTACAGCGTGTTAAAATTGGTGTCGGGGGCCAAGCTATACTAGGGGTCTTTTCTTTCAAATACATAAGTTCGGGTTGGCGCTGTCAAAAATATTTTATTTACTGTGGAAATTAGTGTATCTACTTCTGGATATGTTCATCTGACCTGTTCCGCAATTTGATGAAAAGTATGGGCCAAACACGTAATATGCACCATCTTACTGTAAAATGTTTGGATCGATTTTTCCCCATTTACCATGTAAGGCGCTGCATCTGTTAGGAAGAGGAAGTCGTCATTCTGTATTCCACTAGGCCACAATAAACACATGGATTTATCAAACAGTTTGCATATCTGACAGTGGTTAACAGCTTCCCTAACCTCTGAGGTCAGAAGAAACATTTGTCCGACACTAGTAGCTCCTAGCGTACCTATCACTACATTCGCTACATAACGCCCCTCTAAATCGGTTGTCTCATCAATTGATACATATTTTTATTTTTCCATTCACACATTCACGTATTCGGTTTAACCTTTCTTCATAACATTTTTTTAGGTAACTCTTACGCAAATTTGATTCATCTGGAATTGTATGACCAAGGTGACGTTCAAGAAAATTTCGTAATTTGGAAGTTATTAATTTTCCTAGCGGAATATTTACACTAACAAATACTTCACATAATCCTTTATAAAAGGAAGATGACTTGTTACTTGACGTCAAAGCAGTTTCTTTTAACAGTAACTGAGACGGTAGTCTACTTTTCAACATTTTGAAGAGCTCGCAAATGTTTTTCTCGCCCAACATGTTGTATGGTGAACCGTTTGTCTGCAGCGACTTTATTTTTTTACACTTTACAGAACAACACAGTTCCATCAGTAGAGAATATGTTTCCGCCAAATTCTGAAACATACTCTTTCAAACGTGGCGCGCAGTTGACTGTTTTTGTTTCGGCATTTCAATTACACAACACAACATATTTACACATCTCGCAAACTACTCTCCTTACTGCGACACTTCCAGCTCCTAAAGTCTTGCAATCCACGGGTATTGCATGACGTAATCGTAATCTGTTAATTACATGTTTACCACACTTACAAAGTTACTATTTATAAAATATGATATAAATGAAATTTTAATCGCAGATTATTTTAAAAACCCCAAAAGCCCATGGGTTAGGGTCAGGTCGGCCACGGGAATAGAACCCGGACCTCCCGAATGCGGGCTATAGATGAAAATGCCCAATAAGTTCGTGAGAAAGAAAGAAAATGACGGGAAATTGCATCTAAATTTTAAAAAATAACTATTACAAAAATTTGAAAAAAAAAAATGCATTTTGATTTCCTATAAGCCAGAATGCACTTCATTTCCAATAAGCATCGTTTGTGACTACTCGGAAAAAGATGACTTTTCATCAAAGTCCCGGCGCTACTCATAATTATAATTATGATAGAATACATTAGGATGAAGCTAAAGAGATGCGTTTCGTGACACCATCGTAAATCGGCCGTGGAACCATGTGGACTTAAATGTACGCTTCCAGAGTTTGCTTTTTGTAGAATGTATTTTCCCACTTATTTGAATTCCAACTAATAACCGAATAATTTTGTATTGCTGACCTCACTCAGTCCTGAGATAAGTACGGATACTCATGGGCTTAACTTGCCGTGTCTTTACGAAACAACAGCAGGCAGAACTTGAAATCTGAGACGAGCAGAAGGCAAGCTATGCGCACATTCAGAACCTGGCATAAATCGGAGTACCCACCCATTCTCACAACAGCGTGAGAAACCTTTCAAAATATTTTAGCTGCTGAAAAGGAAGATCTTAATATTTAATATTCAGAAAGTACATGTAAAATTATAGCTTTCAGTTGTAAAATATTTCATTTTCATCCTTATTTTATTCGCTAGAATAGTTTCCAAGTAAAAACGAATACTCTGGAGTCGTTTCTCCAGGTTTGTGCATAAGGAGTGGTTGCGAAATAATGGCCGAACAACTGTTATCTAAACTAATATATGACGTACTTAAAGTCACATTTCCAAAATAGGTAATATACTATTATAATTACCTTGTTTTAGCGGAGTGAGAACGTAACCAAAAACCAGATAACAGTAGCACAAATAATTTGTTATATGGATTTTGTGTTATCTACCACTTACATAGTAGAAACAAATGTTGCTTTCCATTTTAAAATTCAATGTGGTGCTTTCACTGGAAATACATGTTTTGATATTCCATAAATAAAAGAAAATAATGTACAGAAAATGCACATGTTAGCGTCTGTGTGTGCCCGCGCTAAGTGTAATTTCGTCAAATACGAAGGTTGAGTTTAGTTTAATGTCTTCCACGTATAAGAGAAATATTTTAAAGTGAATTGCACAACCCCAAGAAACCCTTTATTTGGAAATTTTTCAATGTGTTTGAATGAGTCATAACGAGTTCTATCAACTTTTAAATTATTTTTTTCTCATAAGTTAAACGTATATCTTGAATTTCTGGCAGTAGTCTCCTCCTTCTGAATGACAGCTAGAGACAGACAGTCTTACCACACCAACATTGTAGATCTCAATAAAGCACATTTTTCGCATGCATTTCCTTGCAACGTTAACCGCTTCGGAGATATTTCTTCTTACTGGTATTCCAGTGTTTATACTTTTCTCAATTTATGAATTATTATTCGTTTGTTTATTTACTTTTACACATAGTTATCCAAAAATATTGGAATTTCAACACCGTTATACCGTGACCGCCAGTCAAATATTTGACTGCCGTTTAAGCCTACGGCATTGCTACACTAAGTCAAAAAGTAAGTTTAGTTTGCTGAATATGGGTAGAGGAAGTCAATTGAATTTAATGCATCATATTCTGCTGTTTCTTCTCTTGGGTAAAGAGAGAGAAAGTGGAATTTCAAAGTCATTACTTAGCGGACACGCTTTTGATTTCTCTTTCCTATTCCCATTTTAAGCAACAACGTTGTCCACTATATTTGAGAAACAGCTGAACAGCCACAACACTTAAAAATAGCATTTTTTGAGAAATGCAAACTAATAGTAGCGAATATTTATTATAGAACCCATGCACACCTCAGAGTTTAAATTAAGGTGGGTTCAAATCATTTACGGCTGAGGTTTAAAGACAACAATGAATGTTACAAGAATTATTCAAAGTGATTTCCTTCTGTTTCCATGTGTGCAGTAAACCTGCAATCCATACTATTACTACTCTTTCAAATTCCTGAAGCAGTCTGTACTTTATAAAATTTAGATAACAGGTCCTATCAGAGTGTCAATATCTGCTACAGAAGCCGCTTATATCAGGGACTTCAAAGTCCCCAGCCGAAGAACTACATTGGATTAAAATCAGCATATCGAACAGGTCATGGAATGGCTCAATCTCGATTATGTCACTTATGGGGAAATTTATCTTTCAAAAAATTACGTACTACCCAACTGAAATAAGTTGGCATGCCATTACCTAAACACTATACTCCATCGGATGATGTTTAGAGCCACATAAGAAATGAATTGATAGAACTCATGTATGAGACTGTAGATACGTCCATGCATTTAGGTGGAGAGTCAAGTAACGTGGACCAATAAAGTTTCTTTTGATTGTGCGGCACTGATTTTCGCAACAAACTAAAGGGTAATAACCTCCAGTTTTTTTGAGTTTACGACATACGCAGTTTGGAAGTTTACATGACAGTAATAACTAAAGTATGGTTATCATGAATGACTCACTCATCAGTGAAAAAGGTGCAGTTTAATTCATGAAAATAGCATTACTCTGTATCTTGCAATGACAGAAAATTCATTAAAATTTGCACTAGCTGAAGGTGATTTACAGAAGATTTCATGCAAAGTTTTCCAGATGGCCATACGACTAATCCCTTCCCTGCAATAAATCTTGTGCTACCCGAATGGCTTGGGTTCACATCACGAAGAAATCTCTTTTCATGGCAAAAGCTTTGTACCTCTCTTGTCTTTCTGAAATGAGTCACTGTCAAGTGTTGGGGAATTGGCAAGAATTCAAGGGAACAGCCCGTCCTGATACCTCTCTGAATAAAGCTCCTGCACTCGTTATACCTTTCTTAATATAAGGTTTTATTTCATTGCTTATCTGTATTTTAATTTATAGAATACATTTTCTTCAACTCTTGTGCTCCTTAACAATAATCCAAAAGATTTTAGATTAGATTAGATTTATTTTGCACATTCCAGAATTTTACAATTTACAAATTTTGGCTACATTTATTGGTCTTTACCTTGTTGCTACCTTGGCTTACATGACTCTGCCAGGTAGCTCTTAACCTCCATGTCTCCTTGTTACTTAATTAGTCCCATTCTTCCCCCTTAGCTTTCTTTCTTATATTCTTTCCATTTCTGGCCCACTTTTCTTTTACTTTCTGAAAGAGCTCACCAATACTTCTTACCTTTTTTCCGTTAACATTTCTGCTCGTTAACATTTTTATAGCTGCTATCCTCTTCTCTACTTTCTTCCATTTTTCTTCCCAAACCTTTTATTCTCCACATTACAACCTCCTCGCATTCTGTTACATATACTTACTTTTCCATCACACAATTCACAAATTCCCTTTTCTATACCTCTTATCCCTCTTAGAAATATTGTTCCTGTTTTCTCATCCAAGCTAACCCTTCTCTCTTGCCTATTGTGGTAATCTACATGTACTTCTCGTCCTCAATTTCTTTTTATTTGCTTCTCCATATTTCCTGTCTTTCCATATCTTCTATTCTGAATTTTACCAATTTACCCACATCGCTTGTATTCTTTTCCTCTAATCTCCCTATATCTCCCATTCCTATTTTTTTCCATAATTCCTTCTACCTCTGCCCACCAACTATTTGAGTTCGCTAATCTTTTTGCTGTCTCATGCGCAATTTCATAATTTCCCCTTCATCTTTGGCCAAACACCTATAGCAAAATTTTATTATTCTTTGCATTATTATTAAATTTCTTATTTTATTTCCTAATTCTACTAAAGCTACTTCCCTAGGTGCTGATCTTGGTAAGCCTAGTAGCTCTTTACAAAACCTTCTGTAGTTTTGGTCCACCGTTTTGTTTGCCTCTGAGCCCCCCAGATCTCCACTGCATACAGCATTTTGGGTTCAACTAGTGCTTCATACACTCTTTCAACTACTCGGTTGCCATTTCTAGCTTATATTTGCATATTCTTGTCCCATTCACTGCCGCCCTTCCTTTAGCTTCATTTTTTTCCTGTCTGCTCCCCACTTTCCATTGTTATTCAACCTTACTCAAACAGAACACAATCAAAGAGCAGACAGTTAAATTCAGTTAATTATAAAGTATTTGCTCTACAACTACTATCAAAGAAAATTAATGGACAATAGTTTTAATAAATCAACTAACATTACGGCCAAAGGAAGGGTTATATTCCTAAAGTGATATAAAGCAATATTAGGTGCATGTTTAAATAACGTTTCCTTTTTACTATTTTGATTTTGGATGGGATCACCGGAAAATTTGGCACAGTAAAACTAGCACCTATATATGTAACCTGTAAATTGTAAGATATAAAAAGTCCTACCATACTAAAGACAATTAATGCCGAAGAGAAACTTCTGTGATAACATTTTCCGAGATATTACTTGATATTGTTTGCATTTTCAATTTTTGTGTACTGATAAAGCAGAATCTTTTCCTCGTGGGAAAGGCATTCTAAGGTATTACATAACGATACGCTATCAAAAATCGGACAACTGCTTTACCTAAGTACCTTATCACAAAATATGTCAATGTAAATTGAAATTGTCTTGTTATTAACAACTAGCATAATTAAGAAAATAAGAAAATAGAAAAATCATGTGAGTGCAATACGTATGATTTTCACCATTTGAAATGAAAGTTAGATTCTGTAGTGGATGGCAGATGCAAAATCTGAGGGAGCAAAAAAACAAGTTCTCGAGGCTACAGCTGTTGAGTGCGAAAGGGAATTGGAAACGTTAACAATTCAAGACTTTGTATCCCTTAACTTTCCCTCTAAAATTCTGGTCTGACCGCCCGATGGAGGTGCAGCCATACTTAGATATTACTAGCATGTAAACTTTCAAACTGCATCGTAAACTCGGAAACGTTCAACGTATGTACTTTAGTTAGATGCGAAAATAATTGTTGCGCAATCAAAAGAGATGCTAAAACCAAAAGAAAATGATTGTGAAAAAAAACTCACTCCGCTTTTTCCTTTCGGATTTCATTTTTGGCATATTGCCAACATAATTATTGAAATATGAACACCACCTGAAACTATCATTAGAATGCTCAAAGCAATTGGGACTACCTTCTCTAAATTGTAGAATGCAGTTTCATTGCTTTCAGATTTTGAAACCGAAGAGTGCAAATGAACCAAGACTGGAAGCGAATAATATTATAAGTACACTCTCCAGCTGTGAAATAGTACGACGTTATATAATATTTTCCTTTTGCTTACAGGAAGACTTTTAAGCCTTTTGAAGGATCTTAAAGAGTCGAATAATGGTGTAAGAAATTGTCCGTTGTTAAAGATCTGAATAAAGAAATCACGTTAAGACCACATCCATCATCCTACATTGATATGCTTCCGGAAGAATGAATTTATGCACTCTCAATCCGAATGGAACGATAATGATGGAGTGATTCTGACATATTTCATGGAGAGATGCCAGTAGAATAGGTACCAACAAGATCGTTTGAGAATTGATTGATTGATTGATTGATTGATTGATTGATTGTGATTAAGGGCGCTCAACAACGAGGTCATCAGCGCCCTGAAAAAGTAAGGAGGTTAAATATCAATAAAAATGATCTAACAGATATTCATCTGCAGCAAGATCTTGATTGGACGCTCACATATATTAAAATAGATAAAAAGAACGTAAAACCATAAAAGCGTTAAAATCAATAAAACGATTGGTACTAAATTCTAAAATTAGCAGTTAAAAAGAAGGTTAAAACTTTGGCCACCACTTTCTCGTCGTTCCCCAGCACCTCTGCCAAACTGTCCGGCAGCTGGAGAGATCTGCGGAGACGCGCTGTTCCGGAACACTCTAAAAGAACGTGGCGGACTGAGACAGCTGCATCGCAGAGCGGGCAGACTGGAGCACGGCTCTTGTTCAGCAAAAAGCTATGTGTAAAAAAGCAGTGGCCAATGCGCAACCGAGCCAAAGTGACCTCCTCACGGCGGGATCGACGGCAGGAAGTGGCCCAGGGAATCGGAAGATCTTTCACTGTCCGCAACTTGTTGCTTCGCAAAGCGGACCACGCGTTGTGCCAAGAGGACAGCACAGCACTTCGCAAGTATAACTTGATATCTTCCGCAGTAGCATGATGAATAGTTACCCTCGGCAGTGTGGTTGCCATCTTCGCTGCCAAATCCGCCAGTTCGTTTCCTGCCAGGCCTACATGTCCAGGAACCCAAGCACACACCACGCTAACGCCAGAGGCGTGTAAGACGTGGAGGGCGTCCTGGATAAGCTGCACAACAGGATGGTAACTGTACAGCTGCTGTAGGCTCTGAAGTGCACTAAGGGAGTCACTTAAAATAAGGCTGTCGCCTAGGTTGCGTTGACGTACATATAAAATGACTCGGTAAATCGCATAAAGTTCAGCACTAAAAATAGAGGTGCTGCTATGGAAACCGAATGTATAGGGTTCGGTTCCATAGACGAAAGCACATCCAACCCCACTCGAGCTCTTGGAGCCATCAGTGTAGATTAAAACCCGATCAGTAAAACCAGATAAATATTCTAAAAAACAAGTACGGATACTGCTGGGAGCCATTGAAGATTTCGCGTAGCGCGTCATGCCCAGGTCTATGTAGGATATTCCCCGCAGCCAAGGTGGATATACTCTCTCGCCCCTAGGAAACATCTCAGGGAGCTCCATGCTATGCTGCCTAAGAAGCTCCCGGAAACGGAAACCCGGTGGTCTGAGCCAAAGCGAGGTATTCCTATAGCGCGCGTCCAGAGAGGTGTTGAAAAAGGCGGAGAATGTTGGGTGCGTGGGCATGCAGTGAAGGCTACAAGCATAACTGCACAGCAGCATGTCACGCCGGAACCGCAGAGGAGGTTCTGCAGATTCCGCGTAGAGGCTGACGACAGGGCTAGTCGGAAAGGCTCCAATGGCTAACCGGAGACCACAATTATGGACTGTATCTAGTTTGCTCAGCACCGATGGACGTGCCGAACCAAACACGAAACAGCCATAATCCAACTTGGATCGGATAAGTACGCGATAGAGTCGCAGTAACACTGTGCGGTCCGCTCCCCAGGATTTGCCGCTGAGTATCCGCAAAATGGTGAGAGAACGGTCACAGCGAGCTCTCAACTGTGCTATATGGGAGGACCAGCTGAGTTTCCGATCGAATACCAACCCAAGGAATCTCGTCTCTTCTTGAAAAGGGAGTAGATGTGGGCCCAATCGAAGTGATGGTGGTAAATATCTCCGAAGGCGCCAAAAGTTAACACAAACGGTTTTTTCGGCCGAGAAACGGAAACCGTTTTTCAAACTCCAATCATGAAGGTTATCCAAGCACTGCTGTAGACGGTGCTCTAAAAATGGTGTACGCTGAGAAGTGCAGTAGACGGCAAAGTCGTCTACGAATAAGCAGGCCGAGACCCCCGGGGGAACACATTGCGATATAGAATTAATAGCAACAGCGAAAAGTGTGACACTTAGTACGGAACCCTGAGGTACTCCGTTCTCTTGAATAAAAGCGTTAGAAAAAGCCGAGCCGACCCGTACTCGGAAAAAGCGGTCTTTCATGAACTCTTGCAGGAAAAGTGGCAGGCGGCCACGCATATTCCAGCTGTGGAGAGTGCGTAGCAACCCTGCGCGCCAACAGGTATCATAAGCTTTCTCTAAGTCGAAGAATATCCCAACGGTTTGACAACCCTTCAGAAAACCGTTCATTATTTGTGTCGACATAGACACAACGTGTTCTACTGTGCAACGGCGTCGACGAAAACCACATTGGATATTCGTTAGCAGGTTTTGGCGTTCCAGCCACCACACCAGCCGTGCGTTAATCATGCGTTCTAGCACTTTGCAGACACAGCTGGTGAGAGAGATAGGACGGTAGCTAGAGCACAGATGACGGTCCTTTCCGGGTTTCAAAATGGGTATGATGATGGCCTCCAGCCACTTTGCAGGGAAAGTGCCATCAACCCAAATACGATTATAGAGGTCCAGCAGGAAAGCCTTGCTTTTAGGAGAGAGCTGTTGTAACATGCGAACGTGGATACCATCCGGCCCTGGCGCTGATAGCCGTGAAGATAAAAGAGCGTGATCTAACTCTGCCATGGTGAAAAGGCGGTTATAGTCCTCGAGGTTTCTAGATCGAAAGCAGAAACCTCGAGATTCTACCCGAGTTTTTATTGAGAGGAACTCAGGTGCATAATTATCGGAGCTAGACACGTGGGCGAAAGCACTGGCAAGGGTATTAGCCACTTCAAACGGTTCCACGACGAAGCCTGCAGGAGTTCTCAGACCAGCGATCGGCATGTAGGTCGATTTGCCGGCCACGCGCCTTATCTTATCCCATACAACAGAGGAGGGTGTATGTCGGTTGAAAGAGGACACAAATGTTTTCCAAGTTGTCTGTTTGCTATTCTTGATTATGTACCTAGACCTGGCACGCATTTTCTTGTACTCAATCAGGTTCTCCAGTATAGGATGTCGTTGGAAAACTCTGAAAGCACGCCTACGAGCAGGAATAGCATTCCGGCAATCGGTCGTCCACCAGGGAACAGGAGGGCGACGAGGGTTGGTGGTTGAGCGAGGAATAGAATGGTCCGCGGCGGAAAGGATCTGCTCTGTAAGGTGCTCAACTAAGGCGTCCACAGAATCTTGCGCGTCGTAACTAAACACAGACAGCTGGGTGTAAAGGGTCCAGTTGGCGTAATCGAGGCGCCAGGTAGGCAAACGGGCGGAGTGAAAGTCATGTGCTAGGAGACTAACAAAGCACGGAAAGTGATCACTAGAATGCAGGTCAGAGATGACACTCCATTGTAGGGAAAGTGCTAGCTGAGGTGAACAAACTGCCAAGTCGAGATGCGAAAAGGTGTTGAAAGCATCCGATAGAAACGTAGGTTCTCCGGTGTTCAAGAGAACCAGGTTACTGCTGTCAAGGAATTCGGCAATAACTTTGCCTCTCGCACAGGATCGAGCTGAGCCCCAGAGATGGTGGTGGGCATTTAGGTCTCCTATCAACAGAAAGGGTGTAGGGAGCTGAGAGACCAACCCCTGTAGTTCACTAAGTGAGAGGTCAGCAGATGGCGGAACATAGACACTGCAGACGGCGATTTGCACAGTCGGGAGAACAATCCGTACAGCAACCGACTGTATGGCAGTCTGTAAAGGTATAATATCTACATATGTATCATCTCTGACGAGCACCATTGTGCCTCCATGCGCTGGAATGCCCTCTTCCGGATCAAGGTCATGCCTAAATGACGTGTACCGCCGGAGTGTAGAGGTGTCTTGGGGACGCAGCTTGGTCTCTTGTAAGCACACGACTTTAGGGTTATGCTTATTGATCAACAAATCAAGCTCTGCTCGATGTGCTCGAAAGCCGCGAATGTTCCATTGAAGAATAGCCATTGGAGGTATCGGATAAGATGGTAATATTTACGCAACGTTATGTTGATTTCGGCGGTGGCCGAACGAGTTTACCCTTTTTCTTGGGTATGGGGCTAACACCTTTTACGTCCAGTTTATCCGGGCGCTTTTTACTAGACGTCCGGGCTGTATGGTCCGTATCCTCTTGTTCCATTTCTTCAGCGGATGAGGTCCCTTTCCCTATTGAGAACTTCGGTTCGAGAGCCTCAAACCGATTCGAAACAGAGATCGACGGAGATGACGGTCGTCGATCCGAGACCTCTCCGGAAGAATCCTCAGAGGTGGAACTTTTAGATGCCCGAGGATTTTTCTTTCTGCGCATCGGCCGATCCGTATCCTACAGAAAATCAGACCGTTGATAGCTGGTCTTAAAAGTTTTGGGTGGTGGCACGTACACAACTGGCTTAGTAGGCTTCGTAGAGCTCGATGCTCTGACCGGAGACCTGGGAGGTGTTTTCTTCCCTGCTGGTGCTTTGGACGAGGTAGAAGTAGATTGAGATGTTTTGACAGGCTTCGGAGCTACTGATGGACTAAGGATTCTGTCAGAGATACTAGCCTCACTGATATCGCTGGTCTGAGTTGCCATCTCCCTTCGCGGGACCGGCTTAGCTACTACTGAGCTATAGGTACCGGACATCGCAACGGAGGGCATGCGAGTACGTGCGAGTTTCCGGGCTTCCAAGAAGGATAGCTTCCCTTTCACCCGGATCTCCTGAATCTCTTTTTCCTCGCAGAACCGTGGGCAATCTCTGAAGCTGGAAGCGTGTTCGCCAGCACAGTTCACACATTTTACGGGTGAGGTGCACTCACCTTCGTGCAGCGACATCGCACAATTCATACACGTAGGCGCACCATTACAGAAGTCCTTAGTGTGGCCGAAGCGCTGACATCTGTAGCAACGTAAGGGATTCGGGATATATGGTCGTACCTCGATGACCTCATACCCTGCCCTAAGCCTTTGTGGGAGATCTACCCGATCAAAGGTCAGGAACAGGGTACGCGTAGGCACCAATTCCCCTCGCTCTCTTCGCTGAACACGATATACAGCTGTCACGCCTTGATCTTTCAGGTTGTGCTGGATCTCCTCGTTGGTCATTCCGTCCAGCGCACGGGTGTTCACCACACCGCGCGAGGAGTTCAGGGTCTTGTGTACGCAAACGCTCACCGGATAACTGCCTAGAATGTTGGCCTTCAAGAGCGCTGCTGACTGGGAGACGGAATGCGCTTCCACCAGCAGCGTGCCATTGCGCGAACGAGTACATGATTTTACCGGGCCAGCTATCTTGTCTAATCCTTTCTGGATGGCGAAAGGGTTCACTGATGTAAATGTCTTATCAGTCTCAGTTCTGCTTATCACCAAGTAGCGAGGACCACTAGACTCGACTACTTCTTTTCCATTTCTACAATTGTTGGGATTGTTTTTTTGTTGAAGGTTTAACATAAGTGTTGGCATAAATTTCATCCCCCAATGCTCCCCACCCACCACGGAGCCCAACAAGGGGTCATCCCACTGGGATGACAGGGCTACATAGGGGATATAGCGGGCTCGCCGTCCCACTCACCCTGGAGTTCAGTGTATCACCTTGTCCTGGCCGATTGATTAGGGGTGGGTTAGTCCCTAACCTCCCGTTTAGGCGAAGCAGAAGCCAAAGTAGTGTATTAGAAATGCGTATCCTCCCCGAATTCAGAAAAACACTGTTACGAGCTCAGATACGCATCCCTCAACCACCAGGACTAACCTTTCCACCGACACGGGTCTCCACGCACGGCCTACACGTGGGTGGGCCTGTTGACCGTCTCCCTCAACCACGAAGAGGAGCCCACACGAGGGAGACTGTTGGCTCGGGACCCCGGGATCGCCAATACCCGTACCTACCGAAGTAGGCCCCTGGGGGGATCGTTTGAGAAGGAAGATTATAACACAGTAATACTTCTCGCTGAAGATTTGCATCTCAAATTCACTTCTAGCTTCTCACAGTGGTAGTTGACATCCTGAGATATTCCAGTACACAAACTTCAATCGAGATATGATTATATCGTATTTTGATGCTATTGCGATAAGGTTTACTGTCTGGTCGGTTCTAATTTGCAAATGGTTATAAATGGTAGACTACTTCAGATATCTTTATTTTTGATCAAACCTGAACACTTGAATTCTTAAAATAATAGCAAAAGTTAGATCCCAGGAAAGACGGTTTATAAAATTGAAGTTTTAATAGAAATAATTACTTCTTTACATAACTTTACTACACACTTTTGAAGATTATATTCCTGTCGATTTGAAGTGAATGAAACGTGGGAAACATTGGAACTGGATTAGCTGAAAAAAGTATTTTTGATCAATTATTATACATCAGTTCTTTTCAATGGAGTGTGCAGTAATGTCTTAGGACGACTCCGATATTCTAGAAAGGCTTGGAATCATAGAAAGCAGACGGTGCAAACTTGTATTTTTGAGGCAGGGTGTAAATCTAATGTCTGGGTATATGAAAGCACTGGGGTGTCAAAATTATCACAATGATTTTTCAAATATACTCGTCAAAATATGTTGCTGTAAGCAAATTTTGTACCTATTGCAATTCCGAGCTTTACAAACTGAGATATTCTCCTGTAAGTTTTTGACATGATAGTAGGATGTAACAATCGGCTATTAACTGAAATACTTTCATTTAGCTGCAATTTTAATGTCAAATTCCAGTTTGGGTATTGATAAGCTCAGATCTATAAATGTTCGAAATTTAATTTATCTTTATATACCGTAAACTATGCATTTAATTTAGCTTAAGCTTCTAATTTGGCAAACGTTTAGGACATGAAAATTCTGATTTTAATTAAATGGTGATTAATGTATTGGCATGACAAGTTGGTAAGAGCACAGTGTTACACCAGATGCGGGCGCTGCGGGACCCTTAGCACTCGTGGTACTTCCGACGTTACTAGAGGAACCTCGGGCCGAACTGCCGAGCCCCTCCCGTCGGGGAGCTGTTCGGATTGGGTTGGACTCGAGGAGGCAGTGTGTTCCCGACACCCACATGGAATTGGGTACCTCCGGCCAATCTACAGCCGCCCGGAGGGGATAGAGGGTTGCCTAATAAATCCCGGGTACTAGCCTGCAGAGCTAGTAGAAGGTGTGCTAGATCACCAGGTGGCCCCACCGAGGTTTTCGGTAGTCTTTCCTGTGCGATTGACGCGCGTAAGTGGCGTATCCACTTCCACCCGTCTTGACGTTGTGTCCAGTGCGGGGGGGGGGGCTTTGTAGACTCCAGGAAAGACTCCCTATGGAAAGAGCCCTGGAGTATACATCGCTCCCGGGTAGAAGGAGGCTCGGGTCCTTGGTCCTACGTGTCCGGGACTAATGGGTATAGAACCTCTGAACTTAACTAACAATAGGGTATTTTACACCTATTAGAGTTACCTAGTGGAGTTTGAAATTCACAGTAAAATTATCGTGCATTCAAGTTCAAATGCCTCCCTTTGATACTGTCATAATGGGCAGGCTGTACCATTACTGATTTTTTTTTGAAACCCACTAAACTTAATGCCTAGAAACTTATATAGCGGAACAACTTTTCCTAAACAAAAGGACCATCCTCGGTACTATAGCCCACTGAATATGCAGTATGTATATTCCTGGTGCTCGTTCTCGTATCTACTCAATAATACCCAATACAAATACCTCCACTATTCCTACCTTCTCTCGTTTCTCAATAAGGAACATGATCTGGTGTCATCGCGGCCAGTCGAAAATGTCTAGTATATTTATAGTTAATTACACTTCCACATTAGCTTGAGCGAGAGTTAAAATGTAAATATAGAACTAAAATTAACAACGCAAATGTCACAACTGGAATTTTGTAACACGAGTCTCCGATTGTCTGGCTTGACCTTAGCAACTAATTTAAACACGCTGGTCCATCAGTGATAATCAATGAGCAATAATAATTAGTATTGATCCACCTAACAATAGGTAACATGTGTAACAGTAGTAAGCCACGTTATATACGAGATTGTAGCATTTTTCAACACCTTGACTTTACCGTGAAAAAGTGCAGTCAGTTGGGTAATTCTATGTGTTGTTGGCATGTCGTCAGCTGTTTAGAGAAACGGTTCACAGGTCGAATATTCCTGTTTAAATTTCTAGGGTGCAAATCTGTAATTGGAATTACGCAGAATAGTCACGATATTAGGCCTCGAATGTATGAAGCTTTCTACGACTCTAGTTACCTTCTAAATACTCTGTGAGTAAGCCGTAAGCATAGCATAAATACAACTGACAAACCGACTTAAGGTTTGCGCTATTTTTGCAGCTGATATAATTGACAATGAAAAACTATTCGATTTGTGTGTAGATAACAGCTTAACACAAAGTGGATGCCGCGTCACATTTCTGACCTGCGTTAGCGATATCTTTCCGTTGCAAAACCTAAAATGATTAGTTATCCATGTTTCGAGGACACCTTTTTATTCTTATTTTTTGTTTCAAATGCATAAAGCCCCTAGGGTAATTATGCGTACTACACAACTGCAGATATTGCATGAAGTGATTAATTAGTGACTTTGTGCACCCTTATCTCTACTAGATATTTATTGTTTTAAATGTATGCAAATATGCATTTTTTGTAATTTTACGTCCTCCAACGTTAAGTCATATGGGACGAGCAAATATGCATTGTAATGATCCATATTAACCAAAATGATAATACTTTGACGATTAGAGCCAGACTAAAAATTGAATACCATAGGCAGAATTTCAACCATGGAAAGATGCTAGGATGATATTAAATACTTAACTGACCCCTACTTTCTCCGATGAACGACAAAATATCTCGTATACACATGAGGCAATACCCTTAATGGGACATAGAATGCTGTAACTCCTTTACGTTTTTGACTTCACAGTTTAAACCACTATTACGTCAATTAATGGAAATTAATTGTTCCTTTACGCTAGCGTGTACAAGTTTTGGACAGGCAGAAACTTGAGTGGAAAATACAATGTCATAGTCGGGATTGGAACCACCGATCTCCAGGTCTTCATCCGGTGCTCTAGCCACTGAGCTACCATGAAAACATACAAATGTGATAATACTTATTCTCAGTACAAAAACTATTCATTATAGATTATTCAAATGACGTTATTGATAGATACTGCTTTTCATTGTTATGTTTACCTATAAGTCACATATAAAGAGAAACATTTGCGGTGGTAGACATTTTCTGAGGCTTTCTTCCATTCGGTACTAAACAGTGCGTTCATTCTCCCAAGTACATTTAATATAAGAACAAACAATCACGTAAAATTAACAAACAATCTTATGCTAACATAAGTTTTACCTTGTTCTACATTAAGATGATTGTTTTGGTTAGTTGGAAATAAACATTACATCCAACCGAGTTAGGCGCGGGTTGAGGAATCTGAATGTTAGCTTTGGTATGTACCTAATGTAAAATAGCTGATGAACTTATATTTTGCTATATTATACAAAAAGAAACACAAAATCCTCGGATAAATTGTCACTCTCGGAGTGCAGTGTAATAATATCGGTCATCTGACCGTTTGTACTCTGCCGTGTGGCGTTACCTCCACCATTATTTTGGATACCTGCATTTGGAGATTGTACACTAGCAAAGTACACTTGTACCGTTTGGTTTGGACTCCAAGTAAGAAGTTATTCAGCACTTTCTAACTTGAGAAAAACGCATGAAAGAGTAGGTTGTTTCATGCTTAGTATTATTGCATTGCTTATCTAAGTTTCAAATAGTTTCTGACTACTATTGAATGATGTCCTATATCACTTCTTAGATGACTCTTGGTCATCGGTATGGAGTAGCAGAGAAGGGCATTGGTGCTTTAAGCCTGCACCAGCAGAGCTGAGAGTGTAGCCGTTACATTTGTTTCTCTTTCTTTACAATTTTTTTTTAATAAACCAGCTGTTTCATTAGTATAGAACGCATTTAAGTGGAACGTATATATCCGGGTCTTTTGGAGATGGTGCCCGCAGTAGTGAAAATTCCCTGTTAAAGCAAATGTGTAGTTTTCTAGTCAGTCATTTATGAATTATATTTGCGTTATGCACGCAAACTTGGAACGGAGTTCAATATCTCTGGGATGAACCTAACTCCTCGTGGTGGGATAAGATGAAACTGATGCCTCAGATTGAGCCGATGTCCAGATCTCAACCTTCCGAGTTCGATGTTTTTGGTGGTAACAACTTCTCCTGACGTTCCTAGTAGCTGCTACCAATGCATGGACTCTGGCCTGTCTCGAGCACAAGTCTAAATAATCGATGTTCTATTCAATGAATAAATAAGTTGAGCTTCCTTATAAATCAAAACGATTTAATTTTAAATACTTTTTATATAGTTTACTATACACGTCGTTACATAAATAGATAATTCTCTCTACGCCTTTTTCTTTAGACAACATTGATCAAAATGTTGTTTCACCATTAATTCACATTATATGCTAGCCCTTACGAAAGAAAATCATTTACGTTCATCCTCTACCGCATCTTGACGCAAAGTAAGATATTTACCTTCTCACATCTCAACATAGAAAGCCTTTCAAAGATTTGTAAGAATATGTCTTGCACGTTTCCTGTCCCGACACTAAGTGAAGCTACTTTCCTCAATGAAGATTACTTTTATTGTCATCAATGCAATTAAACTTTTTCCTATTGGTCACGTTATACCTAAAGGCCAATTCTATCATACTATATTTGGTTATGCTTATGATATTTCTTTCAACGCTTAGTTTAATCAAACCAAAATTCAACAATGATTTCAAATAATTTTAAGCTTTTAGTTACATCGTTAGAACGAATTATAATTAATTATTTTACATTTCTAACACCTTATTACACATTTTCGTTCCGCTCAACAGGTAAAGAAGTTTACTTTACTACCGCTTTCAGTTGCTTCTAATCATGTCTCTTTAGATACTTTTAAAATAAATTTAAAATAAGAAATATAAAAAAACAACAATATTTTTGGGATTTGTAAAGTTAACAGGTGTTTCAAACTGCAATATTAATACTTGTTAATCAACGAAACTAAACTTCAGAGCATATTCTACAGCATGAAATGTAAATCACTGTTTAAACTCTGGCAGACACAGCTATTTTCGTATTTAATTTCATATTTCATAACTGAAGCACGTAAGAGTATTAAATAAGTGAACAAGTATTGCACTAAATAAGAAAATTAAATGCTATGAATTTATCGGAAATATAGGTTTTAAATCTCGCTGAATAAATAAACATATTTTTTTTCTGAAAATATCCCTGTTTGTGTGTCAACAGTATTACTCAAAAGTTAAAGGGGTTAAATAAGGAACTAGATATTAAACTTTATCGTCCTCCAAGGACGTCACATGTAATATTTTTAAGAAATAGTCAGTTGTAACGATCTACTCAAACGACTAGCACTAATTTAATATTCTAGAAATTACAAAAAGTACGGAAACCCATACATCACAGCTTTGAACTCCTCTCCCAAAATTACACATATACCTCAACTAATCTAGTAATCACAGCAGCACCGAGAAGTGGCTAGCACGAGGTCTGCAACATTACAGTCGACAAATTGAGAGAAGTTCCAGGTTCCTCTGCAAGACGTTTCTGCAGGAGGTGTACGTGAATGCATCAAGCTGGCAAATGTGCTGTTTACATACGTTGGGGGAGGGCGTCATATTGAGAAATTGCTGTTCGTGGATAAAATTACATGAACTGGACTGATTTATCACCTTCCGTGCTTGATGTAAGGAATAAAAACGCTAGTTTTGCTTTCGGCTAGATCCAACTTCACAACTATATTTGTGTACTGTCTTCTTTTTCGAGACAAGTAGAAAAGTAACGTATTTTCACTAGAAAATTCAAATATTTGCCAATTTAAATATACTATCAGCTAATATAACTTGGTTAATACCTTAAAACCAATGAGCACTGTTAGTTTTGTGGTAAGAAGACTTAAGTTATGAGTAACTTACGGTTGAAGGCATAACGGAAAAATTGCATTTAATTTCATCTTTATGTCTCTTTTTCTTTTTCATCAGGAAAAATAAAACAAAATGAACACGTCCTGTAACAACCTCCTTTTGTTCATATACTTATGATATATAATCCCCTTCCAAGGAGAAACCTAGTACACAAATTATGATTTCAATGTTTTAAATGTAAAAGCAAGTTATAGCTGTAAAAGCTAACCGAAAGAAAAGCTGCCATACAGGATTGTGAAAAAGATATAATTGTAACTAAAGTTTTTTCTCTTTGTTACTAGAATTACATACACAGACCACTGTGGTGTAGATATAGCCTTGTTTACCTCTCATTCAAAAGGTCACGGTTCGGTATATTAGGTTAAGTTAATGGGATATAACTTTTTCTTTCAACTGTGGGTTTCCTTTATCCAGAGAAGACGGTGGCAGGTACCTCTTAAGCTGTAAGGTACCCGGTCTTGTTTGAGAACCATTTCATTCATTTACGCTATGATTTGCAGGTCTAAATAACGTTAAACTAAAAAAAAGAGCTATAAAATGATAGATCATGTTTACAGGCAGTAATAGGCAACTAGGTAGAGGCCGCGCGGTTGCTGAGTGGGTAGACCGCTCGATTCTCACCAAAGCGGCCCGGGTTCTAACCCAGGCGACCACAAAGTGACTTGTGTTGGACAAAACGGTGTTGGAGCGGATTTTCTCCGGGATCTCCAGTTTCCCGCAACATCTCATTCCAACGTTGTTCCATCATCTCATTTATCATCAGTGTGACCACCTGCAGTAACGCACAAATTAAAAGCGGGCGTTCAACACTACACATTTCGTATATGGTTTTGCAACCACGCGTCTGTGACGGCAGGTAAAATACGGTCTCTGGATTATTCGAAAACGCCACCAGACTGTATGATGGATGAGAACTGGTATAATATTCACAACGTAAAGTTTGATAGCAGATCAGTCTAATTTCCTTTTGTTATCGTTTTAATTCTTGGCAATTTCTTTGCGAGCTTGGCGTGCCCATGCTTTTTCTACTACTGCTGGAAGTGTAACTGCCTGTTTGTGTTCATTGTTGAGAATGGTGACCTCGAAGTAAGAGCATGCATTTTTTTAAGATGGTATTCACGTAAAGCCCCAATGGGGAGCACTGCTTTAAAATATGATCCAATCACTTTTCATTGGGGTGTAGAATTTCCAAGTCATGAGTACACTGCGACTATAGGTGTCATCCGCAAATCTCGAAGGACCCTATCTATGCTCGGTACCATATTCTACTCTCACCAAGGCAGCCCGGGTTCAATCCCAAGAGACCGCAAAGTGAGATTTGTGGTAGACAACAGGACGCTGGGTTTTCTCCGGGATCTCCGGTGTCCCGCGTCATCTCATTCGACCGGTGCTCCATCATCTCAAGTATCATCACTTGCCGCATATAGTAAAAGCGGGCGTTAAACATTACACATTTCATTTTCATTTTACCATATTCTAAAGAAGTCAATAACTTGTGATAGTCGAAATCTTAGTCATACAAACTATTTCATGCCACATTCGAGAAAGGGCGGGTTTTTAAAGCCAACCAAAGTACAACCTTTGCAGACAAAGAGCAGACGCCTCATCTGCATTAAAACGCAGAACGTGTTAGAGAACAGATTGACCGACAAGTTAGTGTCTAGAGGCAACGCTTCGCCTGGAGGGAAAGTAAATTGCCATGTTAGAATCTCGACTACAGAGAACCCTCGTGCCCCTTTGGAACACATGCGAGACACCCAAAGTAAATGTAGGCGTTTTGAAATGAGCAGCTGGGAAGTGTATGTACATTTTTATACCTGGACGCTACTACATTAATTGCATCAAGCGTACCGAGTAACAGGAATTGGCAATTTTGAACTGGCCTTCCACAGACCTCCAACCCTGTCTGTGTTTTGGCAGAATATTTAAAGGATACTGTTTATGGCTATCACTAGAGAATATAGATATCTTACACAAAGCAAAATGAGGTAGTGGAGTAGATGATGGATGATTTGCTTAGATGTGTCTAGGAGGAATTGGAGAAACATTCAATCATCTGCGGTGTTACTTGCGTGCTAATTTTCATCATTTTTACTCTTAATGCTTCAGTTTTGTTCGCCTATCGATTAAAATAACCTTGCTTTTGCACTACGTCATTAAAAAGTTCCACATTTCATCAGATACATTGTTAAGCAGTTGATCTCTTATTGTTCCTACTTCGAATGAATCTTGGGATATACAATTTTGTTATGGGCCAAACACATATGCTGCTCTATAAACTAAAGCTATTAGTATTATACCTCCTACCTTCGTGAACATGCTTTATATTTATTGATAACTAAATATGATAGTCCACTAAATGGTTAATATGTGGGCTCTTGAAACATTAAACCTTATAAACGTAATACTATTTCAGATCAGAGCAAATGAACTCGCATACTGACAACACAATTGGGTTTCATAAAATATTGGGAGGGTGCCCTCCGCTCACTTGTACAACTAACAAGTCTTTCCGCGACTACATTACTGACTGCGCTACATTTTTCAGAAAATTGTCTTTAGCATTTGAAAGTATTTGCTTGCGAGATACGTTTTAGCTGCTTTCGTGTGGTTGGATGTTTCAGGAAGCTCATTCTTCAGTGTAACGATTGCCGAAGTCTCTTAATGATAAGATTGCCACAGATCTGGATAATTGTTGCTCAAGGATGCAGTTACGGGGCGGAGTGCCATCTTACATGAAGATGTTTTCTGTCTTTTCCTTGTAATTCCTCAGTCTAGGGATGCCGAAGTTTAGTGAATTGCCACAGTAGCACCCGCCCTTTACAGTAAGTCTTTTATTTCATTGCTGTGTTCTACGAAGAAATAAGGGCCAATGATGAATTGCCAATTGAGTAACAATGCTCAAGTAACTCTTGAATGTTGAAGAGCATCTTGAATTTTAATTTCAGGGTAATTTTTGAGCAAAATATAAATTGTGAGTTTATTTATTTATAAGAGCAAAATGCGCTTCGTCAGAGACAGAGAGAGAGGGAGGGAGGGAGGGAGGGAGGGAGGGAGGGAGGGAGGGAGGGAGGGGGGAGTGCGTGTGCCAACAAAACATTAGTAATTTGAATCTCTGCTAAAACATATAAAATAAAATCACATCTGTCTCTCTTTTCACTTTCTTGGTGTGTGAACGTTTAACTGCAATTCGTATGAATGCAGAATAAAATGTTTTCTTGGAATTCTCCGAAGTGTGTTGTTACTTATCTGAAGTTCCCTAGATCACCATAGGGCATCCGTATATTTCTTATCAGTAATAGGACTAGTTTAAACTTCCTAAACATCTTCCCCTAATTATAAAGGGAACATGGGCCTGCTCTTATATTTCTAATAGTTGAATATTTTACAGATCTAAGAGAAAAGCACTTCTAGCTTTCAAAATAACATTGAATCGGCTATATTTGTCATGTAGGTATAATACCAATATTTATGGCTTAAAAGTTATAGCTGTGAGAATAAAATTATGGAAATTTTATTCAGAAATACAGTACACCCATGTCGACGATGAACTCCAGAGAGAAAATAAACAGAAAGGGGAAATAAGGAAAACCAATTTGCATTTCTTGGCCAGTATGTGACTCCTTGTCTTTTTAATCCCATCTCAAATATTAAGTTTCTAGCTGTTTGAATTTTGAAGTGATTTTCGAAGTCCGGGCATTTCTAAATAACTGGTGCATATAACAGACGGCCATAATAATTAAGTATTCGGAGTGATATATTTCGTTTTTTCAATACAAAGAATGGTAACATATTTTATTAATGCATTATGTATTATAGCAAGGTCTTACTGATTGACAATGTGTATATTTGTCAAAAATTAAGTTACTCCACAATTATGTTTGGAATGGATAGCATTGGTTTCCTTGGTCAAACAGTGTGACTTCTTATGATATAAACTACCTTTTAAGTTTGGTGACATAATTTTATGCTACCATTATTTATATTTCCTTATACGAGGTGCGTTCAAGTTATAACACCTATTTTTTCAGAGCTGGAATCAGATCAGAACTTCTGTTTTTTTTTTTTTTTTAAGTATACGTGGACTTTATGTGAATGCGTGACAGATAGCAGAACTCTAATGGCAGCGACGAGAGTTAGGACTGTTTTTGATACTTAAAACGAGGATGTTTTCATTGGAAGAACGGCGTGTCATGTTTTATCCATTTTCGTGGTGTGACACCTATTGAAATTCATCGCCAGTTGAGTGAAGCATGTGATGATGGTACTTTGGATGTGTCTAAAATGCGCTTCTGGGTGGCACAGCTCAATGAAGGCAGAACATCGTGTGACAATAAAGCAGCACAGTCATGGCCTCAACTAGCCGGTCTGACGACAGGATCCAGCGAGTGGAGAAACTTGTTTTGGAGGATCGCCAATTGAGCGCTGCAGACAAAGCCTCCAAATTTGGCATTTCCAATCCTGCTGGAAGATCTCAAAATGCAAAAAGTGTTCTGCCTTCATTGAACTGTCGCACCCAGGAACGCACATTACTGATCCGTGGTACCGTCACCACATGCCTCACTCAACTTGGCGATGAATTTCAATAGCTGTCACACCACGAAAATAGAGAAAACAAATGATGACACGCTGTTCCTGCAATGAAAACTTCTCCATTTTAAGTATCAAACAGTCCTAACTTTCGTCGCTGCCACTAGAGTTCTTTGAACTGTACAGCGCTGCCATCTCTGTCACGCATGCAAATTGTCCACGTTTATTTTAAAAAGGAAAAAAAAAAAAAAACAGTAGTTCCCATTTGGCTTCAGTCCTTGAGGCGGTCCTTGCCCGTTAGGAACCTGGCTGAGTCCTACCAGCACTCAACACCTCATAAAATAGGGAAGATGACGGGTGAGGGTTACGGATGGGGGAGGTTTCCTGGACAGGTCGGGGTTTTCCTCAGGGTTCGCTCGGCATGGACTCTCTTCTTTGTTTTAGGGTGTGGGATACGTCCTAACTGGATGTGGTATGATCAACGAAGAAAACACCATGATCAATTTATTCGCTACAGTATTTAGATACCTCACTCCCCACCTCTAAAGTCGCTGTTTGTAGACTCGTGTGTTGTTTTTGGCGGTAACGAAAGAGTTCTTTGCACGTGTTATGTGTTCAGTGTATTCCTACCCCACTGGTATGTACGACGTGGTTCCACTGCGCCTGACCGACCGAGAGCGTCTCAACTATCAAAATCACGGATCCACTATCTCCTGGATTTCCCCCTCTATCGTTACATTTTGTATTTTTGTGTGAATCACGTGTGTAAGTTCTAAACTGTAATTGGTTGGTTTCAATTTTGAGTTTTAACCATTGTACGAATTTTGTATGTACGCATGACCGAACGTTGATATAGAGTTTCCCATAGGGTTCACTTATTTAATTCCGAGGCACGTGCACTGCAAAATTTTAGGAATTCGGATAATCTAAGACTCTATTGTACCGATCACGTACGTATTGGCATGAAAGAGACAGAGAGTGGGTCAGCAGACCGACCTTTCACATGGTTCGGAGGCATTGCTTTCCTAGGGGTGGACCTGTTGTAAAAGAAAGCCGACCGACCGTATGTTCTCAACCTTGAGGGACCTCATATTCCTGTTTCTTCCGTAATAGCTATGTATTTACTTTCGATGCAATAATCAGTGTAGAATATCTATGCTAACCTAATATTATTTTGATAGAACATATATTAAGCGACTTTATGTTTATGACCAAAGGGAACTGTTACATCCTCAAAGAAAAATAGGTGTTATAACCTGAACACACCTTGTATCTATTACACGCTGTATCCGTTTCATAATGTTGGGACTGACGGCGGCACGCACAAAGTGTTCGGCGCGGGAAGATAAGGTAGGGATAGCGTAGCACGGAGACAAAGCTTCCTGAAACAGATAAAGATAGCGCGGAGATAAAGGCATGACGAAACAGATAAACTTAGGTGTCTGGAACGTTCGTGTTTTGTCTGGTGCCGTCTTACAGAACATTCGATTTTCTTCTTGAACCATGAAGATGTATATAAAAAGGAGCCGCGATTTCCAGTGGGGCAGAGCCGAAATGGAGCTTGATAATCGTGCGGCTGTATTTTGAACTCTTTGTTTGTGGGTGTGGCAGACGAACTAGAAGATTGTAATTGTGTATGTGCCGTACTTCTGCCACTGTAAGGGTTGACCAAAGTGTATTTCTACGGAAATAGAAACATTTTGAATTTCTGAAAATTGGACTTTTAATTCTACGAACCCACAGTCAGAATAACAACTGATAAATGAAGTAAGTATCCACTACGCCACAGCAGCTGTTCAACTCCAAGACAGAGGTTTTGTTAGCTTCGATCTGAACTTAATTTTAAGCAATATTAGTTTGACAACTTCACATTATGTAAATACGATATTGCCATAGATATCGACCAAAACGCCTAACTACATCCAGGAATGTGATAACAATCCGATAGTTACACTTCCGGGATATATGTAATCGCGTATTTGTGCAGTGAATATGGTCCATCGTTTATTTCCGCTGGTGGGATGTTTAAAACGGAATGGCAGCTTTAAGACTTAATCAAGCCAGTGCTTTTAATTTTATTAATGAGAAGTATGTTTCCTCTAGACCGTTTACATCTGTGTTGGTTAATGGAACAATTTACTTTTTTAAATAAGCTTTTGGTACTATTGATGCAACACATGACTTTGCAGTGATTTCTGAAACAGAACGTAACAACAAATGACTTCTATTATGCTATGTTGTGAGAATTATTTATTTCTCTTTTAGTTTTTTAAGGGGGGCCTGTAATAGGCTAAAACGTCTCTCCGGTTTGGATCTTAATCAATGTTTGCAAATTTATTTTACGGCCTCAGAACCTCATGTGATTATTAGATACAATATGTTATACCCTAATAAATGATAATTTGAGCTCATATTCGCTGCATTCAACACGGGCCTACACTTTGAACTCATATTTCCCTTAAATGTTTGTGAGGTTAGCTCGACATACTTGATTGATATTTTACTCATGGAAGTAGAACAAGCATTCGTCACCTTCTGGCTTCCGGCTTCCATTATAGCTAATGATCCATGTGAATAGTAATTATGAGTAAAGATACGTAGGGAGATATGAAGAAGTATGCTGCCAAAACATTATTGCAGATATAAAAACCTTGTGAAATATAATTGCCATGTATTATTTAGGTTACTATTTTCCAAAGAAATGCTACATGAATTCGTGAAAGAGACTTTCTGGGTTTGTGCAGCAAAAATATCTTGTATATAGGATTAAGTTTAGAATTACAACGGAGGGAATTTGGCACAGAAACCTCCATTTTATTGTACCTAAGCCGCAAGTGCGGCATCCCGGGGAGGAAGGTGAGTCGAGAGGAGAGAGAGGGCGGCCAACTCAAGGAGTCACGTCAGCGCTGAGACACCCGCTGGCACTTCTATCCTAAAAGAGACTACCAGATGAGAAGATGATCTGAAATTATAATGAAGATGAAATGGAGTGACAGGAAATTCGGGGGATATAGCTAACCTACCCAGCATTCGCCTGGCGACCCAGGAAATCACCCGAAAAATGGGTCAGGTCGGTTAAGGAAATCGAAACTGGGTCTCCCGAATGCGGACCACAGACGAAACCGCCTGAGCCATTCCGCTCTGTAGAAGGCTCTTAGTAAACAGATGGTACTATGTGATCATCAGATATCGGAGCCCTACACCTATAAAGGGATGTGAAGTTTACGAATCTCGCAGGATATAGCTGCTGACGTTAGTCCCGCGGAAATCACGCAGGGATAGTCCGGTTTGCAACGCGTAGCTTTAGTTTCATTACAGCTACTGCTCGCTACGCAGGTAGATCTGCCTTCCAGGAAATGCACGGTGTTTGACATATTATGTTAATAGCATTACTTTCATAACAATTATTGGACAGTCTCCATTTTATAAATCAAGAGTTTTGGTTAATATAAACAGCCATTAAACTGCTTGAATGTAGTTTCGAGCTGTCTAAGAGCAGTCGAGGAGCTGTCTGCAAAAATTAAAAATATAGAGAATGCACCAGCTACCAAACGAACAAAAAATAAATTGCCCAGTATTCAACACAAAAATACTGAATTTTCAGTGTTGTGTAATATAAGAAATAAACTAAGTCTCGGACAAACATAAGGAAATAATTTTTACTACTCATATGCACCATTAACGTTATGTGACATTGAACGTACTTTCTCCCAACATTTTTATATTGTTTCCTTGAGAGGCGCAGAAAATTCATATTTGACAATTTACGAATGCACATGGTTGCTCACTGTAATTCCCACATCGAAAACAATGAGAAGGATGGCATATTGTAGTTTAGGTTGCATGTTGTATCCGTACCGGAATGTACACACACAGCGCTTCGGTATATCTGTTGACACGAACGTTTGCTGATGTCGCGCCTGACCTTGTACAGTATCTGTGTGCCTACATTGATTGCCAAGGTGTACGGGATCCGATGTCTGTTGAACATATTCTCTTCATAAACATATCTCCAGGAACGCGTTTGTTTACAAGCTGGTGCCCTTGTAATGTAAAGGGGAATTAGTACTGGCAGTAGATAATTTTAAAATAAGAATTAAAATATTATAAGGTGAAATATTTATAAAATCTTGAGGTTTATTGTTGCATGCACAGCAGTCCTTTGCCATCCCTAAAGCCAGCAATAGTGTTCATGGTACCATTGTGTTTACTAGTTTCATACTGAACAGCATTAAACTGTATGCTATCGTCAAGCGGAAATAAACTAATAAATAGTGGCCTTGTACATAATTGCGGAGTACAGAGATGATTCTGGTCTGCAATACGGGGCTTGATTCTATCAACGTAACTCAAACGGGCCTCGCGCATCCTAAACCTTGTTGCCAGGATTGCAGGAGTGTTTAAATCAAACAGCCTCTACGCGTCCTCACACTGGATCCCAAGTGTGCATGCCATAATCACAAATAAAATTCACTCATTTAAAGCAACTTCTGTAGTTGATTAAGATGACGCCTGTTTACTGATATTATTTACGTTGTTTTATTTTTCACATGGTTCACATGATCCGTCCTTCTACATCCTTATTTTAGAAATGTGTGCACATAAATAAAGTTTATCTCAAAATCGGTGTATCAACAAAGTACAATGTATACATACGCATTCCACTTATCATTGGAACGTATAAATTTTACTTTCTGCACTACGTGTAATAAGTAGATATGGTTCTATCCCGAACAGGAATTTGATATGAGATTTTATCCAAAATGCATGTTTTGAGATTCAGTGAATCTAAAATAAGGAAAAAACACCATTTCTTAAGTCGTTTCTGCCAGCCGCTCGTGTGTGTATGCGTGTGCGTGTACGAGCGCGCCTGTGTGCCTAGCTGTCTTTTGAAGAGCGTAACTTAAAAAGACAATGCTCGACCAAGCAGTATGTGTGGCTTTGTCATGTCGCTTCGAAAATGTTTTTTGCTGTCGACTTCTCACTTCATTTTATTGGTCTGAGAAGAACAAACAAAATATAATCATATAAAAACTAGACATACTATTTTTAGAGCATATAGTTATCTATCGAATAACAAAACGCGTTGTCAAAACATTTTATTTAGCTCGCAAAACTAGCACTTAAAGGAAACGCTAGGACTTATGAGCCAATCCATTATTTATATTACTGTCTTACGAATTGTAGTTTCTTCTTTTGGAATCATTGGTACACTTTATTCCTTCTCTTACTAGTATGCCATTTTTATGGAAACAGCTTACCAAAGTATCCCACAACAAGATGAGTGAAAAGAAGAGCATCGATGTTTTGCTGCTCTCGCTGTTTACTTAAGTCTGACATGCACTGACCTAATCTGGTTGATTATAATTAATATAATACAAATAATTTTTGTATGATTTAATTACTGAAGGGACTTCTAATATTAAGCCGCAGTGACTTTCCCAAGATTTCATAGCCGCTTGGGACAGTGATTAGCAGCGCGACGATGCATTCTTTTGTGATGCGTTAAACACTGTTTTTTGTCATGGTTGTGTTTACCAAAATTAACATTTTCAACCCATAGTTTATGAATAAATGATTGAGCAAAAAAGTGATGAAGAGAATAAGTTTGGTAGTAGGTATAGGTTATAAAACAAAGGGAAACAAATCGCGCACTGCCACCTATATAGAACTATTGGTCTACCATCCTCTTAACTGGAATGGATAAACTGAGAGTGCCACATCAGTTTTCAGGCAAACGGGTCACAGATATGCGCGGAAATTCCAAACACCTTCAGGCTTGATAAACCGTCCCACTGCTGCAGCTGTATGGAAGAGACATGGAGAACCTGTCGATCAAGCAGCCACGGAATGTATACTGACCTTTAAGCAAGAAACTGCGCCATCTGTCCGGTACCGTCATACTCTACAAAACCTAGAGTATCATCTAAAAGACGGGAAACACAAAAAGCTAGATAGCTGAGGTGCGAGAGGCTAAGGGTCATCGAGTACTGCTTTATTTACTACTGCTACTAAAATGTGAGGAGAGAATGGAGTGCTGTAAAGAAAAAAAAAAACAGAAACCACCCCAACATTCGTCTTCCAATTAGGGAAATTCTCAGTCATGTGCACCCAAAAATCAGGGAAGTAGCATTGTGGGGATAGGCAGTGCCTTATCACCTTAAACACGTGTTTTAATCAATTCGCTAGAGATTTTTGAGAGATAACTACAATTTTCAAAAAATGTTCTATATAAACGGTAATCGCGAAAAGCGGATTTTTATGAAAATCTTAACTTCGCATCTTCAGAAGATACTTAAATTAAATACCATGTTTGGAATTTATCCTTTATTTGAGTCAGGCAATTCACCTCTCTCTCTCTCTCTCTCTCTCTCTCTCTCTCTCTCTCTCTCTCTCTCTCTCTCTCTCTCTCTCTCTCTCTCTCTCTCTCTCTCTCTCTGTCTCCCTCACACACACACAAATCTTTTTCTTCGTTTCTTAGATTAAGGGCATGTATTTTAGTTGTAATGTCATAATAGAATTTTTGGGTGGAATACAATGCTTCTCCGGAATTTAAAGACCTGTTTCCAATGAAACCACTTATCATATTTTTGGCTAGAATGCATTACCTTTTCTACCTTCTATATGGGTAAAGAAAAACAAAGAAATAAAAATGAAATAAAGCAGACAGCGAAAGAGAAAATGAGAAAAAATAAAAGAAGAAAAGAAAGGGTGGGAGGGAGGCAGGGAGGGTGGGTGGGAGGGATGGAGGGAGGGATGGAGGGAGGGTGGGGGAGGGAGGGCGGGTGGGAGGGAGGGAGGGCGTGTGGGAGATTTCGACGTCTGTCGTAACCGATGAATTCTCGAGTGCAGTGAGAGAATGTATCTGGGAAGTTCAGATCGTATAATAGTATTCATCTAGACTTTTGTCACGCGAGTGACTTCTTCGATTAATTATAGTGGTGGCATGTGCAAAGTTACGTGTGACGACAACTTCTCTGGTAGCAATGTGAGTGTGTCAGTGATGCCAACCGTATCGGATTTCCGCTACGCGTAGCTTCATTTAAGCATTCTGGGACACAGCGGGTAAATACGAAAAAGTGGACAATGTAGCGACTTTTGTCATTATTTTTAATAATAAAAATTATGCTAAAAGCTAATGCAATACTGTTAGGAAACTATTCTTAGGGAAATCGGGTTGAGAAATCTCTCATTTGGATGGCAATGTCCCGCTGCTGGAACGGTTACCATGGATTTATGTTTGCTAACAGACACCTCTCAGATAATGCACTAATTATTCCTCTAAGAGTGGAAGGTGGTCTGCCTCGCTTCCTGACCGTATGCTAAGCACCAATGAACGCATGACTTCAGTCAATGGAATTCGCAGGAATGACAAATGACAGATACATGTTCACTCCACGTGGAGTAATCATTGCGTTATCTGAGAGGTATCTATTACCAAAGATAAATCCATGGGAACCGTTCGAACAGCACGACTATAGCTCATGTTATCTCTTTACGTCAAGCGGGCTGGACAGCATAAACCATACTCGATGGGTGTCAAGTTATCAACATGTTTATGCAAGCTACGTAGCATGATGCAACGCTTGCTTACCATCAGGGTCTCAGACTTCATTGCAATTTATATCATACTTTCAACTTCTCAAGTGAATAGTACATTTTAGTACGTTGCGTTTATGTGTCAGCAGTTATATATCAAACATAAGTTAGCTGAATCCATCAGCACCCCTTGTGTTCTGGTGCAGAGTAAGAGGTAAAAATCTACATTCAGAACACAGGCAACTGCTGTATCTCATACCCAACATCTGATGAACATGTAAAGAAATTAGGAAAATGCATGTACAGTTGTTCAAGGAGTGCTACAGTGACAGTAGAATCTTCTGACAGTGTTGACTAATAAACCATTTTAGGCAGCCAGTGCAGATCGCCCTTCACTTATTTGTAGTTATTAGTTATTAATTTGTTAAGTATATTAACACGCTCATTAGGCAATAAACAACAGGATCATAATCACCATTAATCCATCGTCTTGGCCATCTGTCACCTCAAAGAGAAAGATTTGTTTTTACTTTATGTATAACAAATTTTGCTCAACAGGTAGGGAGATGCAATGTAATTTGGTTGGCAGCCCGGTGTGTGAAGTTTATTCTGTGTCTTTGGCCAGTCAGCTTTCGCAGAGTGAATATATGCATGAGTAGCTAAGAGCTTTTTGTGTAAGGTGGTTCACCTCCGACCTCTATGAGCCCAATGAAATGTTTCTGTTTGCTGTATTTTTAAACTAATAAATTTAGTTTAACATATTTAAATTCTGTTTCGTTGTAGTACCTAAGAATTCCAACCTTTCCTGCCAAGCATGAGTTCATGATTACCATCTGACCATACGTTTATTCCCCGGTCCATCCTGGCCAAATGTTAGAAAACCTGAATCCAAAATCCATCCATGGTCAGGATGTGGCACTATTTCATAATAAAATATAAACTGAAATATAATATCGCACATTTTTTAGAATTAAATGTTATGCTCAATAAAAGTTTAATCTTAAATATATTCATTATGACTAGTGCAGTTCTACTTACTCAGTATTGCCAACTGAGGAAAACTAAATATATGTATTAATGTATGTTACAACAGAAAACCAGTTCATAATCTCAAACAAATTTCTCTTAGCTTTTAACATTAACAAATCGCCATCATTCTAGGAAAGTGCATTGATTAATAAACTAACAATATTGTTAAAAACATAGTTTTCAAATTGAAATGGAGTGCTATTTTCATTAGAAAGAATGACATCGTGTTTGAAGATATAGATATGAAAGCAGAACATAGCACAGTAGCAGTTCCGTTCGCTGTTGTATTTTCCGCTTAAGCGCGGTAGTGGTTTATGGGAATACAGCTATTGACACTGGCGAAACCAAAAAATGACCAAGTAGTAAATAGTATATGATAAATCAAGGCCTCTACATTAAATAGTCAGCATAACGTTTGGTTTCTTATGATAGCTATAAATTAATGGGAGCTTGTGTAGATTAAGTTATACATAATAATGGAAAGCTTTTAATTAATTTTGTAAGTTATAACAATTTAAACTTAACAAATACATCTTTCCCTTACAGAGATGTGCATAAATATATCTGGTGTGCAAGAGGCCAAAGAAGTATAACTGATAACATTATATAGATAGAGTCAACATGAAAAATTCAATGCCATGGGCGGGATTTGAACCACGGATCGTCTGGTTTCTGTCCAGTCGCTCTTAACCTTTGAGCTACCATGGCCAACGTGCCTTCCTGACATTAAACTCTCCAGTTGACTCGTCAGGAAGGCACGTTGGCCATGGTAGCTCAAAGGTTAAGAGCGACTGGACGGAAACCAGGAGATCCGTGGTTCAAATCCCGGCCATAGCATTGAATTTTTCATGTTGATTCTATCTATAAAAAACCTTAGCCTATATACGGCTAGTGTGGAGAAATGATTAATTTCCATCAATTAACTAAAATGATAACATTATGTTAATTATAAATGTGCTAATAATGTTCTCGATAAAAGAGTATTTAAAGGATGTGACCATTACCTTCTGAAAACAAAGCTAGCAATTCCTGCCAGATGGAAGAAGAGTATAACAAGAACAAATAAAAGAACAGGTAGTGTTAAAGCTTTTAAAGTTCATTTATTGCAGGATGAGTCCACAAGATATATATATCAAGCACGGTTTAAATATGTTTAACAGACAATACTACAGCTAAAGGCATCAGTGGAGAATAGAAAGATAAAAGACCATAATACAGGCAGCCACAGAATCACTTGGAACAAGAAGAAAAAATATCTATAAAGGGAAAGTACTAAAGATTGGGAATGATATAGCTAAACTCGTTGAAAGAAAGATTTATAATTAAAGTGTTTGAAACTGAAGAGTATTTAATTGAATACAATAGAATAAGAGCTATTATCCAAAGGGAAGTACGCAAAATTAAACGAATCTCTTGGGAAAGGTACATTAGTGACATGGAATTTGATGTACAAGGCTGACAAGATAAGTCATATAAAATATTAAAACTTCTTTAATAGAGATGACAAAGACAATTCGAATTTAAATTTAATTGCCGAACATAAGTTAATTTCTTATTTTCAAGATTTATGGGCGCAGGAAGACGAAACTGTCTGAACATTAATAGAAGAAAATATGTATCCAGTTTTATTTTAGGAATTATTGTCTACAATTAATAGCCTCAAAAATAAGAAAACCGCTGGAGTTATTATCTAGAATTGATAACTTCAAAAATAATAAAACTCGTGGAGTAGATTATGATATTAATTAATAATGAATTAGTTATGTCTCCACTCAATTGAAACTCGACTATTAGACTTAATAAATAGGTATATGTTTGAAGTTCGGCCATATTGCTAAAGAATGGAGAATAGCTAAAATATATCCAATGTATACGAAAGGTGATCGTCATGGATGTAAAAATTATAGAGGCATAAGTATTTTAAATAGATGCTATAAAATTTATGCATCTATTCTTAAAAGTCATTTAAATATAATAACGGAAAATATAATTATGGAAGCGCAAACTGCATTCAGAAAAGTAAGATCTTGTTCTAATTGTATATTTACTGTTAATCAGCTAACTGAAAAACACAGGGGAGTTCAACGTACCGACTTATATTGCATTTCTAGATTTCGAGAAGGCCTTTGACAACGTAAATATAAGTAAATTATGGAGTATTATAAAACAGAAAGGTATACCCCAAAAATTTGACAACAACAACAAGTTCATATGTAGAAGATAGATCATGATAGAAACTGGAATGAAGACAGATCTAATGGCAACAATAAACAAAGAGTAAGACAAGAGCGTCCAATTTCACCGTCACATTTTATATTTATAGTGATGATACCATATCTGATTGGCACACCAAATTAGATTCGCATTTTATAATTCGAAATAGATATTTAGATATTTTATTATTTTAAACCATCAAGTTTTCATATCTAGCTCAGAAAATGGACTACACTAAGCGTTACATATAATAGATAACACTGTCTCTCAATATAGCGATACCATGTTGTAAGCAGTCTAAAATGAAATGAAATGTTTAGGATATAACGCCCGCTTTTACTACATACGGCACCGCAGGCGATGACACTAATGGTACATGATATGAAGATGGAGCACCAGTTGAAGTAGATGGCGGGGGAAACATGAGATCCCGGAGAAAACCCGTCCCAACGCCGTGATGACCACCAGCAATCTCACTTTGCGCTCGCCTGGGATCAAATCCGGGCCGCCTTGGTGAGAGCCAAGTGGTCTAACCACTGAGCGTACGCAGTCTATTTGTAGTTCTAAAACCCAAGACTGCCACATTTGTGGAAGGTTTTTAAGTTTATTTTTGTTGTTTTTTTTAATTTGCTGGATCAGACGCAATTTCTGATCCAGCTCCAAAAATTTCTGGGATAAAACACCTGCTGTGATGCAAATTAAGGCGATTCAAGAACATATTTACCGTAATATACAGCCTTTAAGGTCAACTTACACCAATATGTTTCTTTATAATTTATTAAAGTACTGTAATATTTGTTTTTTAAGTTTGCAACTACTTTTGAAATCAAAAAGCAAGCATAAGTGTATAACATTAGTGATACTTTTCACCATACGCTTTGTTTCTGCTTACTTATTATTAAACCATAGCATGAAATACTAGTCCTGCCATCTGTTGTTTATATACGGACTACTAGTGCGCTGCTCACTCCGACATGGCAGAATATCTAAGTAGGGTTACAGAAGCCAACGTTAGAGCTCTATTCCCCTTAAATCGTTTTGGTATCGTCTTTAACAGAAAAAGTAAATTTATTCATTCTGTGTCAATATAATCTTCCTCTATAAACAAGAAACTGTATAGAAGTAATTAGTTGGAACGGTGTTTCCATTCAGTGTGTTATTGTTTTATTATTCCAAGGTATCCTATACATAAAGACATCAACAAATTAATTTATATTTAGATTTTAAATTTGCAATTACCTGCATTACATATTGATAGTACTTTAATATACATGGTCACATCCTTCTTTATTACGCTTTATAATTTTTTCTGGTGTTGTATTCTTCCCGGAAGTCCAAAGTTATGATTTTATATGAAATACATGCGTGTAGCTCCCTGTGGTCTTATGAAAAAGACTCCAACGTGTGCTTCGCACAGTATAACGGAAAAACGAAGGACATTATATACCAAAAATATTTATGTAGGCTCTCCATCCTGCAAAAAGCGATAGATTATCTAGAATGTATCTGTCTCAATCGTCCCTTTATATGAAGCATTTTGGCAAATCCATTACCTAAAACATGTTTACAATTAGTTTTCTATACAAAATATACTTAAGATGCTTGCCAAAATGTGTGATGTCACATTTACTCAATTTGGAAGCTTGAGGCACAACATCTAATTGACAGTTTGGGCAAATACTGTACAGATTATGTGTGCTACACAGAGCAGTCAGAAACTTAGCAAATCAAAGTCTCTATGTCCAGTGTAAGGAAAGTCATGTGAGTTTATAGCTATCCCTTTCATCATCAAAATAATATATGTTCTTCCTCATCAAGACTTCCTCTTTCTTCTCTTCAGGTACAGTCTCCACTTTTCTAGCGTTATGTTATAGGCATTACCATGTTGATGTTTATACACTTCTTTTTTCGGGAACTTCATGTATTTGTCTCCCTCTTCTTTTACAGAAACTTTGCCATCTCTTTCCTCATGTTATTTTCTTCTTTTAGCAGAACACCTAAATTCAATTGGTTATTCATTAACGCTTATGTTACTCTTCCTCCATTCTTTTTCTCTGATACTCTCCTTTCCCCGGCTCAAGCCAACCTCGGTAGCCTAGATGGTGACTCATCTGCCTAACGTTCAGGAGTTCCCGAATCTTTTTACATTAATCATCAATTTCAGTGGTGTTGCTTACCCTTTCTTTATAAAGCGTTTTGCTCCTCTAAGTGTATGTATGTGTGTATGTATGTATGTATGTATGTATGTATGTATGTATGTATGTATGTATGTATGTATGTATGTATGTATGTATGTATGTATGTATGTATGTATGTATGTATGTATGTATGTATGTATGTATGTATGTATGTATGTATGTATGTATGTATGTATGTATGTATGTATGTATGTATGTATGTATGTATGTATGTATGTATGTATGTATGTATGTATGTATGTATGTATGTATGTATGTATGTATGTATGTATGTATGTATGTATGTATGTATGTATGTATGTATGTATGTATGTATGTATGTATGTATGTATGTATGTATGTATGTATGTATGTATGTATGTATGTATGTATGTATGTATGTATGTATGTATGTATGTATGTATGTATGTATGTATGTATGTATGTATGTATGTATGTATGTATGTATGTATGTATGTATGTATGTATGTATGTATGTATGTATGTATGTATGTATGTATGTATGTATGTATGTATGTATGTATGTATGTATGTATGAATGTATGTATGTATGTATGTATGTATGTATTTATTCACTGCAATTGGGTACTACCCTGTGGCAGAGTGTAGAATACAGGTCAAATTACAAATACTAGATTTACAACGATAACACAATAAACAATACAAACATGATATTATTTTAATTTTAGTCACTTAAAACATATCTAATTGCTTCTCTATTTACATGTTATATGCCATTATAATTCAAATGTTAAACTATAAACCATCTAGATTTTTTCTAAATTTCTTCAGCGACAGGGGACAGCCCTGAAAGACTGCCACAGGCAATTCATTCCATTCTTCAATGGTTCTATTAACAAAAGAAAATTTTCCTACGTCGGTTCTGTATCTTCTACCCTTAGTTTTATACCTATGATCGTTTCGTCCATAATAATCCGGATTATCTAACCTTACACTAACGTCCACCCATGCCTTTACACCAGTATTAGCTTTGAATGATGCTACCAACCTATGTTTTTTACGCCTAATTCTTAATTCCTCCCATTTAGTCTCATCTACTTTTATAGGCCCAAATACTTGCCTCTTTTTATGAATTTTATTGCCCTCTTCTGTATTTTTTCTAATGGATTGATTTGGATAGCTCTATATGGGTCCCAGCATGCTACTCCATATTCCATAACCGGCCGCACTAAGGCCTGGTAGGCAATTTCCCTGGACCTAGCGCTCCCCTTTTTCAGTATTCTCATTACGAAATGTAATGCCTTCCACGCATTCCTAGATGTGGAATTTACTTGTTCGTCCCATCCAGCATTACTTGCCAAGTACACTCCCAAGTATTTGCAGCTGTCCACCTGTGGAATTTGCACCCATCCCGTGTGATAGTTAACAAAAATTTTGCCCTTAGTTCTACTAAAAACAATGGACTTACTTTTCTTGGCATTAATTGACATTTTATTAGCCGCAGCCCAATTACAGGTTTCATTTAAATCATCCTGAAGAGCGGTTTCATGCGCTGTATTCAGAATTTTATTATAAATGATACAATCGTCTGCAAACAACCTTATCTGGCAGTTAATATTAACAGCAATGTCATTAACAAAAACGAGAAACAGTAAAGGTCCTAGTACTGAGCCTTGCGGCACACCCGAACTTACGGTTCCACTATCGGACAGCACTTTACCTACTTTAACTTTTTGCGTTCTCCCTTTCAAAAAATGTTTAACCCATAATACTACGCGTTTGTCAATTCCTGTATTAGTTAGCTTACAAATAAGTAAACTATGTGGCACTACATCAAAGGCTTTAGAAAAGTCAATTACCACTGCATCAGTTCTTCCCCCTGCATCTATCTCATCTGCCAAATCTCGAAATAATGAAGTAATTTGACTTTCGCACGAATACCCAGGTCTAAATCCATGTTGCGCTTCATTAAACCACTTTTTATTTTCTAACTCCTCTCGTATATATTATGCAATTAAATGCTCCATTTATTTACATACTACTGAAGTTAGACTAACTGGCCGATAATTATTTATTTCTGTTTTATTACCCCCTTTATAAATCGGAACTATAATAACTATTTTCCAGTCTTTCGGTAAGGCACAGTTGTTAATTGACATGTTAAACAAGAGCATAAAATAGGGAATCATGGCTTCACCCCCAAGCTTTAATATTTCAGTAGGTATATTGTCTGGTCCCCTTGATTTTCGGTTTTGCAGCATTTTAATCCTTTTGCATAATTTGGGCGCCATTATTTGAAAAATCTTTTCTCCACTCTCCCCAATTTCCTGTTCCGAACTATCGTCGGATTTAAGAAAAACCGATAGTAAATGCGAATTTAATATATTAGCTTTGTCACTATCACTTAATACATCTATCCCATTAAAGTTAAAATTTGGCATGCTCTCTTTATTTCCCCTGCGTCTTTTTACATAATTGTAAAATGATTCTAGCAATTATTTGTCCCGCTAAAAACGTTATCTAAGAATCGTTCCTGCGCTTGCAGCTTTTCGTCTTGTAATTGTTTAGCTAATTCTTTTAAGCTGTTAAGATGCCGTTCTGATATCTTCCTTTTATTATAAGCGTGCCTAGTCTTTCTTTAAGTGTCCTAATACATTTTGTATAAAATTCTGGATCCGCGTTATCTTTAATAACTTTAAGAGGTACGTGTTCTCTAATTGTTTCCAGGATAAGTGTTTTGAAATTAACCCATGCTTCATTTACACTTGTGGCAGATTTTACAAGTAACCCATATTTTTCCCGGAGAAATGTTTGGATAGCCTCCCCGTTCGCCCTATGGAAATCCCAACTAATTACTTGTTCCATTTCAAACCGGTTTGTCTGCCCTTTCCAGTTTAGGTCTAATTGCACACACTGATGGTCACTTATACCTGCAAGACATCGCATGCAGAAAACAATGACTCAGGTTTGCATCAAAATACGTCCAGTAATGCTGATTGTCGAGTAACAGTTTTCACGACTTGAAATAACCCCTGCTCCCAAACCAGAAAGTTAACGAGCTTTTGAGCTTCACCTCCTATTAATTGTCCTTCCCAGTTTACATTTTCCAGATTTAGGTCCCCTGCTAATATAACATTTTTCCCCCTTCGGAAGAGATTTTCTCCACTAGTTTATGAAGTGTAGCATAATCAGTTTCTCCAGGTGGTCTATAGCAAGCTATTATTGTTAAATTATTCATTTTGTTTGCTTGATCAATAATTTCGATTGACATAATCTCAACCCTTCTTCTACCCATAATGCTTTGCTGTTTAACTCTGATTTAGCGCAAATAAAGATTCCCCATCCCCTTCCATTCCTGTCCCTCTTAAACACCCGGTAATCTGTTCTCAATACTTCTGAATCATTAATGTCAACATTCAGCCATGATTCCGTACCTATAATGACACTTGGTTTGCATATTTCTACTAAATTCCAAAACTCAACAATTTTATGCATAATACTACGGCAATTTACCTGTAGCAGCCTTAAGGAATCAGCCCCTACCTGAAAGTCTACGTTTTCCTGAAGCTGGTGTCATTGCTGCCCTTTCTGCTCGTTGCCGTCAGCCCACTTCGTCACCCTCGTGAACAAAGCTGCTAGCTTTGACGATCCCCTTCGGTTCAAGTGTACTCCATCCCATTCGTAGTCCCAGTATTCAATCCACGAATTCGGGTCAAGAAACTGAGCACCCAGTCGCTCCGCTACCCATGAAAAAGCTTCATTTATCTGCATCACCTTTCTCCTGCTGGAGTCGCGTCGTCTTAGTACTCCACTGACGACTACTTTTGCTGAAGGAAACAGCTGTTTTGTCCTTTTAACTAAGTCGTACATGTCACCCAACACATAGTTAACACTTCTCCGCAAGTCATTGCTCCCGACATGTAATACGATTGTCCGATAGTTGCCTTCCATCTCCTTTTGCTTTCTCACGATTTCCCTCAGCAGACCGTCAACCCTTATGCCAGGATAGCAAACTACCTCCGCCGTTGGATTTCCAGCATGTCTCACAATAGAGTCACCGAATATTAGGCAAGATTTCTCCTCTTCTTTTACTCGTTCTTCTCCCTGCTTCCTCAGTTGACGGTTTTCAGCTTCGAGCCTCCGAATGATATCTCCCGCCTGTTGTAGCTTAATGCGTAGTTCCCGTGCTTCTTCTTGAAGCCGCTCCAGTTTCCTCTGATTTTCGGTGAGTGTCTCGGCTCCCCTGCATTCCTTACATACCCAGGTTTCCTCGATGTTCATGTCCCTCTTCAGTTGCTGGCAGCCAAAGTGGTACCACTTCGAGCAATTGCTGCACATAAGTCCGGTCCTCAGAACTTTAACACAGCTCCCACATCGTTAGTTCCCTACAGGTCCTGGATTAATCTCAATTCCACCTATCACTAGTAAGATTACTAATACCAAAATTATGAAATAACTCTGTGAAGTTTCGGTAGTACCTTCACGCTGACTACCAGCTCCCCGTGAGCGCAGACCCGACCACATTCCGATCCTCGCCCGGTAAATCACCAAGTCAACACCCATTGTCTCAACTCGTTTCTACCTGCCTCTCTACCTGGCACGTCCGATCTCCTCAAGCTCCAGACACCAACTGAGTGTCAAAGCTTCTTTTTGTAACCAAAGCATCTACTTACTTTTTATATGTCAGGTTGACTTTCTTAACTTATCTGTCAATTTTTTATTCTGATCAGAATTCTTTTCTTCTTTGTACTTTTAAAATAAATAATCAGGATCACAAAGCGGAAAGGTAGAGTGGGAGGTCTGCTTTTACGTTATTTATTTTGTTGAGTTATATTTTGTTGTAACATTTAAGAAATAAACTTCGTGCACACCCATGCGAAAGTTAGCAAGTGAGATCCAGTTGATCATTTAACTTGGGTCACACATCATGAAATCTACACATTTTCTATCGCTCTGCTCTGAGCCACTTTCAGAATGCTAATAAATTAGGGCAATCGGCACTCAGGCAATAATGGTAGAAAGCCGTTATCAACCACATTTGAGTCCGTGCAGTGTTGCCTTTCTTAATGTTCCAGGAGAGATTTACTGACACTGTGGCGTATTCCGCCCTACTTCCAACCAGTATTCCCAATTTATTTTTAGTCCATTTCCACATCTCAGATACATTTTTGTAGGTGGTAATTCTGTGTATCTGCGCGTCCACATTTCCACAACGTTTACCACATGGGACTGTTGCTAAATTATGTTTACATTTCTTTAATTTCGTGGGGATTATTTCACTCACAAAGAAGTACAAAGTAACCTTCCAATCATGTTGAGCGTAGGTGTTTCGAAAAATTCTCCATATGCAATCCCATGTTGAATTTGGATATTTTCGAACACTTGCTGACACAGACAAGCACTCCTTTACCAACTCGATGTTCAAGTTTTTGGTCTTGAATCCTGACTCCGTTGTAATCCAGGGCAAATGATGCTCATAGTCCTTTACTTCCTCTCGAAATGCAGGTGTGGTGGTATCTGAGGACGTCAGGCGATGACAATTCCATGTTCTGACGACTTCCTGTCCGTTGAGTGCGCCCAACACAGAACGCAATATCAGCGCTCTGCACTTCACATACACATCTGTTGGATTCCAGCCTCCTTCAGTTATTTTCCGGCGTAACTGAGTTCGAGCTATCTTGTAGAACTGATTCCTTCAAATGTAATATCCAATTGCCCATGCGAAACGCTGACTGTAACTGGTTTAAAGACCATTACGGCAGTATACAAATATGGCTTAATTAAAATGGAATCTATATTCACAAATCGTTAAAGTGTCTCTACTTTGTTTCACTGTAGCAAACACCTTATTTCGTAGAACGCACCTAATTTGAATGATTTTGTTTTATGTGCATATGAACGATAGCTATGTAAGCGAAATGTTCTCCAGTTCCAGGTTTTACGGTTCAGATTGTGCGATAATCTTTCTGTATGTTATCACACATATGCTGAAATTTTAAGCGAACTTCTCTGTCAGCATCTGTGTCACTGTACATCTCAGCATCTGTATGATAATTGCTAGGTTGAGACAAAGACAGATATAACCTCTATCTCTGTCGCCCGATAGCCGTTGAACTGGCAACACCAAGACAGAAGGATATCTTTATTGGCTCTAACCATGTTCATTCTTATTTTGTAGCTGCCCTAACTTGCACTATTTTGCACAGATAACAATAATATTTAAAGTTATACATATCAATAAAGTTGGTCATAGTCAATCATTAAGAACATAGGTTGAGAGAAAATTGTAGTGTGAGTGATTACTATACTCTGAATCAGTGAGTCAGTTTTTTCCTCTTCTGTTCGTTTGTGTTTGGCATTACAGGTCATATACTCCGATTTATCTTTACTAATTTATTGAAGTGCTATTTAAAAACTGCTTTATGGGGAACAATATAAATGTCGGAAGAAGCTGTTAAGTTCTTTTAAATCATTTGTAATAACTCTGACAAATTGTACATGCTGTGAAAGCAAGCAATAGAAGTTATATTAAATGTGTCCCACACAGGATTGTCATAAGATATTCGTATAGCAGTATTGAACACTTGAGACCCAGTAGTTATCTGCTGTGCAGTGCAGGGCATGGTTTTGAGATTCTAGAAGTTCTTAAGTTTGAAGTGTAGATGTATAGATTTGTAACCATTCCTACAGCCTGAAACTAGACCGATGCTGTTGTTAACATATGGTGGGGAAGAGGGACAGACAGTACAGTGACATCGACAGTGAAACGGATCTCTTAGGCTGCTGATTTGTGGAGAGAGGCTTTTGGATGTTATCGCACTGTAAGCAGTTTCCTAATCGATACTTAAGCGGGATTAACCTGATACAATTTTTAATTGGTGGCGCACAGTTCAACGTTGACGCTAACGTTTGAAGCAAATAAAGTTTAGCTCAGGGTAGAGCAGTGAGGTTTCTCCCAGGGTATGCGTGAGTCTGTAGGAGAAGGGTAGATTCAATGACACAGGAATGCCCGTTTCAAACTGGTTTAATGACTGCTTTTTATCAGAACATCGAACTTGAAGTTGCCGACCAAGAGTTACCAATATCACTGTTTACAGTTACCATATGGGAAATGCTTATTACTCCATAAAACTTAATGGTTCTTCACTTATATATTAACCGACAAATATCTTCTCTCATAATTAACTCTTAATTTTAAAACCTCAAAGGAAAGAAATTATCATTAATTTGGAAAACTTCATCATGATGAAATTTTCGTTCTTTATTAGGTTTATGTTTAATTATTAAAATAATTGTAAACCAATAATAACTATTACTTTTAAAGCTTCAAAGGAAAGGAATTCTTACCATTAATTTCCAAAACTTCTGGTCTGCTCTCGACCAAGACAGAAATGATGACTTTCTTAATGGCTTGCCAGCCACGAACTGAATGCCCACAGCTGCGCGTGGGTGTGCGTGACTTTCACTTTCTCGAAGCCCTTTTATTCAACCAAAGATTCCCTTTGTGGCTATTTTGTCATGCCACTATGAAGGGTCCGAAGAATACCCTATTCAAACAAAGTCAAGTGCTACCCTTTAGAACTCTGCTACGGACACTGTTTCTTACGTTTCTTTTGTTAAAAGAACTATTCACCGCAACAGATATTCGACTCAACTGCACCTGCACGCGTTGTAAAAAAGAACCAACATTCCTTTGAAATCCATCATCATTCTTTACTTGTGGCAATGCTATAATTTCGGTATTAACTGCCCTTATAGATATTACTTTATTATTCCATAATAAAATAATATATGTCTTGCCCGAATACAACGCAAGATACTAGACCTTTGTCAGCAACTTCCAATTCGTTTTACAATTTCCTTTCACAACGTTAATTTTGCATGATACATAGATAGACATTTCATAAAAATTGTTCACGTGGTTACATAACAATAGTTCATTTAACATTTATCAACACTCTGATCTGCAATTTTCAAGTTTTAAATATCACTCAATGGAAAATACTTCAATCTATATCATCATCCCTCTCATCTTCTCCATCTGATCTACTTAAAATTAATTCATATCATAGCTACAGTTAGAACAATTCATAAGTATACACTTCCATGTTTAGAATCTTGTGCATTAATAATACCTTCTTTGTAAACATATCTGAGTTCTTCTTCCGTATTCTATATGAACATTATTTTCAAAAGTCTTTCAATGTTGTGGAAACGTTGAGTCAGACTGAAAAATTCAATGCCATAGCCGGGATTTGAACCACGGATCTTCTGGTTTCCGTCCAGCCGCACTACCATTGTGCTACTATGGCCAACGTGCCGATATGACATTAAATTCTCCAACTGACTCGTATTTTCCCGGTAAACCACTTAGGAGTTCTCATAAACAAATGAGACAACTACCTTAATGGCGACTTACTACATGTAAGTACTTTAAGGCCCGGGCTTTATAGTTAACCACTATTAGGTTAATTAATGGAAATTAATTATTCTTTCACACTGGCCGTGTGTAGGCTAAATTGTGGAAACGTTGAGTCAGACTGAAAAATTCAATGCCATAGCCGGGATTTGAACCACGGATCTTCTGGTTTCCGTCCAGCCGCACTACCATTGTGCTACTATGGCCAACGTGCCGATATTTCACACGGCCAGTGTGAAAGAATAATTAATTTCCATTAATTAACCTAATAGTGGTTAACTATAAAGCCCGGGCCTTAAAGTACTTACATGTAGTAAGTCGCCATTAAGGTAGTTGTCTCATTTGTTTATGAGAACTCCTAAGTGGTTTACCGGGAAAATACGAGTCAGTTGGAGAATTTAATGTCATATCGGCACGTTGGCCATAGTAGCACAATGGTAGTGCGGCTGGACGGAAACCAGAAGATCCGTGGTTCAAATCCCGGCTATGGCATTGAATTTTTCAGTCTGACTCAACGTTTCCACAATTTAGCCTACACACGGCCAGTGTGAAAGAATAATTAATTTCCATTAATTAACCTAATAGTGGTTAACTATAAAGCCCGGGCCTTAAAGTACTTACATGTAGTAAGTCGCCATTAAGGTAGTTGTCTCATTTGTTTATGAGAACTCCTAAGTGGTTTACCGGGAAAATACGAGTCAGTTGGAGAATTTAATGTCATATCGGCACGTTGGCCATAGTAGCACAATGGTAGTGCGGCTGGACGGAAACCAGAAGATCCGTGGTTCAAATCCCGGCTATGGCATTGAATTTTTCAGTCTGACTCAACGTTTCCACAATTTAGCCTACACACGGCCAGTGTGAAAGAATAATTAATTTCCATTAATTAACCTAATAGTGGTTAACTATAAAGCCCGGGCCTTAAAGTACTTACATGTAGTAAGTCGCCATTAAGGTAGTTGTCTCATTTGTTTATGAGAACTCCTAAGTGGTTTGCCGGGAAAATACGAGTCAGTTGGAGAATTTAATGTCATATCGGCACGTTGGCCATAGTAGCACAATGGTAGTGCGGCTGGACGGAAACCAGAAGATCCGTGGTTCAAATCCCGGCTATGGCATTGAATTTTTCAGTCTGACTCAACGTTTCCACAATTTAGCCTACACACGGCCAGTGTGAAAGAATAATTAATTTCCATTAATTAACCTAATAGTGGTTAACTATAAAGCCCGGGCCTTAAAGTACTTACATGTAGTAAGTCGCCATTAAGGTAGTTGTCTCATTTGTTTATGAGAACTCCTAAGTGGTTTACCGGGAAAATACGAGTCAGTTGGAGAATTTAATGTCATATCGGCACGTTGGCCATAGTAGCACAATGGTAGTGCGGCTGGACGGAAACCAGAAGATCCGTGGTTCAAATCCCGGCTATGGCATTGAATTTTTCAGTCTGACTCAACGTTTCCACAATTTAGCCTACACACGGCCAGTGTGAAAGAATAATTAATTTCCATTAATTAACCTAATAGTGGTTAACTATAAAGCCCGGGCCTTAAAGTACTTACATGTAGTAAGTCGCCATTAAGGTAGTTGTCTCATTTGTTTATGAGAACTCCTAAGTGGTTTACCGGGAAAATACGAGTCAGTTGGAGAATTTAATGTCATATCGGCACGTTGGCCATAGTAGCACAATGGTAGTGCGGCTGGACGGAAACCAGAAGATCCGTGGTTCAAATCCCGGCTATGGCATTGAATTTTTCAGTCTGACTCAACGTTTCCACAATTTAGCCTACACACGGCCAGTGTGAAAGAATAATTAATTTCCATTAATTAACCTAATAGTGGTTAACTATAAAGCCCGGGCCTTAAAGTACTTACATGTAGTAAGTCGCCATTAAGGTAGTTGTCTCATTTGTTTATGAGAACTCCTAAGTGGTTTACCGGGAAAATACGAGTCAGTTGGAGAATTTAATGTCATATCGGCACGTTGGCCATAGTAGCACAATGGTAGTGCGGCTGGACGGAAACCAGAAGATCCGTGGTTCAAATCCCGGCTATGGCATTGAATTTTTCAGTCTGACTCAACGTTTCCACAATTTAGCCTACACACGGCCAGTGTGAAAGAATAATTAATTTCCATTAATTAACCTAATAGTGGTTAACTATAAAGCCCGGGCCTTAGAGTACTTACATGTAGTAAGTCGCCATTAAGGTAGTTGTCTCATTTGTTTATGAGAACTCCTAAGTGGTTTACCGGGAAAATACGAGTCAGTTGGAGAATTTAATGTCATATCGGCACGTTGGCCATAGTAGCACAATGGTAGTGCGGCTGGACGGAAACCAGAAGATCCGTGGTTCAAATCCCGGCTATGGCATTGAATTTTTCAGTCTGACTCAACGTTTCCACAATTTAGCCTACACACGGCCAGTGTGAAAGAATAATTAATTTCTTTCAATGTTATTATTTTGATTTTCTTCTTTTAATCATTCAATATTTCCGATTAATTCTCGAAGATTCTATATAAATATTAGTTTCAAAAGTCTTTCAGTGTTCTGATTTTCATTTAGTTTCCTTTCTTTTATCACTTGCTAAATTTAAAATTTCAATGCAGGTTCACCACACAGTTTATACTTAACCTATAAAATTTACAAGTTTGTCTTTCTTCTAATTTTACAATTTCGTTATGGTGCTTTAGTTCTTTACAAATACGGAAATAGCCCTCTTTTCTGAGTAAATTATACCCACAACTCATTTAGGAGTCAGGAGCATCCAGCGGCTTCTTGTAAGGGCGAAGGAGTTGCTTATGCCACCTACCTAAGGGTTTATTATTTTTGGCATCTGCTAATTCGAATGTATGTTCCCCAAATTTCGCGACAATTTCCGCAGGACCCTTATATAACAATCGCATCCTTTTATTTCTGCCTTTTAATGCACTTGATAATTTATGGTCTTTTACCAGTACTAAATCACCGATCTTTGGCTCCCATTTATGCTTACTTTCTTTTCTCTTTTATTTCCTTTTTTCTGTTTTTGATTAATTCTCTCATGAAACATATAATTTTCCCTCAGGAATACCTATTGTATCTTTCAAATTCTGTTATTGGCGTTTCACTGCGTCCAACTTGTAACTCCGGTTCCTGTTCCATTGTTTATATTCCTATTTTACGGCACTTGATTTTGATTGTTTACCACCATCTGTCTAGTTGCATTAGGTGCCTCAGGCCTTTCTGAGTTCTCAGGGGAATTACGACCATCTCTGTTTCTATATCCCTGCCTTGGCGACCTCGGCCTAAACTCAAAACTATCGTCATTCCTCCAATATTCATTACCAGAATATTTTCTAAATCGAAATACTTGTCCCCTTCTGTTCCTATCAAATCGGCCTGCATTTATATAGTTTATTTGAATGTTCCTTTAACGGTTCTCCCCATTCCAATTTCTATTGTTCCTATCAGTTATTTCTACTTCTACCTTCCCAGGAGTTCGCTTCCATCCAAGGCACTGGACCTCGATATCCATTTTTAATGTCATTCCGATTCTGATGTGACTGTGCCCCTTGGCCGAAATAAGTCAACCTTCCTCTTCTGCTTGTCTCTTGATTTTTACTGTCCGAATCGTTTCTCGGCTTGTTGCTTTCTAATGCTAATAATAAATAAATCATGGCAGTGACCTTATTGGGTTTAACGATGATTAAATAATGTTGGATAGTCTCAGAATAGTGAGTTGTCATAAGGTTTCAGTTCTCTCTCACTAATAGGGGAGTAACATTTTTGATTTTCTATCTCCTTTCATAAAATAGCTCACCGTTGACTGATCGGTTCTAGGGTTAAATTTCCCGTTGCTTATCTCCAGCCTTATACCGGCCTGTCTGTTTGCTCGCCAATATCTGTTACGGAATAAATTAATAAAGGTCCCGAAGTCATTTTTATTTCCAATGGAGAAATCTAGCCAATTCGCAGCGTTCCCTTTAAAACATTTTCTCAATATCGTCATTTTGTACTCCTCCGGTATACATTTGATCGCCTAATACTCCTATAACCCTACAATAAACACTTTAGGATCATCAGAATCCTCGTTCTCAAACATTGGTGGTACAATTTCATTCAGAATATGGTTCGGCCATGTCATATTCGGACCGCCATTTCTGTCTCCGTTATTGTATCTGGTGTTATTAATGGAGTTGCGCCCATATTTGGCAACGAAATGTCAGCGGAAGCTTTGGGCATCGCCTCGTTTCGTGCGTTTACCTCACTTACATTGCTAGAAGTAGAACTAGGAATATTTCCACTGATTCTTAAATTTTCTAAGTTTTCCTTTACTCCTTTGATTTCTACTACTACCTCTTTCATTTGATCGGTAATTTGTTCCAAATTCCTCGTCTGTCTTCTACCTTCCCTTTCTGATACTTCCAATCTACCCCTAGATTCTTCCAATTCTTCTCTAGCTATTACTTTATCTTTGTCTAATTTCTGTGCGATTTCCTCCTTCAGTTTTCTGTTTTCACTATCTGATTTTTCCTTAACTAAGTTGACAATTTTATTTTCAGAATTCTCTATCTCCTGACTAACTTCCTTCCTCACATTATCTAACGCCTGTTGTTGATTCTCTAACTTCTTTCCTAGATCTATTTTTCCTACCTGTAACTTCTGAACCTTATTTTCTAACTTTTCTTCTATTTTTTTAAACTTTGATTACTATCCGTCATCTTTTTTCTTAAACTTAGATTAACATCACGTATCATTTTACTGATACTTTCACTTAAACTTTGATTGTCACTCCTCATCTCCTTTCTAAAACTTTCATTGTCATTTCTTAAACTTTGAATATTATTCCCTACCTTTTTACTGAAGCTTTCATTGTGTTTTCTTAAACTTTTATTTTAATTCCTCATCTCTTTTCTAAAAATTTCCATCATTTTTATGAGTTCCCCTAACGTACTTCTTTCCATTTCTGCACTATTTGGTACAGTTACACTACACTCTGCTACTTCGACTTCCTGCCTACTGCTATTACCATCAACCTCCTGAACTTCCATGTTTTCTATAGAATTTTGACTCAGCATTTTTCCACTCCTCAAATACATTCACAATAGTCTAGTACATAGTGTAACACACTGTCCCTTTGATTTTTCTACTGGCATCCTGATGTCGCTGATGATGTCGGCCTCCTTTCTTCTTTCCAGTAGGACTGTTGTAGAGCTACTTGTTGTCGAACAAGTTGTTGTCCACGTATCGAACCTCCTTCTCCTGTTGAACCTCGTTGTCGGGTTGAACCTCGTTGTCGGGCTGAACCTCCTCCTCGGGTGTGTGTTTAGCTCAGGGTAAAGCAATGAGGTTTCTCCCAGGGTATGCGTGAGTCTGTAGGAGAAGGATAGTTTTAATGACACTGGAATGCCTGTTTCAAACTGGTTTAATGACTGCTTTTTATCAGAACATCGAACTTGAAGTTGCCGACCAAGGGTTACCAATATCACTGTTTAAAGTCACTATATGTGAAATGCTTATTACTCGATGAAACTTAATTCGCTCTTCACGTATTTATGAACTGACAAATATCTTCTCTCATCGCTTCTGGTCTGCTCTCGACCAAGACAGAAATGATGACTTTCTTAATGGCCTGCCAGCCACGAACAGAATGTCCACAGCTACGCGTAGGTGTGCGTTACTTTCACCTTCTCGGAGACCTTTTATTCAACCAAAGACTCCCTTTGTGACTATTTTGTCATACCAGTATGAAGGATCCGAAGAATACCCTATTCAAACAAAGTCAAGTACTACCCTTTAGAATTCTGCTAAGGACACTGTTTCTTACGTTTCAACTGCCCCTGCACGTGTTGTAACGAAGAACCAACATTCCTTTGAAATCCATCATGATTGTTTATACATTGTAATTCTTAATTTCGGTATCAAACTCAGAGAGATAAGAGCATAGGCATGTTTGCAACCATTTGTATGTTATTCCTTACATACACAAAGTACACGTGTTCTGCGATCGTGAACTCTAAAAGAATTATTCGCAACAAACAGTTATGTAACCTAACCAGTATTATTAGACAAATATCTGCTGATCGAGGAGCTATTTTTGATCATTACTGATATTTGAGACTATGGTCCCTCTTGCTTTGCACAACTCTAAAGCCCAGACACTTGTAAGGGCTGAGCTTGCCATCATGGAACAAACTTGTTAACCTTCCGTTGGGCGCGTCAACTTTCGTGACGCCGTTAGTCGCGATATATCTGCTGGATACATATGACGTTAATTGTGTTTTGCTATCGGTTTTCAACTGTTTTAGAAGGAATGCACCTTATTATGAATCGGAAGCGTTTCTCGGACATAATCGTCCTGAAAATATTCACAGCATGGTCATCTGTTGTCCAGAAGTCGTGAATATTTTGCCGACCTCCTCGGAACACACCAGCAGTAAATAATAACGTAATATAGGGCTTCATATCATTTGTCTGTCTCTGCAATCTCTCACTCTCACATTCATATTTCACTTTGAAATCATCTATGCGTCTGTTGGTGTGTTGCACGGTTATGCAGAATATCATCACTGACGAAAAGTTTCCAGCAGTCACATTCGGTTTTCATAATTTTGGCATTCCCTACAAATTCAGGCAGTTTCTTATTATTGTTGTTGTTTGTTATTATCATCATTATTACAATCATTATATTCATCGTTATCTTGTGTGTTTTGTACTCACTAAAACAGTAATTTTCATCATTTTCTAGCACTTAATTACTTTCCTCTTCATAGGCATCATAATCTGTATCGGTGTCCACAGATTATGCTTCACTTATGCCTTCATATTCGGAATCAGTTTCTACAAAATTATCCTCAATCGGCAGCGCATCATCGTCGAAAATAAGGCGATGTATCTCATGCAAATCGTCAGGATTTTCCAAATCACATACTTGACTCATTTTGAAACTTACGAATCAGAGTAATAAAGAAAGGCACTCTCATTTACCGTACAGTAACATAACCACTTATATCAGCATTCTCCAGCAATGACGTGGTTGAATCACATAGCGGCAATCACGTTCAAGAGGTCACGAGTTTGAATCTCGGTCAGGGTGAGTTACCTGGATAAGGTTCTTCCGGGGTTTTCCCTTATCCTTAAAGACAAATGTCAGGTAGCTCTAAGCTCCATGGGCCCTGAACACATTTGAGCACCATTTCACCAATTTCATCCACCATCCGATATGACTTAACGTTGGAGGACGTATATTACAAAAAAAAAAGAAGAAAAATACATAGCGGTAACAATGTGTAACGCGAGTTGGCCTGATGTATCTGATAGATACAGCAGCACACTCGTGATGACTTTTGCCTCGTTTGCAAACTTAGCATTAGAGAGAAATGTTTGAAACATACAGGAAACAATAACAAAGGTATGATGGAAGATGTCCTGGCTCGGCAAGCCCTTACCTATATTTATTGTTATAATAATGAAATAAACCTACACCATGTATCTCATAGATACATGCGTGACTAACGAAGGGTTTATCGGCCGAAATCGAAGGCAACATAAGGAAGATTTAAAAAGTGTTGCTAGGCAAACGATCGCCAATTGTTTTGTGATGCTTGAGTAAGAAACCCCAAAGAGGAATCATTATGTTACCATATGATCATATTTGTTCCGTAACACCTAGATTTTTGTCACTCAAAATGCTTTATTCAGTGTATTGTCAAAACCTTAGGGCTGCTAGAGCTGGTATTACAACACCTATCTGTACATATATATGTAGCACAAAACATGTGGCGAGCTGAGTGCTTGATCAATCCGGTTGTTTAAAACAAAATCGATTCTGTCTAAAATAGAATTAGGTACATATAGTAGAAATTTAACTGGTGTTTCTGCCGGCTGCCAAATGTTACTTTTCGTAGCGCAGTAATGAGAGCAGGTCTTCATACGGTCTTAAGGTGGAGCTTTGAGTCGAGATTTTGTTGTGAACCATGTGAACATTCCTGTTATAAACCATGTGGATAGCAGACTTAGCGATGTTTGTAGTCTGTTAATTACAATACTTAAGAAGGAATGCGAAGAGAAATTAACTGTCCGTCTACGTACACAGTAGATGCAGGGTTTGTATCCTATATGCTATTGATCACTTTGTTGTATACTTGTGGTGCCAGGAATGATCCTTGGCCGCACGGTAGCTGATTCTCACCAAGGTTCGTTCCTATGTGAATGGAAAGGGAGATTTGTAATGGACAACAGGGCGCTGGGGTAGGTTTTCTCCGGAATCTCCGCTTTCCCTCGCCATCTCATTCCACCGGTACTTCAAGTTCATTTCTGAATCATCAGTGTGACCGCCTGCGGTGCCACGTGTAGGAAAAGCGGGCGTTAATCATTACAGAATAGAATAAGAATGACCTTTGTGTCACTCCTTATGTTATCGGTCGAATGATATATTTGCAATTATCTATTCGCAGCAATAAATTGTCACTGCAAAGCAAAATTTCTAGTTACATAAACGAGTAACTTTTGCATTTGAAACCTTTCTCAAATGCAATAATATTCAGATGTTAGTTTGACCTACTTGATCTTAGTTGAGTTTTGGACTGGAAAAAGGAAATAGGAATCACAGTGACACATAAAGTACAGATTCATTTCACGTTTCAGTACAATCTACCTTCACCTTACACGCCTGACCTAAGGAAGGCCGAATGAGGTAATGGTTAGGGCAGACATACTGACTTTTAGTGCATCTTGTGTAGAGGGAGAAAGATGTGTCTCTAATCGAAGAAAATTTGAATTGAAAGAGACGCTAATGGCAGGTGATACGTTTTCAAAAAAAAAAAAAAAAAAAAAAAAAAAAAAAAAAACAATGGAGTAATATCATCACGTGAACACATCGATTCAAGGTATGTTCCCGGGTCACAAGTATTTCAGTCTGGTCTCAAAATGAGGCGTATCTTGTGACAAGAGGGTCCTTACTTTAACACTAAAGAGCCACTGGAGAGCTGTTGTGCCACAGTCTCTTCACATGGCATAGAAACAAAAGAAGGAAGCAGAGCGTTGTAACTGAAGGAGGAAATTTCTTACTACCGTCTTTTCAGATATTTTCCTTTTCATTTTTTATTGCTTTTGTCCTGTTTTATACCTTCTCTCCCTCTTGAAACTCAAGTTTTCCATTTCCTTTTTCTCCAGGGTTCTTCTTTAGCTTCTGCTGATTTTCTCAGTGGCACTCATTGTTCTTACGTCGCAGTATTTTCCGATATGTATTTACATTTCCGTTTGTTTTATATTTTTACTTTCTCCGCTTAGAATCAAACTATGCCAGTTAGCAGAATAGTTCGGTTTTGGATAATGTTAGAGCTCTACATTAGCTCAAAATGTCAGCTTGGTGTTATTCTGAAAAATGAATTTATATATGAAAACGTAGTATAGAACGCCGTGTTATCCGCTGAACAGTGAAATGCACTCAGACGGAAGCTATATAACTCCGTCTAGTCGGAGCTGAATATTCGTCCCGCCAATGTGTGATGCAAGAAACCAATAACATATTTTCTCTTAAGTTTGTGAAGTTTGGTGTGAAATAAAATTGCCTTGTAAATTTTTCAAATTAAATGGTATATAAGGATTCAAACCTTAAATAAGATTTATATTTGTTAAACAGCTGATGCCATAGACATAGTTTGAAATGACGTTTAAATTGGTGTCCTTATACCCTTAGTGGCAACCTTTAATGTTTTCTAATTCGTAAATCTTTCACCTTCACCGAATAGATTTAGTGAATGATTCTATGCTGACATGTACCTACAATGTATTATTAAATTAACAGTAATTTAAATTAAGTTTTGTTGTAATATTAATTATCGTAGTAATTAGACCTTTGCGTTTATCTTCTTTACAAGACTGTAAAGCATTCAATATTAATTTTCTATTTTGTGAGGTATGACCATATGACCATTGCAGTTATGCAATGGTCATATCGGTGGCCGTCTCTTTGGAACATATCGAAGGTGTTAACTCGTATTCGTTGTGTTTTAATCATTAGATCACACACACACACAAACACACACACACACACACACACACACACACACACACACACATTCATACTTCCAGACTCTGGTGAAGATGAGGAATTATCTTGGTCGGAGAAAAATACCCACCCCCTCTGCCGGGAATCGAACCCGGGACCCCTAAGCAGGTGCTCTACCGACTGAGCTACGGGGCCAGCCTACATTTTCAGTTGATTGGAACCCTTGCACTGTAAGAGACAACTGCTGAACGATACTGGGTATGGTGACGTAACACCGCTTAACCGTTGTTCGTCTGCATTATCATTCAGACAGGTTATATAAGGAAATATTTAATAAAAACTATTTCTATTATTGTTCATCTCAATTAACAGGAAATAGTTAACAGAAAGAGGTACTTAACAACCATTTACCTAATAATGGCTGCAAATAGGTAACATTTTTGTGGTTGTATTCGACATGTTTTTGAAAGAAGAGCCCAGCGAAGAAAGCACTGCTTTGGTTTGTACGCCCAACCGACACAGCTCAGGAGATCTTTGTCTCGTAACAATGAGATTCTGTTACAAATTGGAGATGAGCTCTACGGCCACACCCACACGCGTTTGTTCTAGTGCCTAGGCATCACAATGTGCCTTCCTTTAGCCTTCGCTCCTAGGACACAAAACCGTGTCATAAAAATAAGGTTATAGAAACACAGAGAAATTTAAATATACTTATGTTTTTTTCTCTGCAAGAATCATGCATTTAAGATAATATTGTGTTCTACTCACATAGCTTTCTCCACTTACTTTTGTACAAGCTATTCTTACGAAGGCTTATACTTTTATCTACTTTGTGTTACTCAAGATAAATACTTGTAAAAATAATGTTATTACATATTATTCCTGGAGATAAAATGGTGTATCAAGTACTGGTCGCTATGTCAACTTTTATGAGCAAGAGGGAAAAGACGAATGCCTTCCCATTTTATAAATATTCAAAGATATTACAAAGAATATCTCTTAGTTTAAAAAAAGACACATTACGTACATCAACGAGCTCTACACTTTTTGGATATAAATACCGATTATTAGTTGTGCAAAAGAGTACTACTATGATATTGTCCCTCTGAACTTAGAATGGGTTCTCACCAGTGGCGGCTCGTGTCGAAAAATGACAGCGTGCTGCGGGAAAAGTCCATGCAACTCACCCAGTTTCGCAAAATGAAGTCCATGCCCGATGTTTCTTCATGGTATAAGCAGAATTTCTACTTCCTTGGCCTTTTTGCTCAATTTTTAGATGTGTTATTGGTCGCCCTAACATTTATATACCAAACCTTTCTTCTAATGCTCGTCTTGAAAAGGTAGTTTTCAGAAGTACATTTACCGTGTTCATTATTTCTTGGTTAAAGTTTTCGTTACTCATACATTCAATAAAATGAATTTATAACATGTTTGACACTCACACACAAAATAAAGAAACTGATATAGCCACTAAATAACTTACACAAAGAAATACTTGGATACAATGCGAGCATGCGAACCACATTCACTTGTTATGAGCGATTCTCGTTATTGTCGCGTGCCAACATGATAGGTGCATCACAAACAATCTGCTCTGCGATTTAATGACCTTTAGGTATTGAATCTGTTTACGTAAGCAGAATGGAATTAGCTTCTAGAACTAAAATATAAAGCAATGATAGATTGTTAAATGATTTTCAATGCATATTCAAGTTCTGCAGCTGTAACTATGAGTGTTGGTAGCCCTGCTTCACCGTAGAGCAAATGATCACCGCGCAACACCCAGACGCAGCACGCATTTGTACGAAAGTCTAGGGAACTTAGGACATCAGGGAGGCAAGAGGGGAAGGTTGTACGCATGCGCACTGACTGATTACCGAGCTTGCTGGCTCTCAGCACGTTGACGTCACGGATACGTTCCATTAGTTTCGCAGGTGCTTTCCATGCATCAAGAGTTTATTATTGGTCGTACTCGATTTCTTATACTTATAATAAAGCATTGTTATTTACATGGTCTTTTAAAACGTGATTTATAAAACAGAAAAGGATGTGTCTGCAGGACAAGCCGCTCCTGGTTCTCATATAAACATTCCACTCCGCTCTTCACTAGTCAGCTGTTTACGCCTCACTCAAGGTTACAGCAGCACTCGAGAACCACTTTTTTATTTACGTCCTCCAACGTTAAGGCATACCGGACGATGACTGCCATTATGTTCAAATGAGTCCACGGTCGATAGAGCTTAGAGGTAGCAGACATTCATCATTCAGTATAAGGGAAATCCCCAGAAAAACCTTATCCAGATAACTCATCACACCGAGATTCGAACTCGAGGCCACATGAACGTGAAGCAAACCCACACCATCTACACTGCAGGGGCCAGCTACTCATATTCAATTAACTAATTCAGAAAATTGGTAAAATGTACTTTTGGCAGTAAACTCTTAGTCGTCACTCTCCACTCAGTTGTATAATTTGCAAAGGTTATATATAAAAACTGGGTCTTTCAAAGGCTCTAACAAAGTCACCCACTTGCTCTAAAACACCAAATGGCGTCTTCCTTTTCTTTTTCAGGAATTTTATAGTTTCCATTTAATTTACATTCTCACAATTTAAACCTAACAAATACATTTTTCCCTTACAGAGATGTGCATAAATATACCTGGTGTGCAAGAGGCCAAAGAAGTATAACTGATAACATTATATAGATAGAGTCAACATGAAAAATTCAATGCCAGGGCTGGTATTTGAACCACGGATCTCCTGGTTTCCGTCCAGTCGCTCTTAACCTTTCAGTGCCATCCTGACATTAAATTCTCCAGTTGACTCGTCAGGAAGGCACGATGGCCATGGTAGCTCAAAGGTTAAGAGCGACTGGACGGAAACCAGGAGATCCGTGGTTCAAATCCCGGCCATGGCATTGAATTTTTCATGTTGACTCTATCTATCAAAATCCTTAGGCTATATACGGCTAGTGTGGATAAATGATTAATTTCCATCAATTAACTAAAATGATAACATTATGCTAATTATAAATGTGCTAATAATGTTCTCGATACAAGAGTATTTAGAGGATGTGACCATTACCTTCTGAAAACAAAGCTAGCAATTCCTGCCAGATGGAAGAAGAGTAGAACAAGAACAAATAAAAAAACAGGTAGTGTTAAAGCATTTAAAGTTCATTTATTGCAGGATGAATCCACTATATATATATATATATATATATATATATATATATATATATATATATATATATATATATATATCAAGCACGACTTAATTCTGTTTAAAAGACAATACTGCAACTAAAGACATCAGTGGAGAATGGAAGGATAAAGGACCATAGTACAGGCAGCCACTGAATCACTTGGAACAAGAAGAAAAAAAATATCTATAAAAGGAAAATACCAAAGATTTGGAATGATATAGCTAAACTCGTTGAAAGAAAGATTTATACTTAAAGTGTTTGAAACTGAAGAGAATTTAATTGAATACAAAAGAATAAGAGCTATTATCCAAAGGGAAGTACGGAAAATTAAACGAATCTCTTGGTGATAGTACATTAGTGGCATGGAATTTGATGTACAAGGCTGACAAGATAAGACATAAAATATTAAAACTTCTTTAATAGAGAAGACAAAGACAATTTGAATTTAAATTTAATTTCCGAACATTACTTAATATCTTATTTTCAAGATGTATGGACGGAGGAAGACGAAAATAAGGAAACTGTCTGAACATTAATAGAAGAAAATATAGATCCAATTTCATTTTAAGAATTATGGTCTACAATGAATAGCCTCAAAAATAAGGAAACCCCTGGAGTTGTTATCTAGAATTGATAACTTAAAAAATAATAAAACTCGTGGAGTAGATTGTGATAATAATAATGAATTAGTTATGTCTCCACTCAATTGAAACTCGACTATTAGACTTAATAAATAGGTATATGTTTGAAGTTCGGCCATATTCCAAAAGAATGCAGAATAGCTAAAAAATATCCAATGTATACGAAAGGTGAACGTCATGGATGTAAAAGTTATAGAGGCATAAGTATTTTAAATAGAGGCTAAAAATGTATGCATTTATTCTGAAAAGTCATTTAAATATAATAACGGAAAATATAATTATGGAAGCGCAAACTGCATTCAGAAAAGTAAGATCTTGTTCTCATTGTATATTTACTGTTAATCAGCTAATAGAAAAACACAGGTAGCTCAATGTACCGACTTATATTGCATTTGTAGATTTCGAGAAGGCCTCTGACAGCGTAAATAGAAGTAAATTATGGAGTATTATAAAACAGAAAGGTATAACCCAAAATTTGACAACAGCAACAACAAGTGCATATGTAGAAAATAGATCATGATAGAAACTGAAATGAAGACAGATCTAATGGCCACAATAAACAAAGAGTAAGACTAGAGCGTCTAAATTCACCGTTACTTTTTAATATTAATATTGACGATGCCATATTTGATTGGCACCCAAATTAGATTCGCAGTTTATAATTAGAAATAGATATTTAGATACTTTATTATTTTCAAACGATCAAGTTTTCATATCTAGCTCAGAAAATGGTCTACAAAAAGCGTTACATATAATAAATATCACTGGCTCTCAACATAGCGATACCAGTTTGTAAGCAGTCTAAAATGAAATGGCATGCGTAGTGTATAACGCCCGCTTTTACTACATACGGCACAGCAGGCGATGACACTAATGGTACATGATATGAAGATGGTGCACCGGTTGAATGAAATGGACGGGGAAACATGAGATTCCGGAGAAAACCCGCCCAAGTGCCGTGTTGTCCATCACCAATCTCACTTTGCGGTCGCCTGGGATCGAATCCGGGTCGCCTTGGTGAGAGCCAAGTGGTCTAACCACTGAGCGTTCGCAGTCTATTTGTAGTTCTAAAACCCAAGACTACTACGTTTGTGGAAGGTTTTTAAATTTATTTTTGTTGTTTTCGTTTAATTTGCTGGATCAGACGCAATTTCTGATCCAGCTCCAAAAATTTCTGGGATAAAACAGCTGCTGTGATGCAAATTAAGGCGATTCAAGAACATATTTACCGTAATATACAGCCTTTAAGGTCAACTTACACCAATATGTTTCTTTATAATTTATTAAAGTACTGTAATTATTGTTTGTTAAGTTTACCACTGTTTTTGAAATCAAAAAGTAATCATAAGTGTATAACATTGTTGGTACTTTTCACCATATGCTCTGTTTCTGCTTACTTATTATTAAACCATAGCATGAAAAGCTGGTCCTGCCATCTGTTGTTTATACACGTACTACTAGTGCGGTGCTCACTACGACATGGCAGAATATCTAAGTAGGGTTACAGAAGCTAACGTTAGAGCTCTACTCCCCTCTAAATCGTTTTGCTATCGTCTTTAACAGGAAAAGTAAATTTATTCATTCTGTTTCAATATAATCTTTCTCTATAAACAAGAAACTGAATAGAAGTAATTAGTTGGAACGGTGCTTCCATTCAGTGTGTTATTGTTTTATAATTCCAAGGTATCCCATACGTAAAGCCATCAACAAATTAATTTGTATTTAGATTTTCAATTTGAAATTACCTGCATTACATATTGATAGTACTTTAATATACATGGTCACCTCTTTCTTTATTACGTTTTATAATTTTTGCTGGTGTTGTATTCCTCCCGAAAGTCCAAAGTGATGATTTTATATGAAATACATGCGTGTAGCTCCATGTGGTCTTATGAAAAAGACTCCAACGTGTGCTTCGCACAGTATGACAGAACAACGAAAGACATTATATACCAAAAATATTTATGTAGGCTCTCCATCCTGCAACAAGCGATAGATTATCTAGAATGTATACGTCTCAATCGTCCCTTTATATGAAGAATTTTGGAAAATCCATTACCTAAAACATGTTTATAATTAGTTTCCTAAAACAAAATATATTAAAATGCTTGCCAAAGGGTGTGATGTAAATTTACTCAATTTGGAAGCTTGAGGCACAACATCTAATTGACAGTTTGGGCAAATACAATACTGCTACACAGAGCAGTCAGAAACTTAGCAAATCAAAGTTTCTATGTCCAGTGTGAAGAAAGTCATGTTAGTTTATAGCTCTCCCTTTCATCATCAGAATAATATATGTTCTTCCTCATCAAAACTTCCTCTTTCTACTCTTCAGGTACAGTCTCCTTTTTTCTAGCGTTATGTAACACTTCTTTTTTCGGGAAATTAATGTATTTGTCTCCCTCTTCTTTTACAGAAATTTTGCCATCTCCTATCCTCATGTTATTTTCTTCTTTTAGCAGAACACGTAAATTAAATTGGTTATATATTAACGCTTATGTTACTCTTCCTCCATTCTATTTCTCTGATACTCTCCTTTCCCCGGCTCTAGCCAACTTCGGTAGCCTAGATGGTGAGGCATCTGCCTCACGTTCAGGGGTTCCCGAGTCTTTTTACATTAATCATCAATTTTAGTGGTGTTGCTTACCCTTCTTTTACAAAGCGTTTTGCTCGTCCAAGTGTCAAAACTTTTTTGTAACCAAAGCATCTACTTACTTTTTGTATGTCAGGTTGACTTTCTTAACTTATCTGTCAATTTTTTATTCTGATCAGAATTCTTTTCTCCTTTCTATTTTTAAAATAAATAATCAGGATCACAAAGGGGAAAGGTAGAGTGGGAGGTCTGGTTTTACGTTATGTATTTTTGTTGAGTTATATTTTGTTGTAACATTTAAAAAATAAACTTCGTGCACACCCACGCGAAAGTTAGCAAGTGAGATCCAGTTGATCATTTAACTCGGGCCACACATCATGAAATCTACGCAGTTTGTATCGCTCTGCTCTGAGCCACTTTCTGAATGCTAATAAATTAGGGCAATCGGCACTCAGGCAATAATGGTATAAAGCCGTTATCAACCGCATTTGAGTCCAAGCAGTGTTGCCTTTCTTAATATTCCAGGAGATAATTACTGACACTGCGGCATATTCCGCCCTGCTTCCAACCAGCACGCCGATTTTATGTTTAGTCCATTTCCTCATCTCAGATACATTTTTGAAGGGGGTAATTCTGTGTATCTGCGTGTCCACTTTTCCACAACGTTTACCACATGGGACTGTTGCTAAATTATGTTTACATTTCTTTAATTTCGTGGGGATTATTTCATTCACAAAGAATTACATGGTAACCTTCCAATCATGTGGAGCGTAATTGTTTCGAAAAATTCTCCATATGACATCCCATGTATTTGTATAGTTTGCAACAATTGCTGGCACAGACAAGCACTCCTTTACCAACTCGATGTTCAAGTGTTTGGTCTTGCATCCTGACTACGTTGTAATCCAGGGCAAAAGATGCTCATAGTCCTTTACTACCTCTCGAAATGCAGGTGTGGTGGTATCTGAGGACGTCAGGCGATGACAATTCCATGTCCTGGCGTGCGCCCAACACAGAACGCAATAGCAGCGCTCTGCACTTCACATACACATCTGTTGGATTCCAGCCTCCTTCAGTTATTTTCCGGCGTAACTGAGTTCAAGCTATCTTGTAGAACTGATTCCTTTAAATGTAATAAGCAATTGCCTATTCGAAACGCTGAGAGCAACTGGTTTAAAGTGCATTACAGGCAGTATACAAATATGGCATCATTAAAATAGAAACTATATTCACAAATCGTTGAAGTGTCTCTATTTGTTTCACTGTAGCAAACACCATATATGATAATTGCTAGGTTGAGACAAAGACAGATATAACCTCTATCTCAGTCGCCCGTTAGCCGTTGAACTGGCAACACCAAGACAGAAGGATAACTTTATTGGCTCTAACCATGTTCATTCTTATTTTGTAGCTACCCTTACTTGCACTATTTTGCACAGGTAACAATAATATTTAAAGTTATACATATAAATAAAATTGTTCATAGTCAATGATTAAGAACAGAGTTTGAGAGAAAATTGTAGTGTGAGTGATTACTATACTCTGAATCAGTGAGTCAGTTTTTTCCTCTTCTGTTAGTTTGTGTTTGGTATTACAGGTCATATACTCCGGTTTATCTTACTAATTTATTGAAGTGCTATTTAAAAACTGTTTTATGGGGAACAATATAAATGTCGGAAGAAGCTGTTAATTTCTTTTAAATCATTTGTAATAACTCTGACAAATCGTATATAGCGTGAAATCAAGCAATAGGAGTTATATTAAATGTGTCCTACACAGGATTGTCATATGATATTCGTATAACAGTATTGAACACTTGAGACCCAGTAGTTATCTGTTGTGCAGTGCAGTGCATGGTTCTGAGATTCTAGAAGTTCCTAAGTTTGAAGTGTAGATGTATAGATTTGTAACCATTCCTACAGTCTGAAACTAGAACGATGCTGTTGTTAACATATGGTGGGGAAGAGGGACAGAGAGTACGGTGACATTGACAGTGAAACGGATCTCTTAGGCTGCTGATTTGTGGAGAGAGGTTTTTGGATGTTATCGCACTGTAAGCAGTTTCCTAATCGATACTTAAGCGGGATTAACCTGATATAATTTTTAATTGGTGGCGCACAGGTCCACGTTGACGCTAAAGTTTGAAGCAAATAGTGTTTAGCTCAGGGTAAGGCAATGAGTTTTCTCCCAGGGTATGCGTGAGTCTGTAGGAGAAGGGTAGTTTCAATGACACAGGAATGCCCGTTTCAAACTGGTTTAATGACTGCTTTTTATCAGAACATCGAACTTGAAGTTGCCGACCAAGAGTTACCAATATCACTGTTTACAGTTACCTTATGTGAAATGCTTATTACTCCATAAAACTTAATGGTTCTTCACTTATATATTAACCGACAAATATCTTCTCTCATAATTATCTCTTACTTTTAAAACCTCAAAGGAAAGAAATTATCATTAATTTCCAAAATTTAATGATGATGAAATTTTCGTTCTTTATTAGGATTATGTTTAATTATTAAAATCATTGTAAACCAAAATAAGTCTTACTTTTAAAACTTCAAAGGAAAGAAATTCCTATCATTAATTTCCAAAACTTCTGGTATGCTCTCGACCAAGACAGAAATGATGACTTCCTTAATGGCTTGCCAGCCACGAACTGAATGTCCACAGCTGCGCGTGGGTGTGCGTGACTTTCACTTTCTCGAAGCCCTTTTATTCAACCAAAGATTCCCTTTGTGACTATTTTGTCATGCCATTATGAAGGGTCCGAGGAATACCCTGTTCAAACAAAGTCAAGTGCTACCCTTTAGAACTCTGCTAAGCACACTGTTTCTTACGTTTCTTTTGTTAAAAAAGCTATTCACCCCAACAGCTGTTCGACTCAACTGCACCTGCACGCGTTGTAACAAAGAACCAACATTCCTTTGAAATCCATCATCATTGTTTACTTGTGGCAATGCTTTAATTTCGGTATCAACTGACCCCATAGATATTAGTTTATTATCCCATAATATAATAATATATGTCTTGCACGAATACAATATAAAATACCAGACCTTTGTCAGCAACTTCCAATTCGTTTTACAATTTCCTTTCACAACGTTAATTTTGCATGATACATAGATAGACATTTCATAAAAATTGTTCACATGGTTACATAACAATAGTTCATTTAACATTTATCAACACTCTGATCTGCGATTTTCAACTTTTAAATAATACTCAATGGAAAGTACTTCAATCTACATCATCATCTCTCTCTTCTTCTCAATCTGATCTACTTAAAATTAATTCATATCATAGCTACAGTTAGAACAATTCATAAGTATACACTTCCACGTTTAAACCATTGTACATTAATAATACCTTTTTTATAAACATATCTGAATTCTTTTTCCGGATTCTATATGAACATTGTTTTCAAAAGTCTTTCAATGTTCTTATTTTGATTCTTTTTCTTTTACTCATACAATATTTCCGATTAATTCTCGAAGATTCTATATAAATATTAGTTTCAAAAGTCTTTCAGTGTTCTGATTTTCATTTAGTTTCCTTTCATTTATCACTTGTTAAATTTAAAATTTCATTGCAGCTTCACCACACAGTTTATACTTAAACTATAAATTTTACACCATACTGTTTATACTTAACCTATAAAATTTACAAGTTTGTCTTTCTTCTAATTTTACAATTTCGTTATGGTACTTTAGTTCTTTACAAATATGGACATAGCCCTCTTTTCTGAGCAAATTATAACCACAACTCATTTAGGAGTCAGGAGCATCCAACGGCTTCTTGTAAGGACGAAGAAGTTGCTTATGCCAGCTACCTAAGGGTTTATTATTTTTGGCATCTGCTTATTCGAATGTAAATCCCCAAATTTCGCGACAATTTCCGCAGGACTCTTATATAACAATTCCATTCTTTCATTTCTGTCTTTTAATGCACTTGATAATATATGGTCTTTTACCAGTTGGCTCCCATTTATGCTTACTTTCTTTTCTCTTTGATTTCCTTTTTTCTGCGTTTTGCTTAATTCTCCAATGAAACATATAATTTTCCCTCATGAATACCTATGAATACTTATCTTTCAAACTCTGTTATTAGCGTTTCACTGCGTCCAACTTGTAACTCCGGTTCCTGATCCATTGTTTATATTCCTGGTTTCCGGAACTTGATTTGGATTGTTTACCACCATCTGTCTAGTTGCATTAGCTGCCTCAGACCTTTCTGAGTTCTCAGGTGAATTACGACCATCTCTGTTCCTATATCCCTGCCTTGGTGACCTCGGCCTAAACTCAAAACTATCGTCATTCCGCGATTATTCATTACCAGAATGTTTTCTAAATCGAAATACTTGTCCCCTTCTGTTCCTATCAAATCGGCCTGCATTCATATACTTTATTTGAATGTTCCTTTCACGGTTCTCCCCACTCCGATTCCTATTGTTCTTATCAAAGTTATTTCTACCTCTACCTTCCCAGGAGTTCGCTTCCATCCTAGGCACTGGACCTCGATATCCATTTCTAATGTCATTCCGATTCTGATGTGACTGTGCCCCTTGCCCGAAATAATTCAACCTTCCTCTTCTGCTTGTCTCTTGATTTTTACTGTCCGAATCGTTTCTCGGCTTGTTGCTTTCTAATGCTAATAATAAATCAATCATGGTAGCGACATTATTGGGTTTAACGATGACTAAATAATGTTGGATAGTCTCAGGAAAGTGAGTTGTCATAAGGTTTAATATGTGAGTAATAGGGGAGTAACATTTTTGATTTTCTATCTCCTTTCATAAAATAGCTCACCGTTGACTGATCGGTTCTAGGGTTAAATTTCCCGTTGCTTATCTCCAGCCTTATACCGGCCTGTCTGTTTGCTCCCCAATATCTGTTAAGGAATAAATTAATAAAGGTCCCGAAGTCATTTTTATTTCCCATGGATAAATCTAGCCAGTTCTCAGCGATACCTTTAAAACACTTTCTCACTATGGTCATTTTGTACTCCTCCGGTATACATTTGATCGCAAAATACTCCTGTAACCCTGCAATAAACACTTTAGTATCATCAGAATCCTCGTTCTCAAACATTGGTGGTGCAATTTCATTCAGAATATGGTTCGGCCATGTCATATTCGGACCGCCATTTCTGTCTCCGTTATTGTATCTGGTGTTATTAATGGAGTTGCTAGCACCCATATTTAGCAACGAAATGTCAGCTGAAGCATTGGGCATCGCTTCGTTTCGTGCGTTTACCTCACTTACATTGCTAGAATTAGAAATGTGTAGTGTTTAACGCCCACTTTTACTACATACGTCACCGCAGGCGGTGACACTGATGATGCATGGGATGAAGATGGAGCATCGGTGGAATGAGATGGCGGGGGAAACCGGAGGTCCCGGAGAAAACCCGCCCCAACGCCGTGTTGTCCACCACGAATCTCACTTTGCGGTCGCATGGGATCGAACCCGGGGCGCCTTGGTGAGAGCCAAGCGCTCTAACCACTGAGCCACGGCGTGAATAGAACTATAACTAGGAACATTTCCACTTATTCTTAAATTTTCTAAGTTTTCCTTTACTCCTTTGATTTCTATTGCTACCTCTTTCATTTGATCGGTAATTTCCTCCAAATTCCTCGTCTGTCTTCTACTTTCCCTTTCTGATACTTCTAATCTACTAGATTCTTCCAATTCTTCTCTAGCTATTACTTTATCTTTGTCTAATTTCTTTGCTATTTCCTCCCTCAGTTTTTTGTTTTCACTATCTGATTTTTTGTTAACTAAGTTGACAATTTTATTTTCAGAATTCTGTATCTCCTGACTAACTTCCTTCCTCACATTATCTAACGCCTGTTGTTGATTCTCTAACTTCTTTCCTAGTTCTATTTGCCCTACCTGTAAATTCTGAACCTTCTTTTCTAACTTTTCTTCTATTTTTTTAAACTTTGCCTATTATCCGTCATCTCTTTTTAAACTTAGATTAACATCACGTATCTTTTTACTTAAACTGTCACTTAAACTTTGATTGTCACTCCTCATCTCTTTTCTAAAAATTTCATTGTCCTTTCTTAAACTTTGAATATTATTCTCTACCTTTTTATGAAGCTTTCATTGTCTTTTCTTAAACTTTGATTGTCATTCCTCATGTCTTTTCTAAAACTTTCCATCATTTTTATGAGTTCCCCTAACGTACTTCTTTCCATTTCTACATTATTTGGTACAGTTACACTACACTCTGCTACTTCGAATTCCTGCCTACTGCTATTACCACCAACCTCCGGAACTTCCATGTTATCTACAGAATTTTGACTCAGCATTTTTCCACTCCTCAAATACATTCACAATAGTCCAGCACATAGTGTAACACTCTGTACCGTTGATTTTCTACTGGCATCCTGATGTCGCTGATGATGCCGGCCTCCTTTATTCTTTCCAGTAGGACTGTTGTAGAGGTACTTGTCGAACAAGTTGTTGTCCTCGTGTCGAACCTCCTTCTCCTGTTGAACCTCGTTGTCGGGTTGAACCTCCTCCTCGGGTGTGTGTTTAGCTCAGGGTAAAGAAATGAGGTTTCTCCCAGGGTATGCGTGAGTCTGTAGGAGAAGGATATTTTTAATGACACTGGAATGCCCGTTTCAAACTGGTTTAATGACTGCTTTTTATCAGAACATCGAACTTGAATTTGCCGACCAAGGGTTAGCAATATCACTGTTTACAGTTACTATATGTTAAATTCTTATTACTCGATAAAACTTAATTCGTTCTTCAAGTATTTATGAACCGACAAATATCTTCTCTCATCGCTTCTGGTCTGCTCTCGACCAAGACAGAAATGATGACCTTTTTAATGGCCTGCCAGCCACGAACTGAATGTCCACAGCTGCGCGTAGGTGTGCGTGACTTTCACCTTCTAGAAGCCCTTTTATTCAACCCAAGATTCCCTTTGTGACTATTTTGTCATGCCATTATGAAGGGTCTGAAGAATACCCTATTCAAACAAAGTCAAGTACTACCCTTTAGAACTCTGCTAAGGACACTGTTTCTTACGTTCCAACTGCCCCTGCACGTGTTGTAAGAAAGAACCAACATTCCTTTGAAATCCATCATGAATCTTTATACATTGTAATTCTTAATTTCGGTATCAAACTTCAGAGAGATAAGAGCATAGAAATGTTTAGAACCATTTGTATGTTATTCCTTACATACAAAAAGTACACGTGTTCTGCGATCGTGAACTCTAAAAGAATTAATCGCAACAAACAGTTATGTAACCTAACATGTATTATTAGAAAAAGATCTGCTGATCGAGGAGCTATTTTTGATCATTGCTGATATTTGAGACTATGGTCCCTCTTGCTTTGCACAACTCTAAAGCCCAGACACTTGTAAGCGCTGAGCTTGCCATCATGGAACAAGCTTGTTAACCTTCCGTTGGGCGCGACAACTTTCGTGACGCCGTTAGTAGCGATGTATCTGCTGGATACATATGACGTTAATTGTGTTTCCCTATCGGTTTTCAACTGTTTTAAAAGGAGTACACCTTACTATGAATCGGAAGCGTTTCTCGGACATAATCGTCCTGAAAATATTTGCAGCATGGTCATCTGTTGTCCAGAAGTCGTGAATATTTTGCCGACCTCCTCGGAACACACCAGCAGTATATAATAACGCAATATAGGGCTTCATTTCATTTGTCTGTCTCTGCAATCTCTCACTCTCACATTCATATTTCACTTTGAAATCATCTATGCGTCTGTTGGTGTGTTGCACGGTTATGCAGAATATCATCGCTGACAAAAAGTTTCCAGCAGTCACATTCAGTTTTCATGGTTTTGGCATTCCCTACAACTTCAGGCAGTTTATTATTATTGTTGTTGTTTTTTATTATCATCATTATTACGATCACTATATTCATCGTTATCTTGTGTCTTTTGTGTTCAGTAACACAGTAATTTTCATCATTTTCTAGCACGTAATTACTTTCCTCTTCATAAGCATCATAATCTGTATTGGTGCCCACAGATTATGTTTTACGTATGTCTTCATATTCGGAATCAGTTTCTACAAAATTATATTCAATCGGCAGCGCATCATCGTCGAAAATAAGGCGATGTATCTCATGCAAATCGTCAGGATTTTCCAAATCATATACTTGACTCATTTTCAAACTTACGATTCAGAGTAATAAAGAAAGGCACTCTCATTCACCGTACAGCAACATAACCACTTATATCAGCATTCTTCAGCAATGACGTGGTTGAATTCCATAGCGGCAACAGTGAGTAACGCGAGTTGGCCCGATGTATCTGACAGATACAACAGCACACTCGTGATGACGTTTGCCTCGTTTGCAAACTTAGCATTAGAGAGAAATGGTTGAAACATACAGGAAACAATAACAAAGGTATGATGGAAGATGTCCTGGCTCGGCAAGTCCTGACCTATATTTGTTGTCATAATAATGAAATAAACCTACACCATGTATCTCACAGATACATGCGTGACTAACGAAGGGTTAATCTGCCGAAATAGAAGGCAACATGAGGAATATTTAAAAAGTGATGCTAAGCAAACGGTCGCCTATTGTTTTGTGATGCTTGAGTAAGAAACCCCAAAGAGGAATCATTATGTTACCATATAATCATATTTATTCCGTAACACCTAAATTTTTGTCACTCAAAATGCTTTATTCAGTGTATTGTCAAAACTTTAGGGCTGCTAGAGCTGGTATTACAACACTTATCTGTACATATATATGTAGCACAAAACATGTGGCGAGCTGAGTGCTTGATCAATCCGGTTGTTTAAAACAAAAACGATTCTGTCTAAAATAGAATTAGGTACATATAGTAGAAATTTAACTGGTGTTTCTGCCGGCTGCCAAATATTACTTTTCGTAGTGCAGTAATGAGAGCAGGTCTTCATACGGTCTTAAGGTGAAGCTTTTAGTCCAGATTTTGTTGTGAACCATGTGAACATTCCTGTTATAAACCATGTGGATAGCAGACTTAGCGATGTTTGTAGTCTGTTAATTACAATACTTAAGGGACACCGGGACTGAAATTTCTATTTTCTGTATTTCTATACCTACAAACTTCAAATTCTGCATGCTTAAAGGGTTTTATATTAGAAAACACCACACCAAGTTTCAGTAATTTCTGATGATTAGTTTTGAAGGAATTAATTTTTTATTATTGTTTTAATTAAATTTTATCGCAGTATTAAAATTAATGCATGCGCATCACTAATTATTCTATTGCAATAACTCTGTTATTTTTTCATGCCCACTAACTATATAAACAACTGCAGTCTCTGTCTGGAAGAACAATACATTACTTTTAGGGAAATTATTTTTTTAATTATGCAGAACATTGAATTGAATTTTTTAAATATTTTTTTGCATTTAAAATTTTGTTACAGCCAAACCAAGTCTTAAATCCTATAGCCAGAGACTGAAGTTGTAGACCCATACATGAAGCACATGCTGAAAGAAATTCAGAGCCATAGCTCAAAAATTAATGCGTGTGGATCAGATAATGTATTAAAAAATGTAAAGTGGAGAAAAATCAATTTTTCTAAAAACATGCACCAAAAATAAAGTGAACAGTACCTTACTACATTAGAATTGCCCTGAAGCATATATGAGACCCTCCCTCTTTTGTCTGGCAAGCTCTCTCTGCATTTTTGTCTGTTTTTCTTTGAGGCGAGCTGTTTTCTTATGTTGCAATGAAGATCGCGTGCTCTCGTATATTCTGCGTTTGTCACGTCTCTTCACAATTTTCTTCTGCACACTTGTCACTGCACTGGTGGTTAGCTCACATTTTAGTTCCTGAGTTGCAGAACAGCCCATATTAAACTCTGCTACTGCAATTGCTGCTGCAATTTCTATTCTCCTGCAGGATACAAAAGTAATTTTGGGACATTTTCTCCAAATTAGTGCATGTAGTGACTCATTTTGATTTTGAGTAGCACCACGCACACACCTTGACAACAGTTCATCACTTGCTAGTCTTTGATAAACAGGTAATATTTTGCAAACTAACTGCTCTGTTAGTTTAACAGGCATCTTCTGATGGCTCATGGGTGTCTTTCCTTGTGCAATGCTTTTATTGTAAAAAACACCAGGAGTCGACACCTTGGGGACACTTGCTATGTTGAGGCTTGGAATCCGTTGAAACATAATGACTAAGGGTTGCATAAATGGCTTCTTTCATTTTAGGGACACTATGTATGTTGTTCACTATGGCATGTCTATAATAATTAGTTAATTTGGTAATGGTGGCATTGGTAAGTGTCCCAGATCCTCGCCCACCAAGTTTTACTCCCTTTTTCTTCCAAGTTTCTACAGTGTTTCGCAGCCCACTTCCCATTCTTTTAGCAACATGGTTTATGCACTCCTCTTTGTGCAGGACAACTGTGTTACCATATATGTTTTCATTTGATAAATGATTAAATGTTTTTGAATCACCATCTGATAGTACAGTTGTGTAGCGCATCTTACACTCTGACACTGAACGTTTCCATAGTATGTCTGCAGCAAAAACCTCCATTGATGTGGATGAGCCCTCATAATTTTTGTTGCATTCACCACTAGATGAATGTCCCTCAAACCAAATGCAAAACTCTGGTGAATCGTGTTCCAATTCTGTGGCTGTAATGGCACACATTGCACAATATTTGGAAACTACTGTGTAGTCCAGCACCATTCCAGTTAGAATGTCCATCACAATTCCTACATTATAGTTGGATGTATATCCCCACTTGTGCCATGAACCATCATAACTTACAGAAACATCAATTACATTGTTCTCATCTGCAGTTTCATCAGCACCATTTAACTTCATGTACGCTCTTCTCACTACCTCCCTGGACTGAAGGAGAGCTTTTTCTTTTAGTTTTTTACTGTAAAAAGCCACCTCCTTCATATGACTGGTAAATGTTTTGGAATCCATGCCAGACATACCTAATGCACAACAAAATTTTTCTAAGCCACTGTGACCTACACCCAATCCCAAAAAAGCATCCACAATTTTCCTGTTCACTTCAAAGGGAGGTCTCTTAGACTTTTCATCCTCAACTCTAGGACTAGAATAACTCTGCCCTGGGCTGAAACCACACTCACTGCACTTTAGCACTAACTTTACTGCAAAGCCATATTTTTCTCTAAATTGCAGTGTAAGTGAGCATTTAGTACACTCCCCACACTTTACATTGCTCAGAAGTTGATTCAGAGAACTGCTGTGCACCAAAATATACTCACTGTTTGCCCCTGCATTACCACAAATATATTCACTATTTACACTGTCATCTCTCTGAAATCTTGAAAATTTCTCCTGCGTTTTACAAATACTTACAGTTTCAATTACAGTAGCCTGCTCACCTATGTCCACTTCCAAATGTGAAGATGAAGTACTAGCATGTTCTTCTGTGTCCAACTGTGTATTTGAGATGGAAATCTGGTCTACAGGTTTCTTATTCCATCTGGCTAAACCACGTTTTTTTGCAAGGTCTCTTTTTTTGTTATTTCTACTCACCGGCTTATGCCAACGTGAAGAAGTAGCATGCATTATGCTGTTTATATATTTCACAACACACTACACCTTAGAAAAATCAACTAACTTGCTTACACACTTATTTCATAAACAGAAGCACATGTAAACAAAAGCACATTTCTCTAAAGGATGACGCCATAATACATTGAACCAAACACAGGAGTCAAAACAAGAATGAATCAACAAGTGTTCTCTAAGTTTATTGCAAAAAACACAGAATAATCACATAGATTAAGAGTTGTTTTGCATTTTCTTAGTTGCGAGAACACTCAAAATATGTTGACAATTTTTTGTATGGCATTTATGCTTTGATATTTTCTGAGTAAAGACTTTGTATATAATACGTAGTAATAGTTCACCGAAGTGTCGCCAGATAGCAGAAAAAAGCTCTGCTGCAAGATTATAACACAATTTTAGAGGAAAAACCAGCCAAAAAACGATTAAAATTGTCAAAAAGAGTCCATCATGCTGGATAAGGAAGAAAGGGGGCGTTTAAATGGCCAGGCTCCGAGCATTTAAACCTGCACTAGACCTTTAAAAATGGCAGAAATCAAAAACTCTTACACAATTCAATATAGGAAGGTTTGGGGAACATTTATACGTATAAATCTAAAAATCGTAAATTTTGAGATTTTTGGCCTATTTTTCAGTCCCAGTGTCCCGAAGCTTTTAGTCCAGATTTTGTTGTGAACCATGTGAACATTCCTGTTATAAACCATGTGGATAGCAGACTTAGCGATGTTTGTAGTCTGTTAATTACAATACTTAAGAAGGAATGCGAAGGGAAATTAACTGTCCGTCTACGTACACAGGAGATGCAGGATTTGCATCCTATATGGTATTGATCACTATGTTGTATACTTGTGGTGCCAGGAATGATCCTTGGCCGCACGGTAGCTGATTCTCACCAAGGTTCGTTCCTATGTGAATGAAAAGGGAGATTTGTGATGGACAACAAGGCGCTGGTGTGGGTTTTCTCCGGAATCTCCGCTTTCCCTCGCCATCTCATTCCACCGTTACTCCAAGTTCATTTCTGAATTAATCAGCGTGACCGCCTGCGGTGCCACCTGTGGGAAAAGCGGGCGTTAATCATTACAGAATAGAATAAGAATGACCTTTGTGTCACTCCTGATGTTATCGGTCGAATGATATATTTGCAATTATCTATTCGCAGCAATAAATTGTCACTGCAAAGCAAAATTTCTAGTTACATTAACGAGTTACATTTTGCATTAGAAACCTTTCTCAAATGCAATAATATTCAGATGTTAGTTTGACCTACTTGATCTTAGTTGAGTTCTGGACTGGAAAAAGGAAATAGGAATCACAGTGACACATAAAGTACAGATTCATTTCACGTTTCAGTCCAGTCTACCTTCACCTTACACGCCTGACCTAAGGAAGGCCGAATGAGGTAATGGTTATGGCAGACATACTGATTTTTAGTGCATCTTGTGTAGAGGGAGAAAGATGTGTCTCTAATCGAAGAAAATGTGAATTGAAACAGATGTGAATGGCAGGTGATACGACTTCAAAAAACCAATGGAGTAATATCATCACGTGAACACATCGATTCAAGGTATGTTCCCGGGTCACAAGTATTTCAGTCTGGTCTCAAAATGAGGCCTATCTTGTGACAAGAGGGTCCTTACTTTAACACTAAAGAGCCACTCGAGAGCTGTTGTGCCACGGTCTCTTCACATGGCATAGAAACAAAAGAAGGAAGCAGAGCGTTGTAACTGAAGGAGGAAATTTCTTACTACCGTCTTTTCAGATATTTTCCTTTTCATTGTTTATTGCTTTTGACCTGTTTTACACCTTTTCTCCCTCTTGAAACTCAAGTTTTCCATTTTCGTTTTTCTCCAGGGTTCTTCTGCTGGTTTTCTCAGTGGCACACATTGTTCTTACGTCGCAGTATTTTCCGATATGTATTTACATTTCTTTCTGTTTTATATTTTTACTTTCTCCGCTTAGAATCAAACTATGCCAGTTAGCAGAATAGTTTGGTTTTGGATAATGTTAGAGCTCTACATTAGCTCAAAATGTCAGCTTGGTGCTATTCTGAAAAAGGAATTTATATATGAAAACGTAGTATAGAACTCCGTGTTATCCGCTGAACAGTGAAATGCACTCAGACGGAAGCTATATAACTCCGTCTAGTCGGAGCTGAATATTCGTCCCGCCAATGTGTGATGCAAGAAACCAATAACATATTTTCTCTTAAGTTTGTGAAGTTTGGTGTGACATAAAATTGCCTTGTAAATTTTTCAAATTAAATGGTATATAAGGATTCAAACCTTAAATAAGATTTATATTTGTTAAACAGCTGATGCCATAAACATAGTTTGAAATGACGTTTAAATTGGTGTCCTTATACCCTTAGTGGCAACCTTTAATGTTTTCTAATTCGTAAATCTTTCACCTTCACCGAATAGATTTAGTGAGTGGTACTATGCTGACATGTACCTACAATGTATTATTAAATTAACAGTAATTTAATTTTTTGAATAAAATCCATTTTAGGATGGAACTAATAGCACTCTAAAAGTAATTTATTAGCAGTGGATATGAATCTTAACGTTCTTTCTAGACAGCTCATTAGGGGGAAAAGTCTTTAGGCCTGAACTGTTGGGGACTTTGCTACGTGCTTTGCCTACCTGCGGCCTATACCCCCTATGATTCTCTCACTTCATACGTTCTCCTGGCCCGCCTCGGTAGCGTAGATGGTAGCATGTCTGCCTCACGTTCAAGAGGTCTCGAGTTCGAATCTCGGTCAGGGTGAGTTACCTGGATAAGGTTTTCCCCGGGGTTTCCCTTATCCTAAAAGACGAATGTCGGATAATTCTAAGTTCCATGGACCCTGGACTCATCTGAGCACCTTTTCACCCAATTCATTCTTCGTCCAATATAATTTAACGTTGGGGAACGAACGTAAGTTCAAAAAAAAAAAGAAAAATTAAAAAAAGCTCTCCTGATGAGTTGGGGGGAGCCGTTTTCAAAAACAGACTGGTCGCTGACTGCGAGTGTCCCTCTGTATACCTATCGACTGCTAGTCCCTAATTCTGAACAAAGCTGTGCAGTCAATTTGAACAATACACAAGTATTTAAACATTAACTGTTTATTGTGTTCATATGCTCATTCTGCTATGGCTACGCTGGCGACTCAGATAGGTAGAATGTACGATCCTCACATGCAGGATAATACATGACTGTTGCTACAGCGAGGCATCTGAGTCTTTGAAGTTTGCGCCAGTGTTTCATTTTCCAATACACTCTGCTTTGACGCCGGAGAAAGGCGTAACTTTGAACACTATCTATGCTCCGGTCACAATATGGTGTTTATGCAGCACGCATGCAAAAGTGAGCTTTGACTTCTGGGGCATATTTACCAGTCTCTATACCAAAAAAGCCCTTGTTAAATGTAACATGAATACATGAAATAATAGGAACACTTGAGAAATTTTATGCTTTCCATTCATTACCCTGCAGGTTATTCTATAAACTATTCTTACTACCAATATTTTTCGTTCCACGTTATGTTAATCAAGCTAAACATTTGCTGAAATGAGTTTATTACACATTTTGTTGAAGGTAGAAAGCGACAGAATAGATTTTGGTAATATTTAAATCTTTTAAAAGTGGATCTCTTTAAGTATTTGGAAATAATTGTAAATTCCCTTTACATGACCAGAAAATAAAACAAGAATGGCGACCTAACAGTTGAAGAAAATGTTTTTAACATTTCAAGCCCATACAAATTAGAAGAGTCAATATGACAAAATTTATTTCAGAAAATGTTGTGTGTTAATTAGCTTTAAATTTTTGTGTATAAGATTTTATTTCATATGTTATCTCTTATAAATTGTGCACAATTCATTATGTGCTATTGCACGTTCTTGCTGAGACTCGTGTTTCATTTGTTTCACGTGTTCCGCCTTTCCCGCGAGTGCGCGTGGTTGTCCCTTTGTCTTGCCTCCCGGAATACCTCCGGGCAGGTGAGACGAGTGTAGTCGTAGCTCAACTTTCTAGACACGCGCACGGTGAGTAATTTTGTTTAGTCTTAAGCTTTGAGATTTAGTACTTCCAGGTATGGCTTTTCTGATCGCCCACCTACCTAGGTTTTGCTTCCGTTAAATTTCATGGGAGAAATTCTCGGAGGAACTACTTTATTTTCGAAATAATTTGAGTTTTCAAATGGACTGGGACACCGCCCAATTTCTCTGTGCTACTGGAATTTATTTCTACGTTAAAGAAGGTGACTGTTAATCTGTAATTCCAGAAAGGCGAGATCTGTAATTTTTGCTTTTGCAATTAAAAATATTTATCCAGACGTTCTCTATAGTTGACGAAGGAAGTGGGTCAAACCTTTATCACAATTGGTCCTTATTTTTTAAATCCCCACCCCTTTCCAAAATTGTACTTAAGCCCCCACGGTGCAGTTCAATATAAAACGAAGAGGACTTATGTGGCTATTCGCAGAAGATTTGTTTATAAAATCAGTTGCTATTACTAAAAATAGAATTACTACCCCAATTATTCATGTGTAGTCTTATTGTACTTAAAATAAATTTTCACCTAAAAACGCATTTAAATAAAAATCTCCATAATTTATAAACCTAATCTAATAAGTTAAAAATTTCTTTAATGTAATACATGTGAAAAGCTATGATGAAGTCATTTCTATAGAATAAGAACATAATCTAACAATTTGTATATTATATATTTCGTTATTTAATTTATATTATTTTATATTTGTATTATACATCATTTAAATAATTATATCATATATCAACAGCAATATATTAAAAGCGCGTTAGTTTAAGGAAAATCCTTACAGCCATTACTGAACAAATGTAAAAATCTCTGTATCTGAAAGCAAGTCCATGGCGGAAGGATTTTGTTGAATGCCTTCTTACGGCTGAAATTAAATATCCAGTTTAGTACTTCAGCAAATTTAGTTTGTTGAACTATACAGTTCCAAAATACACCCACACTCAGACGCACTACACACATACTGAGATAGTAATAGTTGATCCTCATCTCAAACCTTAAAACGCGATGGTAAAGAAATGCTTCACTATAGAGAAAATTAAACGTATTCGACATAAATAGTTCAAGTCTCCAACTGTTGAACTTGAATGAATTGACAAATAATTATTTACCGATAATTGTTTCTCAGTTGTGTCAAGAATGAACGATATGAATTAGATAACAATTCCTTCTAACCGATCTCAAAAGGTTGAAGGCAATGTAATTTATTTTCAGGTTTCACACATTACAAGATTTCAACCCATTTCACTTAAGGTAATTTTGGGATTCCATTCAGCTGCTTAGAAGCTTAAGGCTTAGTGGGTTTCAAATTTAGGTATATTTATACCCTAGCTGAACTAGGCCATCATTCAAAGTTGCCTTCTAATCTGCCAATCACTTGGCGCGTTTAGGTCCTTATTGGAGGTTCAAGTAAATAAAAACGAAATAATCAGCAGTGAATTGTTTAGCAGAATATACAGATTTCCCAAAATTTACAGAAAAATTCGGGAATTTGTAGATAACATTATTTTAAAACTTTTCGTTAAGGAAACTTTTTACTGCGGTGCTTCGTTTAAGCGCTAGACAAGTTAATGACAAAGCAAATGTTGGAACGCACGCCCATTGCTATTAACACAGAGTGCATCGGTGTGCCATATTCTGGCGTAATCTCGCGAAGACAACAGCCATTTTCCCTTGTATAGACGAGCAGAAAGTCAAGAACGTTTACGTTCTGTACAGACTCCAGAGCGAGGAAGACGTGTTGCGGTTTATTGAGAACAACCCCGCAGCTAGTACTCGCATCATCGTTGAACAATTACACCTAAGTGATAGCACTTTGTGAAGAATTCTGCGAAAAATTGTTGTTGTAATCTTATCACCCTGAAAACATCCACAATGGGGCCTGAAGCCTATCCTCCGCAACAGCAATTTTTTCAGTGATATCTATATAACATTGAAAATGATGTACTGTTTACATCCCATGTCATGTTCACAAATTAAACAATTTTCACAAGTGTGTAGTAATTTGACTTTCCGAATTCACATATTTGTTCCTTCAAAAATGCCCACGCTACATTTAGAGGTCACATCAACTGAGATTGTGTTAATGATTGGGCCGGTATTATGGATAACTTATTAATAGGACCATACATTTGTCCAGCCCGATTGAATGCTTACAATTACTTATTATATCTGTAAAAGGTTTTGCCTGATCTATGGAAACCATATCAGACAGGACAGGTGGTTTCAGAATGAAGGGCCACCATTCACTTTGGTGCTGAAGTACATCATTTACGGTGACATTTAGCTGTCACTGGATAGGCAGAGGTGGACCCATTGCCTCGCCAGAATGCTCCCCTGACTTTGCTCCACTTCTTTTTGTGGCAGCACACGAAGACTTTAGTGCAAGAAACACCTGCAGAGTCTGATGAGGACCTCGTGGCACGAACAACCTGCGCAGCTGGCGAAATGGGAGAAATTGCTGGAGTCTTTGCTAGAGTACGGCAGAATATGGCACACCAATGTACTCTTTGTGTTACTCACAATGGGCGTTTAGTCCAACATTTACTTTGTCATTAACTCGTCTAGCGCTTAAACGGAGCACCGCCGCAAAAACGTTCTTTAAAAAAAGTGTTTAAAATAATAATCAGCTCCCAAAGTTTGTCTAATTTTGGGACACTCTGTATAGGTACTCTCGAGAATATAAGCTCCAAGCTTATAAGCTCCAAGGATGTGAGGGGCAAGTGAGATTTGTTTTAGTTTGAATTTTGAAATACGTAGTGCTTTATTGTCTTCTCAAAAGGGAATTGTTTTCGGTAAGAGGGAAATTATTTGGTTTGCTCTTCCTAATGGACTTGCAGAGAGAAAATAAATTCAAAGCATCGCTTAACAACAAACTCTTAGGTACTCTTAAAACGTTATACCGTTCTCAACAGAAAAGCCACGAGTTTTTGTCATTGTGATCAGCTTAGAATCTCGTCTAAACATGCTGTACACTGTAACTATTATGACGTCATTTCTATAAATGTAAGTATAATACAAATTAATATGATGTACGTAAAAGAATACGCATTCGTAAGATTAATTGACCAAGAATGAGTTGCATAGGTCAAGCGTGTGCAGCATATCTGTTTTTCTCTTTATTGGTTTGCCTTTTCAAATACCTTTGTTGAAGTGGCATTTCCCTAGTTTCTTCCCCTAGTGATCATGGAATGAATTTGGAATTTCAAAACGATTCGTTTTTCAAATCTTTCCTATCACTTTAGCCTATTGCATCCTTCCTATACATACCTGAAATAATCATGGAAGTTTATTTTGGTCTGCAAGAAAAGGACAAAAAATAACAGTTTGTAGGAGTAGTTTGTATAAAAAGAGTGGAGAAAGTTATGTGAATGCAGCGCATACGATACTTTGAGAATTATTTCAGTCCTTAGAACACTTGTCTCCAAATGGCCTTTTGTTGAATGTCAAATGTTCTTCTCTCTAAATACAAAATAAACAAATCTTTCCCTTCTATACACATGAACAAGTAAAAACAAGTGGTAGTGATGGCTGATTCTTTAGTTCTAACGCACATATTCATGAACAAGATCCTTTTTTCAATACTTGCTTTTTACTGAACCCGCCCCCATTTTTAAGGCATTACGGATTTCAAATTAGGGCGTTAGATCCTCTGGTGCAATCATAGCTGAATAATTTTTAGCGAATAAGTAATATTTTACTTTTGTGGCTGTATTAGTTAAAGCCTTTACGTTTTCCTAACATTGCAAATGTTTAACTAAACCTAAAGGTTTGGTAACATTAAAAAGCATTAATTTTTCTAATGCTGTGTGGGGTGTATACCTGCCTAATAATTCAAAGTTCATGATTATTCACTGATTCTGATGACAAATAAACAAAACTCATTCAAGCAATTCAGATTGTCCCTGCATAGCTTTGCTGCCTTTCTTTCGTCTTGATCCTAGAAAGGAGTTATATTTCGGTATAATTTTCCCATGACGTAGATGTTTGATAAATTAAAATGTATAAGTGAAGACCACTTCTTAAAATACAGACCATTGAAATAAAGGTCCAAATGAAATATATGTAAACGACATGTCATATATAATAAAAATATTAAGATTCTGGCTAAAATTTCTGCCAATAATAAGCATTAAATCTGACTCTAGGTGGTCTAATCGAACAAAGAGCTCTATTATATATTCGCTTCGTGATTTAAGAAATTATCGCTCACTGGTTCTGCCATGCGTTCCATTTATATCCGGGCCTTGGATTGTGTATTTGTGCAGCTCGCTTTCGCACAGCGACTTCTGTATGTTTTCATTAGCGCACTAGCCATGAATGAACCGCTCATAGCTGCTTTATTATCTCTTTTAATGTAGCAGTCCCTGCCTCCTGTTCAAATTCAAACACTTGTTTGTCATTGTGACCATAATCCACTGAAAATTTTACCCAAAAGTTTCACGCTTTAGCACAGCATTTTATGCACGATACATAGTAAACACTAAACAGTGAAGAGCGATTTTAGAAGTTATTTCTTTTTTCAAAATGAGTACTGCTGAATTGCACGATAAGTATTGAAGCAACGGAGCTGTCAGGGAAGAAGTCCTGAAGAAGTCCCACATAGTTGGACGAAACTTCGACCAGAGGAACAGCAAAGACGCGGTCCTACCCGGAAGACCCAGTTATAATGGACACCGGCCGCCGAAGCCTACGCACTGAATCAATTGATGCTGTTTACGTGCAACGCCTATATTCCTTTTCTCAAACGGCACGTATCCACAAAATATCACTAATATATTCTTAAGTTTATGTTGGTATGCAATGGTAAACAAAACGGTACGCATTTGCTACTTACAGGGCATTTAATTGCGAGATTTCGCCGCAAATGGTTTGAGCCCTCTGAACAGAAGATATGTTTGCAGCAAATGGTCAGTGCGCACACGTGTGTCTTTTGTGAAAAGAGTATCCCCCAGGAAAAGAGCGATAAATATTATACTTCATATTTACATTCAGATACTTAAAGGATACGACTTGAAAATGCAGTACAAAATTACAATACTTAAAATTAGCTATATTGATAAATTGTCCTTTACGGCTCTTATAAAACTACCGTAATTTAAATATGTTTACATAAATAACAAATATTGCAAGTACCTTTAGTTTTGAGAAAAATTTATGCAATTCAATTCATTGGGAAACAATTTATGACGTATAATTTTGTTTAAGCAGTAAGCTATAAGGGTTGGATGGATAGAGGGAGGGAGGGAGGAAGGGAGGAGGAGAGACTACATTAAGAATGTAGATTCTTAAGACAGATGTCATATGAGAATCCATTTTTTGTGCCACCAACTCTTTTTAGATACTAGCTATTGGTAGGAATTTGTCAGTACTTCGTCATATTTTAAGTGGTCCCAAACTTCAGTTGTTTTTCGTGATGCTATTGAAAGGAGTAGAATGTGACCATCAGCGCATGACTATCCCCTTTTAAATGTTTGACTGTCAGCCTGGAGTATTAGCCTTGAACCTACAATGAAATGTGTAATTAAATCCCTTCTGCAACTCTTATGAACTATTATAAATTAGCAATACAAGGCTTTACATGAAGAGTTTGCAGAAAATATATAAAAAAGTGTTAATGCTTCAGAAAATATTTCTGTTGTGACATTGGACTATTTTATTACTGAAAATAGAACCTTAAGTTTTGTATCTTTCCAGGAATTTAATGAAACGTCTTGTATGCAAATTTAAGTGAGTTGTCATAAACATCAATTTGATGTTTGAAGGAATTAAGCCATAAATATCTGAACATATGGACTTGCTTATTCTACGCTCAGCATCAGGACTATGCATTATTTGGATACATAGTGGGATGATTCTTCATATTAGAATCGTCTACGGTGGAACACTTAAGTGAAAATTCCTCTATTGACCAATCTCAAAATGAATAAGACATTTTACCAATAGGAGTTATAAATAGGAAATTGAATAAAATTTTAAGCATACACTCTTAAAACAACACTTTTTATTAAGGAAACTAAGTTCCAGAAGGGAATATATATAGCAAATTCTGGACGTTAATGTGGAAGAAAATATATTCTACTATATGTATTTTTATTAAACTTCTCAAAAGATCAGACCTGCTATATAAGATTCATTAGAATCATATTGAAAAGTTTCAGTGACAATGGAGAACTCTATTTAAGCTTTTTTCTTCTGTATTTGGTGAATAGTTCTCGGGAAATAGCAGCTTCATTCGAGCCACCTCTGTTCATTTGCTGTAATTTGAATTTCTCATGTTGAAATGCTGCTTTGCTTTCAGCTACTTTGAATGGACTATCTTAATTTAGAATGAACAGTGAAAGGGGCTATGTAATATATGTACAATATTGTAAATGTTTATTCTGTTTCCTCATATTTCAGCACAGAATAATCGCTAATATCTGCTGAATAAATCACTATTTGTTCATGTCACCTACAAAGTAAGGGAACAATAATAGGAAAAATATCGGGTTATACATGACTCAAATGTTGAAATACAATTAACTGTTAGTAATCCAGGCTGTTTCATTATATAATCCATAAAATACCTTAGCTCCTACGAAAAATGTTCCGCTAATGAAATTTATGGCGATCACAAGAAAATTATCTTATGTATTTATTTACAGTCTTCTGTGCCATACTAGCAAATATGGCTCTCATGTATGGAAAAGGAGCTGTCAAACAAACTGTAAACCTTTTTTATTTAAAACCAAGCTCTTTAATGGAGTGTCTGGTGTGGATAATGATAAATGCTAATCAGAATAGGGTTTGCGGTTTTGTGTAATGGTCCGGAGAAACATTACTATATTTTTCACAAATTTTCCTCTTTTCACATTTTCCTCATTACACTTCAGTAAAATTGCGCAATTTATGCATTAATTGTTTCACGTGAAAATTACAATTAATAAACGTAAATATTTATTGGTAATAGTTTAACAAGAAATACAATTAACGTCATAGTTAAAATAAATGTCTTTCGTAACTTTCAGAAGGTTTAATTGAAGTTGTACAGCTCAACATATACGTTGTTGACAAAACTCGTGCATTACTTTAAATATTTTTGGTTATAACTCTGTGGTTTATTGACCCGTTTCTACTGCATCTGGACAACAATCTGAAAATACTATTCCACTGGATGAGCTTGTAACTTATCTACAGAAGGTGTATCAATGTTTCGTCTGCACCATTACACAGGCATTCTGGTTTATCAATAATTTTAAATGTGACAGCAATTTCTAGATTTTCTGTACCCAGTCACTATGATAGGAAGTTTGCTGTTAAGGCAATGTTTATCTTCAGTCTGTCTTAGACTAGAAGAAATACCTTCTTAGTAACTGTTACTTTGGTTGTATACGACCATTCCTGTTGAAATTTTACAGTACTATTCTTTTCTTCTCTTGTTGTAAACTATTTGGTGCAGCAGTCTTTCGGGTGCTTCTTTAACCAAATGGTTATATATCATATATAATATGTATGATATTATATATAAACATGAGTCTTTACCCATGGGACATAATGTAATACTCTCTTGATATATAAGCTGGTTTTAACATCCCATCTGAACTCTCATATTGTCTCCGGATTGTCTATGTTTCTGAGTAGGTCAAGTGCAGCTCTCTACAGAACAAATAACCTGGAGAATCACAAATATACTCATAAATATGTCTCGCTCATTTTAAGAGATAACAGGAACTAAAGCGAAAATTATCCTTGTCAGACATATTTTGCAAATACGCTCATTTTGTTAAAACGCTTGCTGTCTCAACTACATGAGGTTATGTCTAAGACATTTGTCTTCTAAAGTTCACCTTGCTTTTCAGTGTTTATAATTATTCGGAGTACTCGAAAATCGAGTCTTTTCCTGCTTTTACAAATGAAATGCAGTTAACATAGTTAATTATTTTGTAAAAATGACAGCAGTAATTGTTTACAACATAAAATAAAATAAAATTGAATAGAGTTAAGTTATAAGTCATCAATTTCAGATTTAGCCTGCTAGATAACCAAGTTACTTAAAAAGAGATATTTCATTTGAGTCGCAACCATTTTACTTCACAGCACGCGTAGAAAATGTAAACAACATTCTGCCACACTCATATAATGCGATGCACTCTCGTGACGTTCTCCACTTTTTCATTACTCTAATACAATCATTACTTAATCTTTATGGACTTCGATCCCCAACATTAAGTGTATTTCGTAAAAGCAGGCTTCTTCAATCTCGTCTCCCTTTAGCCCTAACTTTTCTTCTCAAATAACCGTTGCTACCTGTCGGGTACAGATTTTCAATAAAACTTGTGCAATCTTTCCAAATTTATATTATAATAATTACCTGCTCTGCACATAAATAATGAGAAACGTCATCAAAACTCAATAATACAAACCTCCATTGATGGTGAAGTAAAGTACCCTATGAAGAACATGAGAGTGAACGACTGTAATTTAAATCTGCAATCTCCGGGAATGGTTACAAATACAAAGCTGCTAAAGAAAGTGCTATTGTTTTTTTCATTCGAAATATTAGTACGATGCCTATTAATATATATCTGTAGAAATAAACTGTTGTCATATTAATGCATATCATTAGACCTCAAATAGATGAAAATCAGTCTCTGGATTTTCACGCCATATTTGCTAAATGTGTTTGTTGTTTTGCTACACTATTCATTTTAACATGTTGGTTCTTTGTCAAGACCAGGGCAAGGCCAGTTCAGTTGGGGAAAGTCTATAACAAAGCCATGAAAGAAGCAGTGTCCTTAGAAGGTTTCCAAAGGAATTGTCACTTGATGTTTATGAATCGGGAATTCTTTGAATCGTGTACAATGGCGACCAAAACAGCCACAAAGGGACTTTGTTTAAAAAAGAGTTGAGAGGGACAGTTACAGATATACACACGTTCAGCTGTGGTCAGGGGAGTACTCTTCGGCGTAAGGCCGATGGAGACAGTTCGCGGCTAGGAAGCCATTATAAACAGTCTTAGGCGTGCAGCTAAGAGAGGAGTCTGAGACGTGAAGCCTATTAGAGCGGTCAACTTGTTCTGTCTTGAATCTTTGTCGGGTCATCAAAAAAAATTATCGAGTAATAAACAATTAGTATTCAATAGCTCTAAACCGAGATTGGTAACCCTCGGTCGGCAGCTTCCATTTCAAGGTTTGAAAAGGAGAAGCAGTGAATAAATAATTTGGAGACGGGCATTCCAGTGTTGTAAAATTTCCTTCTCACACCCATCCACGCATACCCTGAGAGAAACCTCATATCTCGCCGAATTCTGTGTTCGCCATTATATTATATTTGCATCAAATTGGCGTTCCAACGGGGAACTTGTGTACACCCATAAACATTGTTGCTTCAGTTTTCATGCTGGGTGTCCTTTTACCATAGGGAAAAAATACTTTACCAATTAATAGACATTTAATTAGTTATATTTGTTTGATTCACCGCCCATTATTCCTTCACTTGAAACTTTATATACTGTATAATTTATGAAAGTTAACTTTTATTTTTGTGGAAAGGTGAGGTGTGCGGTGTAGATACAGTATGAAATATGGTCACAGTTTTAATAAAATTGCGCAACGAAAAACACAACTATTCGTATATTGTAAATTAGTCCGTTATTGATGAATTTTTTGAAAAATGGAATAAAACAGCTATACCTACAGATGTTGCTCTGCACTTGAGTCTGGAACATTATGCATAGAACTATGAATATTTTGAAAATATTACGAGAAAATAATATACTTGATTCTAATTAAATATTTCCACGAGTTCTATGTTATGCAATAATTTATCCCTCATGATTTATCAGTTATGCAAACGTTCGGTCAGTATGAAACTTGCTTCAAACTGTATTCGCAGTATACTTTAATCTATAGTATATTAATCTATTTCTTTGGGTAATTTTTCTTAAAATAAAAAGTTACCAAACTTTTTACACAAAGGGAGATTTCGATGTTCTGCAAATACTTTCTTGACAGACTAAAAAGTTGTGGCCCAAATGTGAAACTTGATGCATCAGCGTGCGTGAAACGTTTTCTAAAGTTGTATTTTGTGTTCAGGGGACCCCATACCATGCAACGATAAGGAATGTTTAGTTGCAATCAACCTTGTTCTACATTCGGTAGTTAAGTACTAGGGAATGTAATATTATAGCAGAATAGTGCATAAGGGATAAAACGTTTTCAGATATGTGGCAGAGAAGCAATCTTACTAATAAAAGGAAACTGATTTTCTATAATCCTATATCAATGTAGTTCTCAAATCTTTCGGAATTTCACTACGTCAGCCTATAAGGGGCTTAATCGAAAACGAAAACTGCAGAGGAGGCGATAGAATCCTAGAAATTGCTAAATCCAAGAGGCATAAGGAGGTAAAGAATACCAAAATCGTTTTAAAATGCGAAGTAGGCAGAAGGAAAAGAACTGTGTGTAACAACGCAGAAAATACTCTTCAAAAATGTGGAACGAGACGGGAAGAGTTGAAAGAAGAGAATGTCAAAAATGTAGCATTTCATAATACTAGCTGCGTCGCGACATTTTGTAGAAATTCTCTTTATATGTGTAGACAGGTGTAACAAAACATCCTAGCCTGATTGCATGCCCACTATTGGTCTTAGTCACTCTAAAACAGGTGCAAGGACAGTCCTCTAAACTGTAACAGTATTTGTTATACGTTTTCACGTTAACTTAACAAAACTAGCTTTCAGCCGGGCTGTCCTGAATCAAGTCCCAACCACCACCAAAGAATTTTACTACAATAGTATTAATATTTCATGTGACGCGAAGAAGAGCTGAGAAATAGTCTCCCTTAATGAATTCTACCCCGATTCATATAAACAAGAGGTGTTTGTCCCAAAGAAACATTAACGGCTCCACTGTAGAAAGGATCACACTGTAGTAAATGAGTTGTCTGTAGCAGTGAAATGAACAACGTTTATACTCGTGTTGTTGAGGGTTTCTTCTTTTTCAGATAGACACGGAAACGATGTCTCACGAATATTAATTCGATATATTTGCAAGTTTCAGTAGTTAATTTAATCCCTAAGCATTCAGACAAAGGAGTAATTACACAAATATTACATAATTAATAGTATGATTATATTATTATTCATATTATTAGTATTATAAATACACACTTTTTAAAATAAACTGTATATCAGGTCATAATACAAACATAATGGTCTAAATGGTAGTACAATGGTTACGATGAGTATTAAGAGAAACTTGTTTAATTATGAAACAGTTTTAGAAGCGATAAAGATGTTTAAATGAAATAAAAAGTTAAACCTTAATACCCAATGTGGATAGATGCAACCATATAAGAAAATGATGTTAATTTAGTATTGTATTCCATCCTCCTGTGAATCGATCGAATATTGTATTGTCTATGTAAATGTTCTGCATATAATAGGGTATTATAGGATCATATATTTCAGGCGTTTCTTTCCATTTTTCCTGCTGACTGGAGTTCCAGATGTGATGGTAGGATCCAAGATGTCTGAAGTCTTTTGTCGCTGTCAATGGCGATAATTTATTTTTCTGTTTCTACCTTCAGTAGAACATAGGACCTCCTGTTGCATCACATTGGGCTTTCTTGAAAGAGTAGTTACATTTTTCTCCGATGTTCTTTTATTCTCCGATGTATCAAATTTCGGAGCAGTGTGATCAGCCAAAAACAAGTACAAGGGTGTTGGACCGCATTGATTGCAACTGACTCCATCTTAGGGCTCTGCTGGGAACAAAATTTGTCTCCACATTAAGTACTGCTTCATTTTTCATTAGAATGGTTATTCAGTGTTTAAGTCTATTAACTGGAATATACCTCTGATATTGCTGTTATTTTAATATATGGTGTAGTCAAGGTAACCATAAAGTAAACATTTACTAAGAAAAGAATAATTGTCAGTATCATTAATATTATAATAATTATTAAGTAACGGTACTCCACCGGTAAAGCCACACACATCTGATTAGTGAAGTTATGCTAGAGGGTGTAGCGTTATTTGCGCACACCCATTCTTGTCTAAAAATGAATCCTATATGTTAATTTAAGAGTTAGTGGCAATTAATATTCAATAGCAAATATCTACGGTTTTTATACTAGTGTTTGTACAAAAATGTATCACAAGAAGGCCCTTGAAAATATATATAAAATGGTATAAACCGTTCCTCCCGTGTAGAAGCGTCTCCCGCAGAAAGTGTTTTGGATTCCGTTATAATGTGCAGGTTCGGAGAAGAAATCAATTAAAGCAAAGATAACAATAAAATAACCAATGGAAAGATAGAAATATAGGCTTGGCTTATGAAAATTCGAAGGTTTTCCATAGTTTTATGAAAGTATGTGTTGGAATGAAATGTTGAGACAGTCTGGCGAAGTCTTGGGCAGGATGAACTGATATCCCGTAGCAGCATCAACCGGCGCTAAGTAATTTCCATCCACTAAAGCGCGAGATGCATCCGAACTATATTAAGAATATGACCTATTCAGTTAAATATTTTGAAGCTTTCAGCAAATATATTTTAATTTTGCGAGTGGTGCGTAATTTATTGAAACCCCGCAGATATTCGCGTAGATAGGAACGCCAACACCTAAGGGTTATCGGAGTTTATTTACCAAGAACCATGCGACAAATGCTCAATTCCTTGCCCTACCACTGCACCAACTCCACAGCAATTAGCAGACGATGCAGATATTCGTCAAGGCGGACCCTGAGATCATAGCGTGTCCTCAGCCTCAACAGCCACGAGTACGGCAAAAGGCAACAGATCTTCGCTTCGAAGACCGATGGAACGAGGGACCTCAAGAGAACGCGACAAGCGGAGGTATAAGGAAGATGTTCGTGTGAGGGATGGCTGCAACCTTCAGTATCTCCTCAAATCTTGGTGCTATATCGACCACATTTTCTTCTTCGAAACTTGTTTACTCAAAAGGTATTAAAATGTCCCATTTTTATTCATATTGTTTTTATTCATTATATTCATATGACGGAGAAACAAAAACAAAACAAAACGCATCCTAATATATAATATAGATAGACATTGAAGGAACTGCGCGTAGTCTAACAAAAAGCATGAAAATAAAATAGTCATTACATAAACACAATTCCACGTAAACCTCAAATGAGAACTCTCACAGTAACCCTGAAAACACCGAGCGGAATGGCTCAGGCGGTTTCGTCTGTGGCCCACATTCAGGAGGTTTGTGTTCGATTACCTTGACCAGCCTACCTGACCAATGGGCTCTTTTCAGGGGATTCCCCAAGCCGCCAGGCGAATGCTGGTTAGACTAATTATATCCCCGATTTTCCGGTCCCTCCATTTCATCTCCATTATCATTTCCCTTCATCTCCCATCTGATGGTCTCTTTCAGTGTAGAAGTGCAGGCAGGGATCTAGGCGTTGTATGGCAGGAGAACATGCTCCTGGTAAACACTTCCTCCTCTGGTAAGATGGTATGTGGTCTCAGGACCGGCTTTGTGGGCCGTTTCAACGGTGCGTGGGATGCCGGTTGTACTGTCTACCTGCGAGCTTCCCACTGCTCAGTTGTATGGACCCTGCCCTCTGCACTGGCGCCGCCCTCTCTCCACTCAACCCATCCTTCCTCTCGGGGAACTTATGTACAATGGACCAAGTTTCAACCTCTGTTGCGAATCCCCTCTGTAGCATAGTCTTATCATATATGTAATAAGATTAGCTTCAAATGAAATATTTTTATTCAAATAAAATTCTTTTTATTACATTCCAGTCTAACACTGAAAACGCTGGCTGTGCGAAGTGTGGAGTTAATTCTGCTCATATAAATCTGCCTTGGATAGAGAATTATCTGTTAAATGGCTCTTAATTCTGATGGAGAGGAGAGATTGCTGATAGCAAAGGTATACATAGTTGTGGAGGTTCGCAAGAAATTTATTTTGTTCACTGTAGTGCGAAGAATCTTGTTTTGGAATACTCTGCAATTGCATGGAGATACAGTTTTGGAACCGAGAATAGGCAAAGGACGAGGTTCCGATCTGGTGCAGCTTTGAAGTGGAGCCGTCAGTTAAGGTGGACTCCTATGTATTAAACTGCGGTTTCTGCAGCCTTCCAGGATGCTCCTACTCTATGAAGTGTAGTGACACTGTGGTCGACCAGGAGCAAAAAGCTTGGCTTTACATAGAGTGCACCTCAGTGCGATAAAAACGAAAGTGAGCCAGGATATCAAACATTCAATGATGTTTGGAGATAGATATCGCTGCTTCTTCTGCCGGCGTTTCAGGTGAAGAGGTTTGCGTCAAGGTTCCTGACTAAAGGTACTGCAGGTAACTCTGCCTGGTCGTAGCTATACATTGTAAGTTCTGTTGTTTGAGCTTTGGGGCATAACAATAAACGTAACTTGTTTACTTAATCATAGTGGAATTGTGAAAAAAGAGCAAAGTGCCTCCGCGATAACGCTTAAGCCTTGCATTTGGAAAGTCTGCGTTCGGCAGCCCAATTTGAACTTCGCCTATTCGTGTAGGAGAATGCTGGGGTGGTTACTCCCACACAAAAATATCTTATTCATTCGTCTTCCTTTCATTCCATTTTCTTTAAATCCTTCACATGTGCTTCTAGGTTTAGAGGTGTAAAATGGTTTGTGACTGATGACATGAGTGCTTGTGCAAACGAAAGAGTATTTCCCTGGACATTGGCGGACTGCTTTTTCGACGGATTGTTTATCGCCCACTTTAGGCAGTTCCAGAAGTGGGATAGATTTTTGACCTGGAATTATTAGGAACTTAAGCTCATCCCTTCAGACAGCCTGCACGCCTGCCTGCTACCTGTAATCTTTCATGGTTCTTTCACTTCATCCGTAATCTCGGGGATAATAAATCCATTGAGGCTATGTAAGTCTAAGTAAGTGAGTTATTTCCTCAGTTTTATCTTCAGTGGTGGTTATGTTATGATTTGTTTTAATCAACGTCCTTCTACTTGATACTAGATACTTCTGTAGTAGGTTAATGTAGTGCCAAGAGCTAATTGTATTTATTCATTATGAAGACATCCTTCAGAATATTAAAGCGCAACTCCTCGGCGTGGTTTGGTGTGTCAGCCTTCTAATCTAGACGGCTAGAGTTTAAATCACCGTTACGACCGATGTGCCTGGATACAATTTATTTTTCATTTCTTTCTTTGCTTGTTCACTTTCTGTTTTTAAGGCGATTGCCAGTGCAGTAGAACCCAATCTATTTTGCGTTTGCTTACGCCGTGACAATATGTTTGCTTCTTCCCGTAAGTTTGTTTATAACTTTGATACTGCTAGCCCCGTAGCTCAGTCGGTAGAGTACCTGCCTGCCTTGCGAGGGGTCCAGGGTTCGACCCCCTGCTGGGGGTGGCGATTATTCTCCGATCAAGATAATTCCCCATCTTCCCCAGAGTTGGAAGTATGAATGAGAGTACGAATGTGTGCGTGATCTAAGGATTAAAAGTCTAAAAGTACCTACAATCCAACGATTACGAGTTAACCTCATCCGATATGTTCTTTTGCCATAATGATTTTAGAGAGCGCTAATAACCGCTGCAGTTGGGTGCCCTTACACACACACACACACACACACACACACACACACACACACACACACACACACACACACACACACACACACACACACACATCCGATATGTTCCACAGGAGAACGGCCGCCGATATGACCATTGCAGTTAAAGGCGTAGTATAGATGGAACAAAAAATACTGATATCCTCTCCCTCCTACAGCGTCTTCGACTGTTGCAGGTAAATCAGAATATGCGTTTTACGTTTCTTGGTAGTTTTTCAAATGTACAATACTTTAGTAAAGATTGCAATGAGCAAATTGCTAGAAAATAAAGAGGTAACTATGAAGTTATCCTTGTAACAAACTATTTATAATATGGATAGCTCTCTGAAACCACTGTAATATGAAAAATGGCACTTTCACACTTTCCTTTGTTTACGAATTTTGTCCCATACTTCATTTTTGATCAAGTATCTCTAGAACGTACTTACATTTTCGTTAGAGCGTCTGGATATTTTTGGGTTGTATGCAACATTTACTCTGAATTAAATAAGCACTATAAAAATAGAAAGTGATCAAATATTGACTTAGTAATTCTTGTTTTATTGCTATATAACACAACATATCATGTTTTGTCAAGAGAATGCTTTTAAAGAGACAACACAGATATTGTGTTAACATGTTAAGTGTTTCCACATTGGTGAAATGTCAGATCGACTTCAAGGCTATAACCACTTGCCTATAAATGTTTTTCATACTATTGACATTTATCTACTCTGTGGCTTTGTAACGTTTTCATGCAAGGAACAACATTTGATCTAGTGAGGAAAATCCCATTCCCTATTTTTTGAAAGTCATTGTCATTGTCATTGTGGCAATATCAGATGTAACAAATGCATTTACATCATATTAAATTGCCTACTATTCTTGCACCTTCAATAATAAGTGCTATAGTTTATGCGTTAATGTTACCTGCGAGTTCATATTGCTGCTGAAGAATACTTCAGTTACAAATTATTGCGAAAGAAGTCACAGGTTCAATAACAAAAATTGCTGTGACACTCACAAGACTTTCTCTAACCTACAGTCTCACGAGTGTTCCATACATTTTACACGCAAAGTTTATCTTTTGTCCACTTCGTGTTAAAACGAGTGATGGGCCAAACACAATCTTTTTGTTCGTAGAGCGCAGAGTCTGTTGCTTAATTGTGTATATATTATGAGTTCATAAACGACACACAAACACACAAATATATATACGAGGGCTGTTCAATAAAGAATGATTATAATTTTTTATGGTCATAATTTTTAACACCAAAATTCAATCATATTATATTCTGTTGGCTTAATGTGAAACAAACACGCCGCAGTAGTTTCATTGTTGGTACTCCTGTTTCCCGCCTGTGAGAACCAGGCAAGTTCAGACATGTTCAGTATCGCCTACCGCTACAATGGAGGTAACAGGCAGTTAAAGTTGATGTTAGAGAAAGATCCGGAGTTTCTTTCAAACATAATCACTGCTGATGAAACTTGGCTATATCATTTTGATCCTGAGAGCAAACATCAAAGCTCAGTGTGGAAATATCCTTCATCACCAACCCCCAAAACAGCAAAAGTGATTGCTTCTGTTGGGAAAGTTATGGTCATCTCGTTTTTTGATATTCAAGGAATGGTTTATCAGCATGTTGTGCCTGCACACACATCAGTAACTGGAAAATACTACAGTGATGGCCTAAAAACATTGCAAGTCAATATCAGGCGCAAAAGAACACATTTCCATGAAGCAGACTGGATGCTGTACCGCGATAATGCGCGGCTGCATATTGTCACTGTTGTTGCTGATTTTCTTGAAAAAATCAACGTGATGTGCATCCCTCACCCTCCATTTAGTCCGGATTTCACACCATGTGACTTTTTCTATTCCCTAACTTGAAGAATCGTCTTTGTGGGAGGCATTATCAATTATCAGAAGCAGTCGTGAAGGCTGCGGAGGCGATTTTGAAGGATCTCTCAAAAATTGTTTCCAGCATGTCTTTGAAGACTAGCAGAAACTTTGGGACAGTGTGCATCGCATTCAGGGGAGACTATTTCGAGAAGGGCCATCAAAATTATGAGGATGAGTACAGGTACGCTGTGGAAAAAAAATTGTGATCATTCTTTATTGAACAGCCCTCGTATATATATATATATATATATATATATATATATATATATATATATATATATATATATATATATATATACGAGGTAAGTCAGCGGCTCCTATTTATTCTTATCTATGCAACCCCGCAGGTTGCAATAGATATAATGTGAAAACATTGACCCTTTTAGCACAAAAGCCAATATTGCAGCTGTGACCTTCTATTCGGTGCTAGATGCACAAACATTAATATTTACGCCCTGAATCAGAATCGAGAAACTGCGAAACGCTTAAATAAAGGACATCTTTTCACGCATATAATACACGCAAGGTAACAACGATTGATTTCCGAAAGATCGAGGTGGAATACGTGGTAACTGATTCAGATGGTTAGCTGGTGGAATATGATGATACTAAGGCTAAGTTCGAAACGACGTAACGTTGTTTTGGTTTTATTTTCTTTCTCCTAGTCTTTATTGTCTTTATTTTAATTACTAACTTATTTATTGTTGCTATTGGTTCTCTTGTGAGCCAAAGACACAAGAATTACAAACCGGTAATTAGGGGTCTACAGAGAGTAAATCACCACGTAAGTTACGACAAGCTCACTCTACCAGCAGTTACGAGAAGCCCTTGCCCTTCAAAGGGAAACTAAGGACTATCTTTATCTTTATTTTCAATGAGGCACCATGTTTGACCTTCTGAGCCACATTATCTTTACCGTATCTGTTGTTGCTCACCATTGGCTTTCACCTTTTTAAGAGCTTGCCGAGGACATTAATGTAATAGCTTTTTTTCGTGGTTAAGTTCTATGTTTTAATTTGTGAAATGTCTCCAACTTGGTTGAATGGGTCAAGCACAAAACCGACCATAATAAAATATATACTACGAACTATAAATTTATAACTACTTGGTGATTATTTTATTTTGGAAACATCTATAATGATATAAAAATTTTATTTTTATGATACTATTGAATTATAGGGTACTGCGCCGTGGCGTAGCAGGCTAAGGCAGCATGCCTTGGTCCCTGGCCACGGAAAGCGGCCCGGGTTCGATCCCGCCCATGTGGTGGGGATTTTAGGTCCCGGGTATAGGACCGGTGCCCACTCAGCATCGTGAGGAAAGTGAGGAGCTTACGCTGGGTAAGCGGCCCTGGTCACGGAAACCAACATTCCGGCTGGGAGATGCCGAGATGCTGACCACATCTCCTCCTCGTATCGGTTGGATGATCGTCCACCTCTGCTGTGCGTAAGTGGGCGTGAGGCCGGCAGTCGGGTTGGTAGGCCTTGGCCCTTTAAGGGCTGTCACGCCATGGGTTATTATTATATTATATTGAATTATAGGACTCAAGAGGTAAAACAAAGGGTAATTAAATTTTTGGGCTGAACACGAAGGATTTGAACCCAATTTGAATTGGAAATGTGGTAAGGAATCTGTATGATACCATCGAGCAAACTTCAACTTGCGAGCAGAGATTCCTATAGGAATAAGTAACCTCAGACCTCATGCTCCACCTCGGATCATTACACGGTTTTACAGCTTCATACAGTGTTTTGAACTCGTTTTGATAGTTTTAACACAAGATAATTGCACCCGCCATTATAATTACTGTATGAACTAAAAACTGCCGTAATTTGTGACAGAAGTGAAAACAATCTGCATAATTTTTTGCTTTTCTTGACATGGCTGTACAACGAAAACACGTGTTGGTTGAAGATTTAAATCCAATTGGTCCCACTATGTAGATGTGCCATTATGTGTTCCAGTCTTATTGTCAAATGATTCATGTGATAAGTTGCTCTTTCAGGAGCGTGTTTAAAGGTGTGTGCGAATGTACGTAAATTCGATATTGTTTCGCCACGTACAAAAGGGCCTAAAGAAATTCCAAAAACTACCCCTGTAGAAAGGCCTTCTCGATATCAGCTATGACGCATATCCTGTGTTTCCAGAATTGTATCAGAATCTGGGAAATCTTTTCAATTAAATTTGGACCTGCTTCTAGACAGTTATTTAATGAATCACCATACTTGTCCTTTGCAGAAGAATCAAACACTGGTCTAACTTTAGTTGTCAAACTGGATTCTTTAATTTCTGCTCGAAGAGGTAAGTAGTAATCTGCTGAATTGTTACTGGGAGCAGGTTCAATTATGCCATCATCTAACCAATGAATAAGTACAGCATCATAATCTTCATATTTATTCATCTCTTGTGATCTCTGTGTGGTTTTCATTAGTCCCTTCTTTGCCATCTCCTTTTTGCTGTTTAACGGTGCATGACCTTCCTTGAATGGCAGTCGAACTTCGTATCTCCCATCTTCCTTAAATTTTACAGTTTGCTTGAAAAATTCCAAAACTTCCTTCTCTAGGATCTCTCTTGTGTTCACTTCAACAGGGTTACTGATACCTAGCGTTTCAAGGCGCCACAAATCTGAAATATCCAAACCATTCAAACCGCTGATGGTACTCGCTCTGGCTAAGTTAGTACTTAATGTTCTCTGCTCCATTAGTGTCCAACCAAGCTTAGTTTCCAGTGCAGAGATATGTTTATCCAGTTCTACTATCCTTCCTGTCAACAACCTACGTAAAACTCCTGCTCCCAAGAGAATCTTCACTTGTAGTATATAATAACCTACATCAGATAGGATTATGTTTTTCACCTTCAGTAGTGGATAATAGTCTTGGGTTTCCAACCGTGGAACATAAGAACATGTCTTGTCTAACAGCGAAAAGGTGCATTCAAATTTCTCAGTCAGGCTGCGTAACGTAACCTTGTACAAGCCATGGACTTCTTGAGCAGTGTTCACCCCTCCGAAGTGATAGTGCATCATTTTTCCATCATTTGCTTTTTCCAATCCTAATTTATGCACCTTGTCCGTGGTAATATAGGATCTCTGGGAACCCGAGTCTAAAAGAACCCTAGCTACACACTTTGTTTATCGCCATTAATTTTCACGATTAAGATCTGTAGTAGTGTCTGGTGTTGCTGATATGACAGCAATGTTTGAGTTTTCTCCGCCTTATTCGCTTCCTGTTCATCTTCTTGGACTGGTCTAACCTAGGGCACATTATGACTTGATGCTTCTTGCAGCATGATAAACATTTCACCACAGTTCCACAGTTGTGCAATCGTTTGACCTATTTCCTATCTTAAGACAATTAAAACAACACGCTTTTTCTTTAAAATATCTACCTTTTTACTGTGAATCATTTCCTTTGCCTTAAAGCAATCTTGAGAAGCATAAGAACCTTTTGAGCACCAAACACACATTTTCACCAATTCCTTGCTTCCCGTTGCATGCAAAACTGCTTCTGTGGACATTTTATTTTGATTTACAGTATCGCGAGGCTCACCGTAAGAAAAACTAGCACGCACTATGAGTAGTCGTTCTTCCTGCCCGACTTCCTGGCGTAAATGTTAACAGTGCTTCCAGATTGTCAGAATGGTCTCTTTTTACTTGAGGCTGTAATCTTCCCCATGCCTTTAAAGTTTCATCTGGTAACACAGACTCAACTAATGGATAGAGCATAGCTGGATATTTGTTAGCTGTTACCCCTAACTTATCCAGTGCTCCCAGCTGAGTTTCAAGTTTACCATAAAGGCTACGTAGGTTTACTTCAGGCGTGGAAACCTTCTGGGGTACTAATTGCAATAGCTCCCTCACTTAAATGTCGATTAAAAGCTCGTCACGTGCAAATCTCATTCTCAGCTGATCAAGGGATAGTTTTCTGCTGACGGGGGAAGCTATTAACCAGCTCTCTCGCAGAAGAACCCTCTATGGTAGCTTGGCACAAATACTGAAACCTATCTTCAGGTTCTATACTTTCGTCTTCGTTTATACGTTTAAACTGTGCCCAAAATGCTATCCACTTCTTGACATTACCATAAAATTTTTTAAGTTCTAACTTTGGCAATTTTAGGCTTCTCCGAGCACTTACGTTCACACTATTTAGATTAGCATTTTCACTGCTTACCATGCCCGCGTCCCTTTTTCAAAATTTCTTCGTAATTGCTCCTTAGAATCAGCCATCGTTCGCGGTAACTTTCGGTCTCGTCCAAATCTTGTGTTTCTTCTTCTTCTTCACTTCTCTCAATCGTACGATATTCCTCTTGCAGTAGCTCACCACTTCTAAAAAGTCGTTCAATTTTTTCTGCCAGTATTTTAAAGCTTGCTGCAAGATAATGCGTTGTGAAATTCCTGTCCCTTAATTTCTCTTCAAATGCGTTTGCCGCTCGCGTAAACAATCTACTCATGCTCGATCTTTGTTTCTTTAAATTATCCATCTCGTCCTCTCACTGTCGCCAAATGTTACGGGATGGATTAAAACTCCATTTAAGAAAGATACTTTTTATTTTGTTTACAACGAAGCACTCATCATTTTTCTACTATTCAGCTAAACAAAAGATGTACTATAACTTACAGGATGTGCTACCAAATGTTCTAAATAGTTACTATACTCCTCCACAGGAGAGAAAATCTCCTAGGGACGAAACGCAGGGGGGTGGCCGAACGTCCCCACACCCTCCCTGGATAGGTTTATGACAACCCATGTCAGTACAGTTACAGACCATTCAAAAACATTCTGACGGCTTCTACTTTTGTGAATGAATCTTCTCGGCTTTAATGTACAGAGTGACTAGGGCGCATGGTTTTTTAAGGGTCTGATCCTTGTGTAGCAAGCGTTCTCTGCCACACACACACACACACACTCACACACACACACACACACACACACACACACACACATTCGCTGTCCTTGTCCCACAGCAGATTCCTTACAGGGATTCTCTTTGCGTTGCTATACTATAGTCATTTTCATTTATCAAAAAGAGCTGTTCCAGAATGTATGTTAAATCAAGATACCATTTATTCCTGATACTGCTTATTACTGGGGCAAGCGCTCTCGCTCAACTCCATGATCAACACTTTGGTTTGGGAAAATAGCCTGCAGATCTTCATCCAATGTTTACTCCATTAGGCTATTGTACTTCACTTTATCAAAGCCGAACGACATTGTAAATGACAACGAATTTAAGATTAACCTGGATGAACAACACACCATACCTATAGAAATTGAAGTGACTGTTATAGAGGACTACATTGAAGTTGATGGTAAACACGCAGCAAGAAAATATCCTCATGACTTCATTTCAAGGCAATTTGTGCGTCGTTACTCGGGACCAGAATTCACTGAACCGGAGAACATGTTCTATGAGATTACTTTTGATGGTATTCTCATCATCAGGGCAAACGATGTCGTTCAACTCCATGATCAACACTTTGGTTTGGGAAAATAGCCTGCAGATCTTCCTTCAAAGTTCACCCCATTAGGCTATTATACTCCACTTTATCCAAGGCCGAACGAGAGAAATAAAATTTCTAAGATCGCAAAAGACGACGAATTTAAGATTTATCTGTATGCACAACAAATCATACCTAGAGAAATTGAAGTATCCGTTATAGAGGACCACATTGATGTTGAAGGTGATCACGCAGAAAGAAAAGATCCTCATGGCTTCATTTATAGGCAATTTGTGCGTCGTTATTTGTTATCAGAATTCATTGAACCGGAGAACATGTTCTATGAGATTACTTCTGATTGTATCGTCATCTTCACCATTATCCCCATTAGCAGCGCACCAAAAGAGGAAATCGCCACAACGTAAGCTTATGATTATTTGCTTTCCGATCACCACTTACGGTTATTTGAATTGCTCTTGACGACTTGAAATTTTGCTTTATTTGAAGTTATTTTGTACATAACAAAACATAAGCAGTAACAATAGAAAAGAAATAACGTAGTGAAAAATAAAAGAAAGGTTCAGGATAGCCAAAATAACTCCGATATTCGGACAACGCAGTTTGTAATTCAACTATTTATGGTAATGTTTAATCAAAGAATAACATTTTGTAAGAATTTTTATTTTAAAAGTAAATAGAGAAAATTTGTGAAAATAACATAAGATTTGTTACAATGCTGGGACTTCACAGAACATACTGTCAGCATTATTTTACTCTCTACGCGGTTTTGAGTTATATAAAGGGAAAATTAATGCTAAACTTAGGAAAGAAAATGAGTGGCTGTTTTTCCCAAACTGCGACTTCTGTTGTTTCCCTATTATGGTCGAGGTGGCCGGAAGGTTTTCTCTTCTTCAGGCAAACTGTTTTCATGGTGCTACTTATGGGTTGCAGGGCTAACTGACCACATCTCAAACATTATCTTTATTCCTGGTGTAGAGCTCTTTTGTGTATAATAGCGAGTCAATAGTAAGGGATCCACAATTCGGTAATGGTACTACATACATAGTAATTAATTTAGAAAGGAAATTAAAATAATTATTAGGATTTTTGGGAATATTAAATTACATTATATTTGGTTCTTCGTAAGTCTATACATATCTTGCTTACAATAATGATTTGGTGTTCACCAATTTAGTTTAGCCTTCTATAATGTTCATGAAAATGCACCCGTAATGAAATTCAATTATAGATTTGTTGCTCCTTTTCTCTTTCTTTGTTGTATTACCCTGCACTTTGAGAGACATTCTCAAAGTACTTTTAAGTCAATGCCTGGGATCAGTATTCGTTATAGATGAAACTAAATTTTGGATCATACCAGAAACTGAATGGGAATTATCCACCAAAAGCCTGGTATTGCGGTGGAGACGAAAGAAATGAAATTTAGCGACAAAAGCCGTTGCTATGTATCCTTAAGGTATTCGAATTATAAATGATTAAGCTCTCATAGGCTGTAGTGCTTAAGATATAATGTTTTCAAGATTAATATTACATGTGTTGCTTACTTAATATTGTACAGCGGTTCAGAAATCGCTGGTTATATTTGGTCAATTATTGCATTATATTTACTGCTGTTTAAGAACCAATAGTGACCAGGTTGCAACTACAGTAATATAAAGGGATATTAATGTCAATACATCCTTTAACAACAAAAAGTCTGGAACTGTCATGCAAGGAATTACGCCGTCGATGCCATCAATGACAGGAGTTTATTACTGTCCATCTGGCAGCAATTAATATTAAATTGGATGATATCAATGATGAGGAAAATTTAATACTGTCTGTTCAAGCACTAGTTTATATATACTTGGAAGGATGCTACTCATTAATTTGATGGGCACTCGCGGCTGAGGTTGGGAGGTTGCGCTGGTTATATATTAACAGCTCAACCACATCCGGCTCTCAGAGCTTTGCCTTGTTTTCAGCAAACCGTCACTGTCCCAACTATTAGAGAGCGCTGTGGTTTCAAGACAAAGACTCTATATGAAATCAGTCTTCCTCTTATTCTACGCAGGAAGAAAAACTTGCATTGCAGTCAGAAACATTTCTGTGCTGACATGTTTTATAAACTATCCATCCTTTCAGAAATGCAATATTCGATCTACTTATTTTCAATTAAAGTAAACTCTCAGTACATATTTAATTATCAGTATAATGAGAATACAGTAAGGTAAAACAATAGCCAGATTTGTAAAAATGCATATTGTGTTGTAATGACATTGCAAGAAAAAAGGAATTGCGCGGCTTCTTTGCATGAAAAAAAGATAGCTACATGCCACATTTCTATAATTTATTCGAAATTTAAAATGAACTACAAAGAACAACTCGAAAATGATCAATAACAATCAGTGTGACATAAGTTCCTTATTTTAAAGCATATTCTTCTTTTTTTGTACAACACGTTTTCGGTTATCAGACGCGATTTTGAGAGAAGCATTGTACGTACTTAAAAGTGAAAGACCGAGGGCGATGGCTCAGGCGGTTTCGTCTGTGGCGCGCATTAGGGAGGCCCGGGCTCGACTCCCATGGCCGAACTACCTGACTCATGGGATTTATCGGAGGTTTTCCCGGCTCACTAGGTGAATGCTGGGAATATTAATTACATCCTCCGAATTTCCTGTCACTCCGTTTCATATCAACTTTCACCTGGTGGTCTGTTTCAGGGTAGAAGTGTCGGCGGGTGTCTTGGCGCTGTCGTGACTCCTTGGGTCGGCTTGAGTTGAAATTGTGACAGAAATTTCTCATGTTACCTAAGACAGAGAATTTAACTTTAATTACAGTGTTGGGATAGAGTTTAAATGGTTATAAGAGATATTCTTGTTAAAAAGGGCATAGAATGTACGTTAAAAGATTCCAACTTGAACGAACGTTGCCGGAGTCAGTAATTAAAAACTTGTTACGCGGAGCGAGATTAAATGTAAAGCTAATTAAAAGTAATCTATATTCCGCTGAACTGAAATGTGGTGTGCTACCAAATGATCTCCTGTTTCACAGTATTTAATTTGCGTACCAGGCACCGCCATAATTAATGGCAGTTTTTTAATGTTGAACCCTACGCAATATTTATATTTACAGCTGCTAGATTCGAATTGCGTGGGCGTTGTAACTGATATGCATTGGGCGTTCAAGTGTGCAAACGTGTAATCAATTTGTAATCCCATTTGCAAAATTATTATGCATGTTATTGTTATTATTTTACTATGTATTATCACTTATATTGTTGTGGTCATACTATAGTTATTACTGTTACTCTATTACAGTTATTAGGCAGATATTTTCCTCACATATTAGATGCCTATTTAAGATTTTTCTAAAATCCGCAATTCGAGTTAGATTCAGTTTGAAATTTGAAAAAAAAAATCAATTTGAAATGAAAAAAAAAAACAGGGAATGATGTGGGATAATATACAGATAAAGTTTCATGCACCTTTTAAAATTAATCTATTTTTTTTTTTTCGTTTTTTCATAATGGAAGGTTGCTCCACACGTACACACATTTCAATTAATTCTTTAACCGTTAATTCTTTATAATCAAAATCAAATGGTATATCAAGTTATATAAATGCATTTTTACTTTCTCCACCGCGTATATGTGGAGAAGTTATTGCATTCTACCCAAAAATTTTCATACCAAGTTTTCCTTGAGAATAATATGATTTGGGGCATCTGATAGCTTTAGGAATACGTCTCTGCATATTGTCTGAAAACAGCATGATTAAAATAAACGAAAATGCCTATAAATTCCAAACTATGTTTTGAAGTAAGGAAGCTCTAAAAACGCGACAAGGATTTTCAATAAAGTCTGCTACACCAGATATCCTTTATATAAATTAATTTAAACATGATTCATGACTCTAATAATTATATGGTAATTAAACGTTTTCCTTATTGGTTAATAGTAATATAAATATCATTTTGCCATTTTGTTATTCTGATATTGATAGTTTGTACAAGAGTAAAAAGTGTACAGCGCAAAACATGTGTTTATTTTAACATCAAACTTACATCATAAAATTGCATCACAATTATTTTTATTTAGTTAGGGTGATGATGTCATTCATTTGTATGGAAAATTGTTACTTGTAAATTAATTCGAAGATAAGAATCTGACAACAAAGAAAATCCAAGAAAAAACAGGTTGAAGTAATAAGGCTGAAATAGTTGTTCCTTAGTTTACGATATTTTGAAAGGAATTTGCTCTATGTATCGAGATGTTTTAGTCTTTCGTCTCCTCTGCAGAATCTCTAGTATTTTTAGATTTTAGAGGTATCTCTTCAGTGGTTTGTTGACTTTATTATAGGTAAAAATTTCCGTTTCTATCACAATTTTACGTTAAGTTAGAGACGAAAATTTAAATTGCTATATGGCATGCTGTCCAAGATAAAGATAAAGGTTAAGTAAAAGGCTCACAGTGTTAAAATGAATGTTAACGACTGCTACGTTATGTATTAAAAATCTCTGCATTTATATACCATAATGCAGAAAACATTTTGTTTGTGTTAAAAGGGGAAGCGTAATCTCCGAAAATGAACCACCAATTTTGATAACCCTTTTACCTTGAAAAAACAGGTTCGTATTGTCCAGGCCATAAAATATTTCCAGAAATTGGAAATAGGGAAACAGTTTCAAAGCTATATAATCAAAATTACGTTACATTTTGGAGAATATGGATATTGGAGGTTACATACCTGAGATGTGGTCAATGACGATGTGGCGGTGGTACAAGCCGATACTGAAAGTGATGTCTCGGTTTTTACTGATTTTAATCAAATAACTGATCTTTTCAATGACAAATCACGTGCAAATCCAACACTCAACACCGGCCACAGCAATGGAAATGAAGGTTCTAATTTTTTGAACAATGTAGGCGTGAAGAATAAGAATGATTGCTGTAGAAAATCACGTGAAAATGTGGCGTCACTTCACCATATAATCGAATTAATTAACAGAGATTTGAAGGAAGCAAGATGTGAAATAGAACGCCTAATGGAAGGAAATAAACAACTGAAGCAAAATTACGTAGGTAGCAGTAAGGATAGAAGAGAGAATGATGAAAACACGCCCGTGAATAATAACCTAAGTGCAAGGGATGTAAAGGTTAGTTGAAATATTAACAAACTGGTGAAAAGGAATGAACTGATCTCTGAGAACAGAAGCATGCAGAATACCAACGAAGGAATCGACTCAAACAACAGCTGTGATGTCCTGAAAGAAGCTGGAATAGAAAATGAGACCGGCGTTTTAGAAACAAAGAGATACTATGCAGCGAGGGAGTATGATGATCGAAGCACACCGGTATCTGGGACAAAGAATTTCAATGAAGCGAAGGAATTCGAAGATAGAAGTGTGTCGATATTTAGATCAGATGAAACAACGTACGATAAAAAAACGGCAATTGTGATCGGTGATTCGTTAGTGAGGTATACTGACAAATTTATAGACAAAGAAGCTACAGTGTATTGCTATCCTGCTGCAAAAATTCATCACCTGAAGCGGGAACTTTTAGAGAATAAAGACGACCCTGATGTTATAATAATTCATGCAGGAACAAATAATATCAGCAAATAATATTACAGCAAAGGATCCAAATGAGATTATGGAGGAAATGGAACAGCTTGTGGAAGTGATTAATGAACTATTCCCTCGAGTAAAAGTGTGTATCAGTGGAGTGTTGAGACGTCGGGACGAAGACCCCCGATACATTGATGCAATAAATTCTGTGTTAGAATGGGTGTGTGAACAAAAGAACTGTATATTTATTGACGGAAACTCATGGATCACAGATAGGGATCTTGGGAGAGATGGACTTCACTTAAATAGAAGGGGTTCACTAATTATTGGTAAATTGTTTAATAGATACATTGCATGCTGCAAACCAAAAAACTCATATTAATTGGTAGTTGTGATCTTATAAAGTTAAGAGCATTATCTAATATTAATAATAATTTTGGCAGGGTAAAATATAAAGCAAATAAGGATACCAAACAAATAAGAAATTATAACAAATTAAATGATGACTGCAGAATGTATTGTCGTGCAAAATATGAGTCAAGTATTAGCAAAATAACAGATACAAATGACTTAAGTACGAGATATTGTATCATAATGTACAGTCCCTTGGCAATAAGCTTCTTGAAATTGAAATTTTCTTAAACTCAATGGAAAATATACAGGTATGTTGCTTTACAGAACATTGGATTAAAAAAAACCTGCATTAGCCTAGATTCGATATCTTTTCAAACTTTATAGTTGCAGACTTGTTCTGTAGGGAAAACTACACACATGGGGGTACCATGATTGCAGTAAGAAAAGGAATCAAATATAAGAGGTATTTAAAAACCAATATGCTAAATGAAGAACTGATATTTGAACACTCTATAATTGATATACAGGAACTAAAATTATTTATTGTATGTATCTATCGCTCTCCAAATGGGTGTTATGCTACTTTCTTAGATAAACTTGAGAGTTTGATTAATACACTCCAAAAACACTCTCGACAAATCTTTATATGTGGAGACTTTAATGTTGACTTCTTAAAAGACAACCCATCAGTACATAAATTAAAAAACTTACTAGCATTATTCAATCTCTCAAATGTAATTAGTAACCCCACAAGATTAACTTTCCAGTCAAATACGGCAATTGATGTTATAATTCTAGGCAAATCTATCATTACTGTCAAGCTGGAGAATATTAACACTGGCTACTCAGATCATAATGCTATTGTATCTAATTTAACAAATTTTAGGACTAATAATGCTAAAATAACTCCCCAAACATGTTATAAAAGGGTATTTTCTACTGCAAATATTCAATATTTCAATACGCTCTTAAACCTTGAAGACTGGACTGATGTGTACAATGAAAAAAGAATAGATGAAAAATTGCAAAAAAAATTTCTGACGTTTTTGCATAATTTTAATACAGCTTTTCCTTATACAGCTGTCAAACAGAGGCAAACTAGTAAAAGGAAGAAATGGATAACAAAGGGAATTATTGTTTCTAGCAAAAGAAAACGCTATCTAAATCAGTTTAGTAAAGCAAACAAAACTGAAGCATTTATAGAATATCATAAGAAGTATAAGCAAATATATAATAAGGTAATAAAAGCTGCAAAAAAGCAATATATAGATACTTGCATTTCAAATTCGTTGAATAAAAATAAGACTATCTGGAATATAGTAAAAAATGAAAGCACTAACAACATGGTCAGAACTAGAGACAAAATTACTGAAATAGTTGATAATACAAAATTAGATAATCCTGCTGAGGTATCAAATATCATTAATAAACACTTTATTAGTGTTGCTGATAGAGTACCTTTGATTCATTCCAATATAACAAATACTCCTATCAAATTAATAAGAAACGATAAAAGTGTATTTCTCAAACCATTAACTTGTGAGGAGATTCTTAAAATAATACATTCAAAAAAGAACACATTCTCTGCTGGATTTGATGACGTACTAGAGTGTATAATCAAATCTTGCAAAGAATATATAGTAGCACCATTAATGGATGTATGTAATTGTTCTATGTCAACAGGCAAATTTCCTAATGTCTTAAAATTAATAAAAGTTGTACCAGTATTTAAGAAGGGAGATACAAAAAATATTGATAATTATAGACCTATTTCAGTTCAATCGGGGTTTCCAAAAATCTTGGAAACTGTTATGTTCAACAGGATATCTCCTTTTCTTGAAAAATATGTATTCAGTGATAAACAAAATGGATTTAGGAAAAATAAATCAATTTCTAATGCACTACACTCCTTTATGAAACAAACATTAGAAGGGTTTGAGGCAAATAATTATACTATTGGGATTTTTATGGATTTGTCTAAGGCATTTGATTTGGTTGACCATAATATTCTATTATCCAAACTTGAAGCCTATGGTATAAGAGGGGTATCTAATAATTGGTTTGAATCCTACCTTCAGGGTAGAAGACAGTATACTGTAGTTAATAATGAATTAAATGGTCATAATATTAATTCCAATATTGAAATTGTGAGATGTGGGGTTCCACAGGGTTCTATCCTGGGACCACTGCTTTATCTAGTATATATTAATGACCTTCCACTTATTATTCACCATGCAGAAACTATTCTATATGCTGACGACACAAATATAATAATCAGAGGCTGCAATAATTCTGAATTGCAACATTATGCTAATGCTGTGATGACAAATATGATGCATTGGCTAACTAATAATAAATTACTTCTTAATATTAAAAAGACACAAAGTATGCATATTTCACTATCAAATAGAAATGAAGCTAATATAGCTCCTGTAATCACTTTTGGCAATGAGGCAATACAATATAATAATGAAACAAAATTTTGGGGGGGTAATTATTGACAAATTTTTAAGCTGGAAGCCGCATATTCAGTATATTACTGCAAAAATTAATAAAGCCCACTACATAATATCAGTGCTAAGGAAAATTTGTAATACACAAACATTAAAGTTGATTTCGTATTCATATGTGCAGTCTTATCTTGCATATGGTATCTTTATCTGGGGATCAGCTACCGAAATAAAAGATTTATTTGTAACACAAAAGAAAATAATAATAAGAATGTTTAATCTAAGTAAAGGGACTCATTGTATGAAATATTTTAAGGAAAATAATATACTAACTCTGCCATGTCTGTATATCTTAGAAACCGTATGCTTTATAAACAACAACATACAATATTTTCAAACAAATAACACTATTCATGAACATTATACTAGGAATAATACTAAATTACATATACTGGGATCAATATCAAATAAAAAAACTTAACTCAGTACTTCATAAAGGGGTTCACATGTACAACTTAATCTTAAAGAAAATCAAAAACAATGATAAGAAAAGATTCAGAAGAGATGTGAAAATCATTTTTAATAAATCAGTGCTTCTATAGTACTCAAGAGTTATTTGAATATTTTAGACACCAGATTAAGTAGAGTAAATGATTACATGAGAATAATTTTATGATACTAATGGTTGACAATTCATGTAAGTTTTCTGTATTTGTTGACATTGATACAATTTAATCTGATTATTGCATGCAGAATTAATTCTGTATTTTCTGAATTTCTAGTTTGTATTGTTTGTACTGTATCTTGAAAAAGCAAATATTTCTGTACAGAAATTAAATGCTAAACAAATAAAAAAAAATAAATATGTGTTGAATGTCACCGGCAATAAGCATAACTCCACGCTCTTCTTTTGTCATCCGGAATCTGCTACAACGACCGTCGCCTGTTAGGTATGTAACCCGCTCTCCCTCTGCAGACAGTAGTGTAGGACCTTCAGCTCGGTTGCATTTGTACTGCGGCAAGGAAGATTTATTTATTACATAAAACAGGCCGTTAACTGTCTCCCTACACTCTCTTCCGTCTATTCTTTATCTTATCAGGCTGTTAATTCATCTTTTTTGGCTTGTCTACAGCTACTTTCTTATTTTCCCCTGCGCTTTTTAAATTTAAACGAAGTGGAATTCTGAGTAAATAAAATGGACTCTTTATAGGAAAGCATAACCACTTCAGGTTTATCTTAACACCTAACTGTGGAGATACACATTATGAATTATATTTATGGTTTAGTATTGAATAATCATTACTGTATATGGAATTAATATTTGGGAAAGCATTTTTGGGTACTGCAGGTTTCACACCTAAGTTACGGTAGCACCTCACATTTCCAGTTATGAAGACTAAGAAAAACTGGGCAACTTCACATAGACGATGGTCCTGGCGGGATTTGAACCAATGCTCTCTCACATTAGCGCGGTGAAGTATTATGTTCTACCAAAATCTCGATGAAGATTTCACCGAATTGATTTAAGGTCTTTGAATTTATGAAAAAGCAGTTTCAATGTTGTGAATTTGGATTAAACTTCAGCATCTGAATATGCGATGTGAAGGCTTACAAAAATGTTCACCCCTCTCAAACTTTACTTTGTGAGGAAATTTTTACAGTGTATTTTTATTTTCTCAAAAACGACTCTTAATGTTTCTGAATAGAGCTTAATGCTCACTACTTCATACAACTTTACAGGCGGTGATATTGACATTACATGAAAAGAAATGGAATGATAATTAGAACAGGGAAGGAAACGTTCGAGACTAAGGTTTAAAGCGCCTCCCCGACGTTTGCCACTTATGCTTCCCAGGTCTAAGGGGGCGGCTCTGGTTGGATTTGAATCTCTCATGCATGAATTCCTGCTTTAACTACTTCGTTTATCCATGTCATTAAAAACTTTATAGGATTTAAAGTAAAATTCCAATCGAATGGCAATAAAATGTGTTGATTAAACTCTCCGTGAATTGTCTATGAAGCCCTCAATTTGGAGTTAATTTCAGGTAATTCGTTACAACTCGAAAATCAAGTATATAGATAGAATCCACTAACGAAAAATTTAGACTTGGTTGAAAAACGCAACTTAAGTAAAATAACATTTGTCGCATTAATTATTGCCGTAACGTACTGTGATGTTGCTGCAAATTTTCTGATAATTTATCACACCCTTTTGAAGCCGTCTTTTTTGCTCTTTTTCCATAATGACGTGCAAATAGAATGTAATTTCCAAATCATGACATAGCTTGGCTTATTGTTTCAGACTTCTATATTTCTCTTCGCCTCTCAACGAAATGAAAAGTGAAACCATTTCTGCAAATGCTTATTTCGAAATGTTTATTTCATTTTGTTTATTTATCGCTTTATTAAAATAAAGTAAGCAAAACAGTGTGTAAAAGATTTCCATGTCCTTCGTATACAAAGTTTCACATACAGATATTTGACTTGCTGAACTTTTGCAAAAGTTCACGTACTGTTTGTTATTCCACCTAATTTCGTTAAATGCCCTTAAATGTTATCTGGAAGTTTGCATACCCAGCTTAAAAATACTGCAATTTGTACAGTATAGTATGCATTTGTGTAATATTAAAATATTAGTTGCATTCCAAAGGATCCATCGTTATCTTAGTTTGCTAAATTTTACAGTTTAATTATTTCTGCTAGGTATACTCTCTTCACTTTAGTTTCGATAATTCTTCAACACATTTGTTGTTTCTTACTAAAACCTGTGAATTATTCGGCACTTTAGGTCTGATTTCCACTTATATTATGCAGAAAATTTTATTCAAAAGAAGGAACCAATTTTAACGGAGGTCATACATACTGGTGATATATTAAAAGGGGATGTGCTGGGCACACTTATTACAGAATGTTACCCACCATAGGGTATTAGAGCATTAAACATAATTATGCACAGAATCCTGAGGCAATAAATTTAAAAAAAGTAATAAATGATATTTCTAGGAAGTTGTAGAGGATCTAAAAGAATCGTCAGTTTGAATTTGAAGAAGAAACTTTCCAGAGTCAGATTAGATGCGTTACCACATTTATCGAAATGGAAAGCATTGGCACTATAATAAATAAGACATTGGTGACTGGCCCCATAGCTCAGTCGGTACAGCCCCTGCCTGCCGTGCTAGGGGCCCTGGGTTCGATTCCCGGTAGTAGGGGTGGGGATTATTCTCCGGCAAAGATAATTCCTCATCTGCCCCAGAGTATGGAAGTATGAATTAGAGTGTGAATGTGTGCGTGATCTAATGATTAAAAAGCCCAACGAATACGAGTCAACACCATCGATATGTCCAAAGGAGAACGGCCACCGATATGAACATTGTAGTTAAAGGTGGAGTATAAAAAAACGACCAAAGAAAAAGTTGAAAGTGTAATTACAAATCTAAATTTTGCGCCATGATTTTGCAAGTTTGCAGAAGTGTTACCGATGATGTATGGAAAGCGTAATAAGAAGTGGCAGACAAGCGAGCGCAGTTACAATACCCGTTCAAAGTGACTGCACCTCTTGGAACATGCACCAAATAAGAACAGCGTATTTTAGACGTACATATGCATTATGTACTTTAATGAGGTCTACAGCTTCTTTGTAGTTTGTGGTGTGTAATGTAAGTTCCTTATGATCTACTAGTTCTGCAAAACTTGATCCAGAATAAAAAGGTTTTGCAAATGTATGCCTATAAAGTTCAAGATACACATTTCCTTTTTAATGACAATACCTTGTGATATTATCACAATATGTGATTAATATGTGACAACTTAAACAAAATATTTACATCCGTTTTTATGGAAATGGAATTTTCAGGTAATATTTCCATGATTAGGTTAGTTTAGGAAGAAGGTATTACTTCTTAAAAATCTACATGTCCCATCCTTAGAACATAGTGAATGTGGATAGTAAGTGTGATATTTAACTGAGCTTTCACTGTTCTCTCTCTTTCTTACACACGCACAGAGGGAGAGAGAGAGAGAGAGAGAGAGAGAGAGAGAGAGAGAGAGAGAGAGAGAGAGAGAGAGAGAGAGAGTGGATCACGTACCCAAACTGCTATTTAAAATTCCTTTTTATCCATAAAATCTAAAAGGCTTTCTTCACATGACATTTTGGTATGAATTTTTAGGTGTAATGCAACATTTTCTCGAACTTCTATGTACATGGTAGAGAAAAAATAAATGAGAGTTTGCCACATCCATATCATAGTGTAATGTATCATATTGATAAAACATAATAAAATGCTTCAGGATTAGATCTATATGGTGATTTAATTACCTTTTCTTCTTGGAGCTTCGTGAACAGAAAACCTACTTCCAAAACCAGCTCAGAAGATGAAGATAGCAGAGCTACCTTGAACAAAAGAGATATCCAGTGATATTTCATTATTGAATGACATCCAGAATTCTGAAATTCTACCATGGCCATCCTTTTGCAATTTAGTCAGTTGGACAGCAGTCACTCTAAGGGCATATCGGTGTTACATTCTGTCTTCCAGTCTAGATCGGATCCAATAAAAATATTCCCAGTCACCTCTTTGTGCGATGGGTAGGTTTTTAAAACATACTTGTTAGTACATTTTTACACCTAGATAAAATATCTTACAAGAATTGGATATTAAATATACGTACTGAGTTATAAATAAAGAAGTACTAAATAATTCCTCTGAACTATGTGTTAGCTAGCAGTCGTCCACCTAACCGCAAATCCCATTCATTCGGGTACGAAAAAACTCTTCAGTTTGAAATACTTCGTCTCTATTTGTTTAACCTCCTCGTATGAAATATTTGCACCGATCAGAACTTACAAATCAGCGCCTGCGGTTAGATATCTGAGGGGAGCACACGGTCTTGGATAAGAGAGAACATTCAGGAAGGTAGAGCAGTTTCAAGTATGCTATGAGGGTGAGAAAGATTATATAAAATGAGAGTGAAATAGATGAAGGGAAGGGTGATTATGACGGAAGAATTTGTTATAGAAATGGCGGCCGAAACTGCACAACTCGGATAAACACTCTGAAACCATGTTGTGTACCACAAATCCCAGATACCCTCACTTGGGTTCGAACCTAGAGGCACCTTGCTAAGACACGAACGGTTTAACCACTAGGTTACGACTTTCTCTCTCCAAATACCGGGCGATGAATGAAATGGGTGAAATGAGGCTGAAAGAAGCCTTAGTTATCCAACATTCATCCTTCTGGATAAGGGAAAACCCCGGAAAAACCCCTTACTCGTATGCTGCCTCGGGACCTGTTGAACGTGAAGCAGGCACGCTACCACCTGCGCTACACAGGCGGATGCTTAGTTTAGTGCTCTGTTTGGTCATGCACTGTGATTTCCATAGATAACGATGTAGATACCATACCTCCATGAGGAAGGAATGAGCTGAAACTGTTACAGGAAGCGAAGGCCATAAAAGCGCGGAGGTTTCTAAGCAATCCAACCTGGAAAGCCACTCTCATTGCTCGAGTTGTCTAAAGAGGGCGCTGAAAAAACCAAGCAGCCTTATATGTGTACGGGCAGACACTTTGCTTTGAACAAGTATCCGCGTCATGTGTCCATCACCACCATCCTCCATGAAGTCTAGAAGCACATCGATAAGATAAGGGCAACGGAATGAACGGGGAATGATGGAAAGAACGTCGTGATAGATGAAAAACATCACAGCATTTCCATACCTACCAGAAAAACCAAGAAAAGCCCAAGATCTCGGGACCTCCCAATGCGAGCCTCCCACGTTACCGTTGACACATCGCGCTCGGTTAGTTCAGGGATAACTTTACTTCCGATACAGTTTTGTTGCCCATTTGCTTTAATTTTCGTCAACTGAAACAGATTTATGAAAAATATGCTCATACTTCCCTAGTTTATCACGCATTTCCTTGGGGAATTGGGTACCTTTTGTGCTTTATTATTAAAGCCATTTTCCTTTGTTGCCGCATTCTGAAATAAAGGTGTCTATTATAACGCTATTTGTGGTAGGGCGCGTGACGCTCTCTACTGCAGTCTTCGAAAGAATAAAAGCTTGTAAAACTTCGAGGGAATCTCAGATACTTGAACAACGAAAGTTCGCATGAACCTTTTCTTTTCATCTGTGACGTATTTGATTCATCTGCTCTTTCTTTTGATTTGTTTCTGTACCTTGCTTGCACCATTTGAACTTACTTTCATAAACGAAGCGAAACAGGTGCTGATAAATTCTGTAAAAGTTCTATTGACAAGTTAACAAGTATCCCAGCTGACTGCTTTCTATCAGCATATATATAACTTAGGATCAAATACAATATATCTGAAATTACCCGTTTGTTATACCATAATATGTTTAATTTTCGTTCCTGTTTAGTTTATCTTTAACTAAGTTTTAATAAAATTATGTAACTCAACTATTCAGTGTCACTTCGCTTCGTTTTCTCTATACCTTAAGTTTCTACGTGACGTAACGGGGTAATAATATATAAAAACGTAGCCTTATTCCAGTGAAATATAAGACTACTCCAATCTCTCCTGCAGTGATTGTACTTGGTGCACGTAACGCCAGTTGTTCACGATGTCTTGAGGATAATGCTACTTTTGTCGCACGAAACATACTAACTTGTTTACTGACCTTTAGCTCCCGACTCTCGCCCGTCAGAGTGTTCGCCTATAAACCCCTGAAATCTTCCACAGAATTGCAGAACCTTCGAGTAGCGTATGGAACTGGAAACCTCTGAAGATTCTAATTATCTGATGAAGTCACTTCTGTTATTTATGGTGGACGAGAGCGCTACTTATCTCCATTGTTCTCCACTACCTAGCAAGTGACTCCCGATAACCTTGGATCATAGCCTGTGCTTTGCAGTATATTGAATTCGTATATAAAGTATAAGAATAATATTTTACTAAATAAGTAGAAAATAAACTGATAGTGGAGTTACAACAATTTATTTCTAGGTTGAATTAAGAGGTTACTGTAACGAATTTAAGTCACATTCAAGCATTTTAATTCGAAACAAGAGTTTGTGTGCTGAATCTTTTAGCATTTAAATCATCTTACTCCAAATGTTAATTGAAAGGTCTGATGCTTCCCACGGGTATGCAATTCTATTTGCTGTCCCCAATAGGGATTAACTAAGAGCATAAAATTCCTAAAACACTACTTTGTATATTAGGCCTAAACTTAAGTTTATAATTACGTGTTTCTGATTAATTATGTCTGATCAAGGGGTTTTGTATTGCTGGATTTTTTATTGTTTAAAGTTGAAATAATTTGATTCCTAAGCTAAAGGATGGAAAACAAGTATTTCCCTAAGATTAAGAACAGGTTCAGTTTCAGTATTTTCAAGCCACTACAGCGTACATTAGAGCAAGCGAAGTTTAACTACATGAAAATTTAGAACGTTTCACAACCGTAATACGAAAACATGTAATACCATTTATATATCCGTGTAATCTCAAATTTGTGTAGATAAAGCAACAAACAATACGTTTAACGTCTATGTTCCTTTCTTTCAAAATAAAAAATTTCTTTCTTATGGTTTTTATAACAGATCTTATCTCAAAATGAGAAAAGAAAGAAATAAATTACCGTAATTCTTTTGGCTGACTCGAAAAACAAAAGAAGGGAAGGTCGGTCAGTAGAGATAAGGGAAGTATTCTCGCTCTTCTTTGGCGAAAATGGATGCATCCAAGCTGTTGCATTGCGGTGCTTGTTTATTACATTAAACATTTCCCTGAAGTTAAACAAAAAGGAACGCCTTCGTAAATAATCACCATTATCAAGGTTTGTTCGTCTCCATACTGTAGGTGTAATTTCACAGAGCAATCTTCTCTGCAACGGCTCACACATTACCCCAAATATGCGACTTCATCCAACTGCTAAAAATGCTTTTCGTAAAATACTTCTCCAAACTCTTATGCGTGTAATATATAATTTTATGTAATTTGTAATACATGCAATAATACATATAAATATATAAACATATACGCATAGGTACACATCTTTAAGTATGGCCATGCCGTGGTTCAGTGGTTAGACCGCTTGGCTCTCACCAAAGCGGCCTGGGTTCGATCCCAGGTGACCGCAAAGTGAGATTTGTGGTGGACAACACGGTGTTGGGGAGGGTTTTCTCCGGGATCTCTGGTTTCCGCCGCCATCTCATTCCACCGGTGCTCCATCTTCATCTCATATATCATCAGTGTCATCGCCTGCGGTGCCGTATGTAGTAAAAGCGGGCGTTAAACACTACACACACACATCTATAAGTATTATATATTATGTATACAATGTAAGATAATATTTCCATGCAGATTAATTATGCGATCTAATTATGTAGAAAAACTGCAGAGAATAAAATTAACTAACTAACGATACTGTTGGTGGATAAATTTTGCATAAAAACAGAATTTTTTTTCACATTTGACTGTTTCCGTAATAAAATTACGTAGCCCCTAATCCAACGCAGGAAGTTGCTAAAATTGGTTGTGAGGTTTATACTGTGTGGTGTTTTAATATTCTCTTGGCAAAACAAGCCTTTGATTCTTATATAAGCACTATACCATGCAAGCCGGCGTATAATAAAAATGTTATCACAGATAGGGCACATGCTGAAAGCTTGAGGGTTTGAAATATTTAGACACCACTTGTCATTTATATTATTTCGTTTTATTTACCCTAAGTAAATTACATTTGCATATAGCATGGCTTTAAACCATACCTATTGCCTGTCATACCCTATTTACATTTAAACACATACATTTTAATATATATCATAATCTGCCAATTACCATGTGCATCTATTTTTTTATCTCTTTTTACTGTCCACTTCGATTCATTTTCTTTCTTTCTTTCGTAGAAAAATTAACATAAATCATTATTCTCTTTACACAACAAATCCCTTCTGGCACATGTTCTGCCAATATCAAAACATTTTTCGTATATAAATGCTTTTCTCCACAGTATGTTCCTTTATATTCATATACACAATATCCTTATTACCACACACGGGGCATTGATCCTGCTGTATACTATTTCTTAAACCATTTAATCTCCAAGCACCATATTTTAAACATTCAATTCTTAATCGTTCTTTATCTACCCAGTCTACGTATGTTTCCCTTTTCTATGGTATTTTCGTCTGAACATAGCATATCAAAGAACTCTATCTGATATGTTAAGAGTGTTTGCATTTCTACCTTTGGTAATATTTTGCTTGCAGCTTTCCAAATCTTTTTGTGTTATTTCCCCTTCTTTTCCATATTTAAATAGTCTATGAACTTCAAAATAGTTTAATATATGTGTGTATATATTATATATAAATATTTTTACTTTTATTACTGCGTATAATTAGGGGAAATATTGTATTCCATTCAAAAATTTGAGTATCGATATTTCTGAGAAAGTATACTGTGAGACCTCTTTCTTTCCATCAGAAAATAACAACGATGTGTTGCACTCATATTAATCTCTCTACTCATTTACGTACAAGCTGTTCTTACAAACCTTAGCTTTCTTTCTACTTCATATTATTTGAGTTATAATACATATGTAAAATTTGTTTTATTGTATGTACACATATTATATATAAAATTACCTTGCGGGTGCCATAACGTACAATATTGTCTTTTAGGTTACCTTCAGATAGCTTTGAAATTCTGTTCCGCTTGACTGATCACAAGGAAAAACGCAAGACAAAGGAATGACGTCTTCGCAATTTGAGAAAAGTAAAAGTATTGCAAAACTTGAACTAATTATAAGGAATATATGGGAGATAGTTATTCCTAAACCACAGAACGAGCACGATTAGGATGAATAGCTGATGGGAGTGGAACTTCCTGAACGCAAGTGTCACGATCACCGTACAAGCATCCCGCCAGTAATAATTGGTTGCTTACGCAACCATGAAACATTTGTGATAGACAAAACGGTTAGTAAACAACAGTTAACACCTCCACATTTATACACTAGGCACTGGGCATACCGAAAAAACTTATTGAAATAAAACTGCATACTCAAGCTTAGCTGGGAATCGAAACTGGGCCAACTTACATTTTACATTTCTTAATTTTAGAGATTTTAAATTATTGGTTTTAGGATGGGTTTTTTATGTACTTTTGATAGTTAAGTATTTTTATTTTATTTTAACTTTTTAGCTTAATTTCTGTAGCTTTTAGGTTTTAGTGTTGACTTCGGGCCCAAATGACCTTATTGTCGACGGGCCCTAAAACACCACACACTCACCCACTCACTCACTCGAAACTGGGAGGTGTTTGTTACACAGCTGTTTTTTTTTTTTTTTTTTTTTTTTTTTGGCCATCGAAGGCAAACGTTTTTTCTCTAGTTGTACACATACACTCAAGAGACACATACACAATACACCCATGCCCAAGGTGGAACTGAAACCCGTGACCCTCTACGCAACGGAACCCTAGAGTGATATACGCTCTAACGACCATGGCTCCGAGGGCCGGCGGTGGGTGGTTAACGCGCTGGACTACATGTGGTCCTCGGAACGGTACATTTTCAACAAAAGGCATAAATAGGTGATCTGAAAATCTATAAAAATTGTTGACAATCTATGAGTTAAGCAAGCTTTTTCATTAAGTTTTTGTCTATATCAAAAGATTTCTCAATTATTTAAAGTGCCTCTAAATTGGCAGTTTAATTTCTAAACTATTAATCTGATTTTGAGATAAGGGATAACAAAGAAACAGCTTTTATATCAAGGTATGCACAATGGCTTAAAATTTTATTTAAGCATTAATGTGCGTGAATAAATTACAACATAACCATACAATCATTTAAAATGCTTCGTTTATCTCACTATCTTGGTATCCTAATTTTACCCAGCGAGATGACTAAGGTAGTTTGTGACCCGCATTTTGGTAGATCGGGTATCAACTCCCGCGGCTGGCTTTCCTGACACATAGGTTTCGGAAGATTTCCCGGATCGCTAGGTCAATGTTAGGAAAGGTAATTAAATTCCCCGAGTTTTCTCTCTTCCATTTCGTCTTGGCTGACCCGTTCAGTCTGATCAAGGATCGGCGGGAGTTTCGGCGTACGTGCCTGTCAGTACATTGCGCTCTGTAAGCCGTCGTGCTCTGAATCATTGGAGGTCTGATAGTCGCCTCAGGTTGAGGAACCAGTTTTACAATCCAGCATGGGGGAATTCAAAACTGTAGCTTTTAAAGACCCCGTCGTTGCTCCACAGGTTCACATTAAGTATCCTCCCATCTCAGACTGCCTCTTTAGGTCGCCCCGTCAGTCATCTTAACCCTTGGCACGACAGCCTGTAGAGAGCCAAGGCCTGCCAACCCGACTGCCGGCCACACTCCTACATACGCAAGGTAGAGTTGGGCGATCATCGAGCCGAAGGGATGAGGTCAGCATCTCGTCACCCCCAGCCGGAAACTTGGCTATCTTGACCCATACCGCTTAACTACCGTAAGGTTCATAATTTCCCCACGATACTGAGTGGGCACCTATCCAATACCCGGGACTTAAAATCCACACCCCCAGGGGTGGGATCGATTCCGAGTCGCATTTCGTGGCAGGAAACCAAAGCAAGAAGCCTTAGCCCACGACGCTACGGCACAGAATCTGTGAGGGTTATAGATTTTATGGATCATGGTGCTAAGTCCTCCCTCTGTAAAGTGCCCTAGTGCTATCGTTATGCATTTGATTTGTCGTCTGGAGACTATCGCTCTTTAGTCTTATCCTGTTGTTGTTGTTATTATTATTGTTGCTGTGTTTTGTTCTTGACATGTTGTTGACATCACTTTACTTAACCTATGGCTTTCTGCTATCTCTACCATGCACACATTAAGTGGAGATGGTGTTGCATTCCATCCGAAAGCTCGATACGTAGATTTCACTGGAATTACGGTTTGGGGTATCTTAAATTCAAAATATGGTTTTAAATAAAGGTCTGCCCTGTTACGAAGTCTGTCTGAACAGTAGAGTATAAAAACTAAGCAAAATGTTTATGGGTGCACACAATTCCACGTTGTGACGCCTACTTGATGCAAAAATTTAATGGCGAGCAAATAAGTCGGCGAGCAATGAGGTTTCTCTCAGGTTATGCGTGGATGTGTATGAGAAGGATATTTTAATAACACTGAAATGCCCGTTTCCAACTTATTTATTTATTGCTTCTTCTTTTAAAACCTCGAAATGAAAGTTGCCAACCAAGGGTTACCAATCTCTGTTTAGAGTTACTGACTGCAGAATGTTTATTACTCGATAAATTTATTCGTTCCTCATATATCTACGAACCAACAAATATTCCAGACAAAACCAGCGGACTGCCTTAATCGCCCTCACGCCTCAGACTGCTCTCCTCGACCTGACGCCGAAGACTGCTGAATGACCACAGCTACACGTGTGTATATGTAACTTTCACTCTCAGGAAACTCCTTCTTCATTCAACCAAAATCTCTTTGTGGCTGTTTTGTCATGCCATTCTAAATGACCCAAAGAATTTCCTATTCATATAAGTCAAGTGACCCCTTTCAGAAAACTGCTAAGGACACTGCTTCTTACATTGATTTTGTTATCACAACTTTCCCCACAACTGCTGGCCTTGCCCTTGTCGTAAAAAAGAACCAACTTTCCTTTGACATCCATCAGGATTCTTTACTTATGGCAAACCTTAATTTCGGTATCAATCCTTTCTTCAAAACCTTTACTTTCTTAGCTTTATCTGAAAGATATCACAGTGATTTTGGTATATATGTTAAGATACATAATTATTATAAATTTTGCTATCCTCTATTTGCTAGTAATAGTTACAAAAATTAAATGTAAAACTAGGTTATAGCACCACCCCTGAATGAGACAACTCCTTGCACAGGGCGATTCCAATAGGATGTGTACATTGGTAAAAATGCGTAAAGAAATAGTAGAAGCTACGAAGAATTAATAAAAATTAGCAAATCGTATTTATGAGAATGAAAACTTGGAATAAAAACTACCTATAAGTTCTAACAATTATTTGTTTTACAAATTCATAGATACATACCTTTAGAAATATTTATAACGGAAACTGTTAACTAAAAATGCAATATGCAATCATAATTTTCATCATGATAATACGTTTTATTGTACATTTAAATTGAAACCTACTACAGGGCGGAAAACTTTCGTGTACCACTGGATGAGAATTGCTACTGTGGTTGGAACGAGCTGCCGAAATAAGCACAGCTAGTCATATCGTTTTGCAGCTATGGAAATAGAAATGAAATGCACTTTACTATTTTGTACACGTTTTAAGTAAAATTTGATAATATAACTGACAAATATATTCAGTAGTTTGGATACTGAGAACGGTTGCTCCCTTTTGGTAATCAATAGCTTTAATACACCTATTTTAATTAGACCTTTTGTACTTACGTTAAAGGCTTAATGATACAAACTGCCCCATTCTATAATGTATTTCAGAACAACATGAATCAAATGTAACATACCGAATTGAAAACGTTAACCTGATAGCATATTTCACTGGAATTATGGTATGGAAGTGGATTCGTTTATAAAAGGACATTTACAGTCATCTACCTATGAGTCATAATTGTGTGTTTGAATGTGAAATGAAGAAGCAAGGGGCTTAAGGCCAATAGATAATAAAAGATAATGGTTTTCGGTCGTTTTGCTGGAGTCGGAGGAGACAAAGTTAGTCAAGTACTTTTTATCTTTTTCCCGTTCTTTGCATTTGCGTGTGCATCGTCCTCAGATTTTCCAGTAAAAATTGCTCTCATTTGCATATGACAATAAAGACCTATTACATGCTTTAAGACTTTTATTTAGTAACTCATTAAGATAAATTAAAAATAAAAAGTCCTAAGTGCTGTACACTATGAAACCACAATTTTCACGTGAAAGTCTACATCAAAACCATTATAAAATTAGTTTACTGTGCTCTGATAGCCAAATGACTTTGAAATAAATTCTAGGCAATTCTGTAGACTCCAAAGCTATTTCGTTTATCATGGTGGCATGATTAACCGTGTCAAAGGCTTCTGGTTTATAAATAGAAATTCTTAAACACTGGTTATATCATTTAACTCATTTATTATTTAGTTAATTGTAAAGTAGCATCGTCAACATTATACACATTACAGAAGCCAAATTTAGTACAGATTAGAGTATTTTTTTTGTTACATTGATAATTTTTCTTAGAATAATATTTTCCCAGATATTTAGAAATCCAGAAAAGTAAAAACTGTTGCCCTATAATTGTTTAGTATTAGCTACCTGTATATGGAAGCAACTGTGGCTGATCGTAACCTTTTTTTAGATGTCCCATATTATAAACAACCATTAAAATTGTGTACAAATGGTTTAGCAATGTAACATACTTTACTATATCGGAATATACGAGTGTGTTTTGAATTCCTTAATGTTTTGCTTTGTAAGGTTTCACAAAGCTTAGTTAATTCGTCTTCCGCAATAAAATATAAGCACAGAACAACGGAAAAAACAGAAATTTCAATGTGTCAATCATTTTACATATTTATATTAGAGGCAGTGTTATAGCTAATGCTTGTAAACTAAAAGATCAACTATTCCTCTTTTTGCATCTTATTCGTTATTAGTACAGCAACTTTGTTATACACCTAAGCTCGACATGCATTCTTGCGTGATTCAATGATGTTTGCTTTAAGGATTTGCCAAAAGCATTTGGGATGATATCGATTAGTTGCTAACTTCTCTTAGTGGCATAAAATTGCTCTTCTCGTAATCTTAATAAAGTTTGTTACAATTGTGTTAGCATCTCAATTTATTAGTATTAATAAAGTGATACTTGTTAGTGTTTAATATAATTGTCTTCGTATTTAATATTAAGTTTCTGACTTCTCAAAGTCTTGGCCGTTTTATTTCTCGTATATGTTGATGCCACAAAGTAAATGTGATCTAACGTTTAGTTTTCGTAAATTTAATAGAATTATTTAAAGTAAAAGGGTATATCTTGAAATGTTGAAAATAGTATCTGTAGTCCCCTTTGTTATTAATGGGCTTACATAGCCGGTAAGCTATAAGAGATGCACAAAATCTTACTGTAGAACAAGTTAGATCTCCTTAAAGCACAACTGATGTACCATAGCTTTTTATTTTTATTATTTTTTTTAATTTACGTCGTCCAGCGTTAAGTTATATCGGACGATGAATGAAATAGGTGTAATGATGCTCAAATGGGTGTGGGGTCCATGGAGCTCAGTTATTCGATATTCGTCTATTAGGATAAAGGAAAACACGGAAACCATCTTATCCAGGTAACTCGCCTAACCGAGAATCGAACTCGAGACGTCTTGAACGTGAGGAAGACACGCTACCATCTACGGTGCCGAGGCGGGCATTTCGTTTTTATGGTGATAAACATTTCTGAGTTATTCCTTGTTAATTTTTGGAATTTTAGAATACATTTCTGAAATAAGAAGTCGATGTTCGTAATTTATGGAATTTGAAAGCCATCGTAGAATGACCAGCTCTAGAATCTTGTCTTGTACCTAAATGATTATAGAAAGAGAAATAAAATGTTTAGAAATAGTGAGCTGACAGAATTATTAGGTTTTCAAACAAAAGTTTTAAGTGTAATTATTTAAAGCCCTGTGAATGTAATATATAAGTTATTTTTCATGATAAAGAGGCCTTAGGCCAAAATTTCCTACTGTTAAAAACATCATACGCGGAAATTATTTCTATATTTTCTCATATTTAGCAAAACTTGCTACAGACCCACAATTCAGAACCAAAATATATTTTCACAATCATTTTTTGAACATTTAAAGCTTTAAATACATTTTGAAAGACACATCAAAACGTGTCCGCTTTAATAGTAATAAGTAAACTGCACCATTGCAGTGTAGCAAAAGGTGGTCAACTAATATAATACAGAAACTGCCGATAAGTACGTAATATTTGATAACAAACATCTAAACAATAAGAAACTGTCTGAAGTCCATTTATATCTTAGAAAATTTATATAGCTTAAAATAAAATGTTATATTTTCATTGTACAATTTAAATTTAAGCTTCTATATACGGGTGATACAGCTGAACATGGCTTTGTGATATGAATAGAACCGGTAGAACTTCAAGGAAAACTGATTTTATTTTTCCCCAAGTTAAACATATACAAGACTTTATCATAGTCCGGTGTTAGAAGTTATGTCATTTGACTTATGTCGTTTGAATACAGGTTTTCAGGTCAGTCTCAGATAACCTCCATAACTCTGCCCAACATGTTTTGGTCAGTCTTAGCATCTCAGTACACAATGTGTGTGGTCATAGATGTGTTCTTTATCTACCTCCAAGGGAAAAGGCTACAAGTGGCATCTTGGCGGTCGTGGCTCGTCATCAAAACTCGAATACCACGTAACGGTTATGTTAGACGTATGCGCTGTGGCACCAACCTGTTTAAAATAACCGTGGAGAATGTCTTATTCGTTGTCTCTGCAGCTCGCGTCGAAAAAAAAATGTTACCAGCGCTTGGAGGCCCAATTAAAAAGGGGCAAAATTTTATTCAACTGTCACAAGCTCCGGATGAAGAGGTGTTTAATGGATTTAGTGAGTGTGTAGTGTGGATGACGTAGTAATGCAAGTCCTGCTTGTTTACTGCACTACTTAAGTAAAACTGAGGTCCATCGTTCATCCTCACTGCTGTAATTAAGTCCTTTTCCATTACCACTTGCATACGCACCGCTAAGTTTTCTGCTGTTATACAGCTGAAAGTGTAAATCTAACCGTAAAATTCTTCTCGCTCTTCCACGGTCCATTTGAAATCCGTGCGAATGTTGACTTGCGGGTCGTCTCCGGCTCTGAATGAACGCCCTTCTCATTCTGCCGATATTGCCACTTCGTATAAAGCCTAGAGGCTCATTCTGGATTATTTTTGTTGTTGCTGTGTACAATTCAACCCCTCTTTAGATCCTATTCGGGTTTGGAACTGAGCCAATCCAGCCAATATTGAAAGGATGAGAGATGCACTGTGTTTTTGACAACAGATGCGCCATTTCGTACAAGGTTTCTTGCAGGAACACGCTCCACAACCACTGTATGCTATGCTGAGGTTAATGACTCCCTCTACTACACTTAACAGACAAATACAGTTCATTTCAAAAAACGGCATGTTCCTGTTTATCACTCTGTTTTCAAAGGTAATTGTCTGGAGAGCAAAAAGTAAGTGCACCTTTATTGCAGATACAGCAATAAACGAAAGAGTAAAACACAATTTAACGCATCGATTTATTGTTACCCGACATCCATTCTTGAGGATAAGGGAAAACCCCGGTAAAACCTTATACAGGTAACTCACCCTAACCGAAATTCAAACTGCGGACCTCCTGCCTCGCGTTCAAGAGGTTCCGAGTTGAAATCTCTGTAAGGGTGAGTCACCGGGATAAGGTTTTGTCCGGGGTTTTCCCTCATCCTGAAGAATGAATGTCGGGTTACTCTAAGCTCCATGCATCCCGGGCTCATTTGAGCATCATTTCACCTAATTTATTCATCGTCCGACATGACTTAACATTGGAGAATGTAAATTACAACAACAGAAGAATCGATTTATTGTTGATTTATAAATTGAAAATACATCTTATATTCATAGATTTTAATTTCCTATGAATATTTTTACTTTCTCTACTGCGTTCATTAACCAGGGGAAATACTGTATTCCTTTCATAGATTCTACTTAAGGATTTCACAGCAAATATTAGTTTTGAGGCTCCTGAACCAAAAAGAAAAATGATCTTTTTTGAAGGAGGTCTACATGCATATACGTGTGTGTTAGATATATAGAGAGCGAGGGGACAAACAATAGAGATAAAATCAAAACGCCAGTGAATCCTAAATCTAATATTTAAGCTTAGCATCTTAACAGGATGAGACAGAGAGATTTTTAAGGAAATCTACACTTCACATAGAAAATTTTTGAAACTTCCAGTTATCTTAAAGTGGTTCATAATTATTTTGTTAAAAATATGCATCCATAATTATCGTAATTGGCCTTGAAAGTTCTCTTCTTTTGAATGCCTTTTGTATTCAAACTGGTAAATGGCAAGAGACTGACAAAATCCTACTGCACAAAATTGCAAATGTTATTGACACTCTAAATTTAAGTTAAATGCTTTTGTTTTCTTTTACCATTTTCCAGAAATGATTTGAAATTAGACATATTTTTATTCACATGAGAACTCACATTTCTTCCCTCTTTCTCGCCCTCTCTTTCCGTCATGGAATTTCAAAGCCACCACGTAGAGAATCAAAAGATTTAACCATCACTTATAACCAATGTTTTCCCTAATCCCATTTGGCGACATTTAATAATATACTTTTGCATGTGTTTATCTAGATTAATATAAATTAAACTAACGAGTAAGCTTTGTAGGAATAAGATGTACTAAAGTGAAACAGAAAAAGTGGTGTACGTACAACACATCGGATCTTAATATGCAGTGCCATTCGGTAACAATAAGAAAACAACGTCTTTAGGTTAGAACTGATTTTTGTATTATATTGTATAACTTAAAATAAGAAAACTTAGTGATACCTAAGACCTATTTTCAGGTAAATTTGGTTACTATTTATTTTCCTTCAGCAGAGAAATTTAATTGATGTCTGATGCTTTAAATATATTAATAGCAAGATATAGTTATTTTTAAATGATCCAAATAAAATTATTTAGGGTTTAGCAAACTGGAACACGAATTTTCCCTTCTTAAAGCTACATCAATGTATTATATTTATTAAAACCCATAAATGGTAAATAGCGATTAGATAAATTGTATTTTAATATGTTTTAAAATAAAGTACGTAATAAAAAAGCTGAAACTTATGTGAAGCTCTTTATTCTTGAATGAAAACAAGTGCCTATAGTTGTAAGCATACATAACCGAAAAGAGGCAAAGCTGAGGGCAATTGCGCCCATTATGTGAAACAAAGGTGAAATGTGTAACTATTTCTGTAATTGAGAAAGCTGTCATTTTCTTCATTGTCTGTTTGGTAGATGAAATAAGATAAATGGCCAAATAGATATATACCATTTCTAAACGTATCCTGTAACACAATTACGGTATAAACAAAAGATATTCATCAATTGACACGTTGTTCTGCATTGTCAATGCGTTTCTGGCAGAAAAGCACTGTCCCGTAAGTCTCAATTGAATCGTTTATTTCATAAACCACCTAAGTGCGCATTTTCCAACTTTCGGAAAACTAAAACTAAAACAAAAAATAACAAAAAGAAAAAAGAAAGAAAACGGTTTTGCTGCTTAAGTATAGGTCTAGTCTCCTTCAAATATTTTTTCACCAAATCAAAAACATGCTATTGAAATATTTTTTTATTTTACTTTTTCTTCCTTTAACATTTTGAGCCATAAATTTTTGAAAAAATTGCTCTTAGATGGTTTCTGCAATAAATCAGTGTATCCAAAGTGATTTTTTTAATCTTTATAATTATTTAATATAATTTTAAAATTTATAATTATTGAAATTAAGTCTAATCATTTTTTCTACCTGTTTTGGTTTTTTGTTTGTTTTTTGTTTACGTCCTCCAACGTCAAGTTATATCGGACGATGAATGAAATGGGTGATATGATGCTCAAATGAACCCCGGGTCCATAGAGCTTAAGAGTTACCCGATATTCGTCTTTAAGGATAAGGGAAAACCCTAGAAAAACCTATTCCAGGTAACTCACCCTGTCCCAGATTCGAACTCGGCACCTCTTGAACGTGAGGCAGACATGCTGCAACCACGCTACCGAGGCGGGCACATGTTTTTGTATAAAAGGTAAGTAACAGACACGCTTAAGTATAAAAAAGTGTGTTTTTATTAATCCAAATTCGAAAAATACAAGTAGACTACATGCTACAGTATGTCTATATACAAATATGTGGCCTCATTCACTTATTCAGCTTCTGGCAACTCCTCGTCAGTTGTTGGCCATTGGATGATAAGTGTCATAGAAGGCTTCATATCTAACAGTGTATTTCGTCAACATTTTTATATTGTCTTATCTTTTCTTTGTTGATTGGGACCTAAAATAAAAAATCACAGTATGCAAAACCCGATAAATTTTTAAAGTTGTTATAGCCTACAAAAATGTTTAGCTAAAAGTAAAATATAAAACTTTAAAATAACCTTGGTACAATAAAAGTAAACATACCTTCCCCAAAGGATAAGCTTTCTCTGTTGGTAGTTCCGAAGGGCTGGCAGTTGTTAGCAATGTGAAGTTAGATGTTATTTCTCCAATTAATTCACTTGCTACCACTTTTCCCGGAGTATTCTTGTTGTAGAAAAACTGCTTGTACTTGGACACTTCGAATGGCTGCTTATGGGTACTTTTCTACCTGATGTTTCGTCCGAATTTTGCGATTTGGGCCACCACTTTTTGAACATTGTCTGATGTAAGGTGATATACAGTAAATCGGTCAGACTTACTAGCTTTCAGCATGAGCTCTGCATATTCATCAGGAGTATAAATCCTATCCATCTTTCTCAAGAAACGCTTTATGCTTCCAAAATCTCTGGCTCATGGGGAAAATTAGTGGCCACGTACAGGATAGTTGTGAATTATTGTCACAGCGAGTCACCAAACACATGTCATCAAGGCTGCCAACCGTCACGAGTGAAATTTACCGCAGAGAGAACCTAAGCGACGGCGCTTTGGTTCTTTCTGAAGTAAACGGATTATTTTCAAGGCTGAAAATAGCATTGCTGATATGAAACATAGGTTATTTCTTTACTAAACGATGTATTTACCTTTAAATTTTACAGTACCACCAAAAATATATTTTTTGATATTTTGTCCCTTAGGTGGTTTCTGAAATAAACGATTCAATTAGGAGTGAACGCAGGGAGCGCATGCGCGAAAGATAGTAATCAAAATGATATCCTGGGAACATATGTAATGAGGGCTTACTTAATGTTACCTGTGAAATGGCAAATTGAGCAGAGTGGCTGCAGATCATTTTCTCAGTATATTACATCAATCGTTCTCAAAATTTGCGACGTGTCTAACGGTGTCTAATGCATAATCTCGCGCCTGTGCAGGGAAACCAATATTCAAGGTTGACAAAAAACAATATTTAGTGCTGACTTTTTTTCCTTTACTTTTATAATAAATACAATTTACTCATCTCGTAAAATGGAGATATTCGTCGTATGTCCCTCCTATTTCTCTCCATCCAATGTAAAGTGTAGACGTGTTACTATTTGTCTGAGTTGCTGACAGAAACAAAGGAAAGTTAACCTTACCCTCCTGAGTAAAAAATTGAAAGTGATGTTACAATGACTTCGAAATACAACTACCCATATGCCTGTTTCATTAAATAGTGAATTGAAATGACAAATAGTGGATTTAGAACAGTATGAATAACCTTTTTAAATGCATAAAATCCTTTCTTTATACGGAAAATAAATTCATTTTATAACATATTGTGCCTAATGTTATTAATCCTTGGTTAATCCAAAGAGTGTGGTAGTTCTAATTTTACCGATGTAAGACTAAAGGTAAATAAAAACTTAGTTAGGCGAACTTGTATAAAATTTACTTTAAAGGAAAAAAATTAAATTATACAGTTATAAAATTTAAAATTATATATGTATATATATTAATTTAAAATACATTTTATACACAAGTTTATTTTATTTAATTTAACTATAATTTTTTAATTTGTTGTTTATTAAATTTAACACTAAATATACAAGAAAATATCTTAAATTATGCATACCATAATTATTTAAATTCCAATTAAAGAATTCAACAAAAAGTCGAATCGTTCATATAAATTGAGTTGCCAAATTATGGGGGTACGCGAACAAGTTAGATGATAAGGGGGTCCTTGAGGCAGAAAGTTTGAGAAACACTGGTGTAGGGCATACATCCGGCTCTGCTTCCCAAGGTCACCGGTTCAGGCCTGATATAGGCCTCTGAGCAAATTTAAGTGGTCTTTCACAGCTAATATAGAATGGGACGCTAAGAAGCGTGGCAATTAAATTGCATTCATAAATAAAAAGTAATTTCGATTTTTCTCTGGGAATGAAATAGAATGAAAGATAAATAATAGAAAGGAAATTTTGATAGTGGGAAAAACCACTATAGGATCTAACACCTAGCACGAAAAGTGACGAAGAATCCAAGGCAAGGTCAGATTCCATCAAATGCGAATCGCATGTATTATCGCGGAGCAATTTCTTTTGGTTATCTGATGTAGGTAACAATTATATGGTGAGAGACTTTGTAGGCTGAAACAACAGAACATGAACGGTATATGCAGGTGTGAGTTGAAAACGGTTTGCGCTTAGGTATTTGTTCATTTAATCAAGTATAGTCTGTCTCAAACCAGAACGATCCTGTTGTAAGCATGTCGGAGGGGAGAAATATAGAGATAAACTTTAATGGGGCGCTCTTAGGCTGCAGATCTGTAGAAGAAAATTAATTGCTGCTATAGTGGCGCTTCTCGCCTGTGATCTCCCTTAAAACTATTCACGTTATATAGTAATGCATATGTGCAACTGCTGAGACGGAAACCTGAGGCTGTAATCAAGTGAGGGAAGATAAAACTGCATTAACTAAGGAATGTGTCACATAAGCTAAACGCCTGAGGAAAGGGGGACGAGGAAGGAAAGTTCCCCTAAGGAATGTGAGAAAAGGTCAGAATATTTCTTCCCATGACCACGAGGGTCAAAACCCGGTGGGACAAAAAAAAAATAACTTGCCTAGATATAGGAGGGAGTGGAAGATTAAATATGAAGGAAACAAACCTCAAATCAAAATTGCTATGCATCACGTGATACGGGCGGAATAGTCATGAAATAGGAAATGGGCATGGATAGATAGGTCCACTGTCGGAAATGACGCGAACAGACCAGGAAAGGCGCCACACTTCATCTTGGGAATTTGGGGGGATGAAGGCGTAAAGTGACGAGACAGTGCAGAGTAAAAATTACAATTAAATGCGGGAAAGGGAAACGTTGGCAACTTGAATAAAGAGTGATACCGGCGTCGTGACGAGCAAGTGTTTTGGGGAGCAAGCTCATGATCTAAATGTTCTATAAATAAACTGGATAGAGAAGTCAACGAGGAAGCATAGTGTATTTCCACTTGAACGGCGGACCCTTATGCTCACCCGTACGTACAACCGAGAACAATTCGCTAGTCCGGAGCATAATCGGTCTTTCCCTGATTGCATCCTACACCAATAGGATCCTGACCTCAACGCATTTTTCCTGAACTAGGATTATATTCACCGATTCCCGCCTCACTGCCCAAATATAGTTGTCCCACTATAATGTACTATATGTAAAATGACAACGGAGGAATAATAAATGTACATTAGCATATTAGTGTAAACACATTTTAACCGGATATTTCAAGTTTAAAATTATTTCTAAATATGTTCTTTGGAATGATATGAATCATTTGCGATGCATAAATACTTAAACTTTCATACAGTTTTGATGGTCATTATTCCTTTAATTTAAGCCAGTGTTTGCTTAATTAACTTTAAGACCTCTCAGCATATACATTTCTTTATTCGAACACCGTCTTTCAGTTAATAAGTCATTTTTAATAAGTTGATAATTAAATTCATAGGAAAAGTGCGCAATAACAGAGGTGCTCAATTAATCTTTAAATAGTAAAACGTTTAGTAAGATTACTATTTAAAATCAAATCATTAACGTTAGTAAAGATGGGTGCAAAGTATAGCCCTGAAATACACTGTGGTTAACGAAATTGTAGTTTTAAAGTAAACAACTTTTAGCAAATGCTATGGTATATATCATTTTAGAAGATATCGCCAAGTGTAATTAATTACTGCTTCAGCAGATCTAATTCTTGTAATACAGTGGTATCTATTTTAGTTAAATTAACACACAGTGATACACTTCTACTTGTTACTTAAGTGATAATTAACCACGAATGCAGCTATATTACATGCACGATTCTTACAAAATGAACACTATTATTATTTTTATCGTCCTCATTGGAAGAAAACATTCATAAGTAGGCCTTTAAATAAAGTTGGATGAAATATTTTATATGGCTTTGGGAACAGAAATGAATATTTAATTTTGAAAGTTAAAAAAGTTTTGTAAAATGTTGTGATGAGTTGGAGAACTTGAGTCAAAGGTTCTGTGTTAGAAAAAATAGTAAGTTTCTCACTATTAAGTTTAGTCTGATAGAATATGTATGATAAAAAACTAATGGACACAGCAAGAGAATTACAGAGGAAACAACGTCCAGAAAAGTTTGGAAATGGGTTCCACTTGGACCAAGAATTATAAGAATAGACCAGGAGATACCTGAATTCAGTAAATAAGGACGGTGATGAAAACAAAACTACTGGATGAGTATTGGAATAACAAGGATAAGTGAAGAAGAAAGACAATTTGTAGGAATAGAAAGAAGTGCAGACTTTGTGTATATAAATTATTTATATGCATCTATTGTTATATTATAAGTTATAACTATTATATTATTATTTTAAAACTAACAATATCGTCACTAAGCAAATGCTCAAACATTGTCACATAAATGTCAAACAAGAGTTGGGAGTTTATATAGTGAAAATACATAAAAATAGCTGTATCTCCACTTTAATCTATCGTTCCTCTAAATATTTGCTACATAATTCGTCTCTTTACGTCATCTGCGAAGTTCGAGTTTGTTATCGAGTCTGCTTCACAGAATTTGCATATGACGTCCTTCTTTCTGGCTTGATTTTCGACCCCTCTTTGAAAATGCATAATCTCTCGATGCTAGTCTTCGAATACGCGATTATTTCTTCACCGGTCTTGTTACTTATTATACTATTTAACACATTTTCTGTCGTTCTTTACTAAATATATTTTTGATATTTTCTGTTTATTAACTTTACTACTTTCCACACCTTTGACCATTTCTTTAAGTTGATGCCTGAAGTATAGTTGAATACCAGAAATTATTTATATAATCCAAATATAGCGTCTCATAGAGCTTAAATGTGGTGCGGAATTTATAGCAATAAATTACTTCAGCTATAATAAAGGGGAAAAGACTAAACCCTTCATAAGAATAAAACATGGTTCCTTAATTTTGGAGTTTTTTCATTAAAGTATACAGAATAAAATCCCAGGTTTTTGTTTGTTCTTGCCAATAAACATAAGAATAAATAGCTATGACGTATTAAAGGGTAATGAAGGTAGGCTGAAAAATGAGGCAATCGATTCCGCCATACCCAAAGTTTTAAAAAGCTTTCCTATCTACTTAGGCATGTGGCCGGTGCAATGGATCATAAATATGGCAAAATTCCAAACGCAGCTGGCTTTTTCTGAAAATCCCAGGAATTAAATTTTATTTGTTTGGCTGTTCTTGTGCTTCGAGACCGAGCCAATATTGTAACCACTTGAGCACATACGTTATAACGACAATGCACCCGCTCCCACCATTGTTTGTGTTAATTGGGAATATTTGTGTGCCAGAATAGTTCGGAACAGGCCACCTTCTCACGTCGTATGTAATATAATGGTCCATTCAGCTGCGAGAGTAACAATAAAGAGCTGCGCTATGGTAGTCCTTGGAGGTCAGTGAATGACATACGTTTGGGAGTGTCCGTTCTTTTGGTCACTCTTACATCAAGGACCGATTTCAAAAACCTATATCTTCATTGTTAAATTTCTGAAGCTCTGTCATGGAATTATCTTGAAAATTGTTAACCATTTATTGTAATCGTTTTACTTCATAGTAAAACTTTGAGTGTATATTTGACATGCATATTCTAACAAGCAAATTTATTCGCTTATATTTTGGATATCCGTATTTTCGGTAAAAAAATGTAATACTACATTAGAAAAAAGTTCAATACACTTTATATCACAGCTGAGCAGGTTAGAAAACAGTACCCAAGTATAAACATACAGGATTCCAGTGACGGCCAGTGTGAATGAGCAAACACGTGAAAGTTAATATTTAACACCTTGAAGACTTCTTGGTTATTTTTTATTTGAATGCTTTCAAACGCACCATACACCTATGTAGCATTTTAAACTCCAGGTCATCTAAATCTACATGATACTCGTTTAAATTTGGTGAAACATGGCAGCAGGTTTACTGCACGTTTTAAAGTGCTTTCGCGCATCCACAACTGGCATCAAATTGCCGGGTCAAGTACTTGTACGTATAGGTCGTGGACACTTGAATTCTTACACTAACGCATCAAGTATTGCAACAACTCATAAGATATTGGAACATTATACTTCATTTTTTGTTCTTGATATTGATATTTTGTGGATTTTGTATGATTGTTCTACATATTTCTATTTACTGATGATGTACAATAGACAGTGGATGACGTTGTTGTTTAATGACAACATTACATGAACTGCCAGTAGGAGTATCATACTTCGTATGGTAAATTGTAACCCTTTGTTTCGCTTTAAATGCATTCACATGAAGAACGGTACAATATTGTTTGCTTAGGTATTTTTATTTCAATATCACTTCACAAGTTGCTTTCTAAAAAGCAATAAAATGCACTTATCACGAAAAAGAGGAACGAGAAAAACAGTTCACTGAAGTTGGATTTTCTCTGAAATGAAAATTTATAATTCATTGTATTTATATTGTGTGTATTCACTTATAGTTTTACAAGCGTTTAAAACTTGAGAAGGGCAGGAAAGGAATAAACTTAAGGAAAGAATGTTTCAAGCCTCAAGGCATTCCTGCATTGGTTCGAAGGTGTTACACTGAGTACACTACAATATATAATATAAAGTTGTTGACTAATATGCAAGAACTTAGATTTAAATGCCAACACCAATTGAGGGATATGATTGGATAAAAACTAACCGCCACCCACCCGTTTTTCTCATTACGAGAAAGTGTTCGAAATTACATATCTAGGTTCAGTTCTCTTGCAGAAGGAAAGTTTATATTAAAAATGTAAACTTTGAAATGTAGAAAAACTATATCTAAATAGAATACTCATCCAGTATATTTTCACCTTGAATAGCAATTCAGAGTATTTAAAACATTCGGAAATAACAAGGACTTTAGACCCCGGTATTAGTTCAGTTGCACGTTGCACTTGGCTACGGATTTTGCCTGGGGCATTAGAACTCATTGTTAATACCCCAGTAGAGTCGCTTCCTGGTAGCGGTCTTGTCAACACGTTGGGCCGCACCGCTCTGAGATCAGGCTAGCAGTGTACGAGTATATCTCGATTCTTTCAAAATGGAAACAAAAGTAGTGCGTGTTAATATTATAAAAGCAACGTTTAATCCAACACAAACGAGGCCCTCTGCACTGGATATACACAACTGGGTGGATGACGAACTTAAGGCACGTGTCGATGAATTGCAAACTTTACAGCTGGTAGGCAAAGAAAATGCAGTCTACTTAAAATTTAAAACCAATATCAGTTATAAAAATCACTTGCGCAGACATGCTGGAGAAGCAACAGTAGCTCTAATGAATGGGGAAAAGGTTGATGTTGTTATCACCCCGGCTGATAAGGAATTTACCACAGTCAGATTATACAATATTACACCGGAAATTTCCGATGACCGAATTACGAATGTATTACAAAATTATGGGGCTGTGCACATGGTCAAAAGAGACAACTGGACAGTCAAAATGGAAATTTGCTAATGTAGAGACAGGCATTAGACTCGCGCAAATGGTCATTACGAAACCCATTCCCTTGAACTTACTTATAGGGAAATGTGAGGCATTTGTCACCTATTTAGGACAGGAACAAACCTGCTTTAAATGTGGGAGTTCAATTCATATAAGGCAACATTGCCCTCAACGTTTGCAATTCGCCCAACCTGCGCCTGCTAAGAGAACGTTTAGTAAATTATTTTCTGCGGTGGCCCACAGCATAGAGCCAACTGAAGGGTCCTCACAAAGTCGGGGAATGGAACCTAGCCATCTGCAGCAAAGTATTCCTGCCCCACAGGATGACTTTAAGTTGCCGGAAGTACGTGGTAAAGTGTGCAGTCCACATGACAAGGAGAGTGCGCCATACACCTCTTCGGATACTGAAATGTTGATGGAATGTGTTGCCCGGCCGGTATCGGTTCGACATGCACAAAACAAAGGGAAGGGCGGAGTCGAATTGGCCGTGGATACTGATACTGTCACAGCGGAAGATGATCCTGTTGATGAGAGGGCAAAGTGCAGCAATAGTGACGCGGACAGCCTACAGGTAAACAAATCCCCGAGAAAAAAGAAGAAAGGCAGAAGTCGGGTTCGGTAGTTCTCACCGGCGAGTCGGAACTTAAACAACACCCAAGGGCACCACTGCTGAAGATATGGGTACAACTCGCGATCTGCGGTTACGAAAGAAAGCTCCTACAGCAATTATAACTTGGAATGAAGAAGTTGAGGTTTTCCGTGGACAGGAACATATGAATAAGGACGGTGTGCAGGCATATGCGTCGTTATTTATGGACACAACCGGAGATTCCCCTTACAAACCAGTAGCCTCTTATAGTTCTACGGAGAGTAAACATGGTTTTCCTTTGCTTAAACCGAAGGACTAAATATAGTTTTGGGACATTTACTGCTCTTCTGAATGTCGTGTTTTCTATTTAGTTTTCATATGGCGCTGACCTTGACGGTGATAACCTTAAATTTCAACAATGGTAATTACTCCTCTACGAAAATGGCGATGATACAGTCTTTTTTAACAGTTAATGACGTTGATGTACTCTTTCTCCAGGAGGTAAAAACTCCTGATTTTTCAGTTATTAGACATTATAATGCATATGTAAATATGGGAAGTGAATCATTAGGCACCGTCATTTTAACTAAATCAGGCATTGAATTAACTTCCATTGAAAAACTGCCTACCGGAGGAGGAAAAAGTGGAGTATATAAAAATGTTCTTTTTGTTAATATTTATGCACCATCAGGCTCTAATAAGTACAAGGAAAGGAATTTGTTTTTTTCAATCGGATCTTCCATATCTCCTGCGTCCCTTACCATAGTATTGTATTCTTGGTGGGGATTTTAATTGTGTTCTGCGGGCAGCAGATTGCACTGGGACATTTCGACCGAGTAATACTCTAAATGAGCTAATCACATTGGTGCAAATATGTGATGTTTGGCTACAGGTGAATTCAGTGGTGCGCTATACACATTATACAGGAAGCTCAGCGGCAAGATTGGATCGCATGTATATTCCCGCCCGCCTGCAAAGTCACATACAAGCTGTTGAACTCATACCAGTAGCCTTTAGTGATCATGAGGCGGTCAGTCTTTTGTTCCACATGGGCGGTCATATTGGAAACTTAATGCCGCTGTACTAGCTGATCACACGGTGACAGCCACATTTTGCAGCGGTATGGATGGTGTGGAAGTCACGCTTACCATCCTTCCCCAATTATACAGAATAGTGGGAGCGTCTTATTAAGCCACAAATCAAACGATGCTTTCAACAGTGCTCCTATGCTAAACGCAAAGATGAGGAAAATTTGATCAATTTTTATTTTCGATGTTATCGTGAATTGCATAATGCTTACCAGCCAACAACAGACAGTGGGATGCGACTCAGACAACTCAAAGCAGAAATTCGTACGATTTATCGCAAACGAATGGAAGGGATCCAACTTCGCAGTGGAGATGCAACAACAATCGGTGATGAACGGATCGGATTTTATCATCTGATGAAATTGAGCAAGAGACGTCAAGGCAACACGATTAAGCAACTTCAATTAGATGGGATTGAGGAGACGACCCAGCATGGAATCAGTGCTGCCTTCTATAGGCATTTTTCTTCCCTGTTCAGCGAGCCTACTGGAGAATTGGCCAGTTTACAACATGTGAAATTCCCATCTCTGCCAAAAGTAACTTCGGAAGAGAAAAGTGCATTAGAGCAGCCCATTTCAAAGGAGGAACTGTATGAAGCCTTGAAACAAGGAAAAACATCTAAAACACCCGGTTCTGATGGCATCCCGCACGAGTTTTATGCAGTTTTTTGGGATGTTATTGTTGATGATTTAGTGCATCTGTTTAATTGTATAATATAGCACAAACAATTATGTGTATCACAACAGAAGGGTGTTATAGTGCTCATCAGCAAGAAACGAGATAAAGCTCAGGTTACTAATCACAGACCAATTACTTTATTGAATTATGATTATTAGTTATTGGCCAGAATAATAGTCAATCGAATCCGGCATTTAATTGATAGGTTACTTCATCCTGAACAGGCATGTGGAACTTCTGGTAGCTCTATCTATGATTTAACGTGTTCTCTACCGGATGCTGTAGCCTGTTGTGGATATACTGGAAAACAAGCAGTTATAGCCTAGCTGGAGTTTAAGAATACATTTGATAGCGTGTATCACCGGTACTTGTTTCAGATCCTGAAGTGGCATGGATATTCTGAAAACGTTATATCCGTCATAAAGTGTTTATATTGCGGCATCACCCCCGGATTGCAAATTAACGGATTCTTGACCAGATAAATACCGATTAAGCGCTCCATTCATCAAGGTTGTCCAGTATCCATGAAGTTGTTTGCATTGGCCCTCAATCCTTTATTATATAAATTACATGACACAGTGAATGGTGTACAACTGAATTGCTTTAAATTGGCAGTTTCAGTTTATGCGGACGATGTAAGTGTTCTTCTGTCAACGGAGTCAGATGCATCAAATAAGACATGCATCCTTCAGGAGTATGGTCATGTCTCTGGCTTGGCACTTAATGCTGATTAATCATGTATATTGCCCATAGGTCCATGGAGAGAACCACCTGCACTACCAACCTTGAAGACTGTGTTGCAGATGAGAATTTTAGGTGTACTATATTCCGCCTAAATAAACGAAATGCAGTCGATAAATTGGACACCAATGGTACAGTCAACCAAAGTACACTGCAAAACTATTTATCACCGAGAACTTTACTTGTATGAAAGAATGTGGGTCATACACACTTATGTGCTTTCTCGGCCGTGGCACTTGGCACAAATACTTCCCATACCGAAGCAACATCTTCGGCAAATAACTGCAGCGGATAGTTGGTATATATGGTAGGGGAATATTTTCAAAGTGCCTGTGACAACCCTTTATCAGCAACCGAAAGAAGGTGGTATTGGTATTTGGAATATAGAGCTAAGATGTAGAGCGCTTCTCTTTAGTCAGAATTATATACTACAGCACAAAGACTGTACTTTCTCCAGCAAGTTGATACGACTTTAGGTTACTGCCGTCGGACTAGACGCCCCACTAGATGTTAGACGAATTCCAACAACCCTAGACTATATGCGAAGCTATGTGCATGACCGAAGTTATTTTCTGACCGCAACTGACTACACCTCGAAGAAAATCTATGGGCTATTGATGCTTCCCTGTAAGGCTCCTTCTATGCGCATATCCAGGAATTGGAGAGCGGACACTCACTATTGAGCTATGTTTTCTAACATCTCATCGAAACATCTGTCGGCAAGATTCCGATCCCTATGGTCTATGGTGGTACATGATATCCTGACCACCCGCAGTCGTTTACATAGGATACGGCTCTCAGATTCAAGTAAGTGTATGCAATGTGATGGAGAGGATGCCATACAGCATAGACTTTATGAATGTGCAGTTGTGGCCCCGATAAAGGGACGAATTGTGAAGTATTTACAGCAACTCCGTTTGACCCGATATGACCGGTGTACCCTACCCATTCTTCTCGAACCAAACTTTGTGATCACTCCGTCTGCTAGAAATCGGTTTTGTGTGTGGTTACTAGCTCATACAGTGTATTATGTACTGCAATATTCGGAGTATGTAAATCCTTTTGTATATGTGAGTTATCTGAAAACAGAGCATGCTAAGCTCTTTGGAGTTAGAAAATCTGCCAAGTTTTATAAGGCATATCAATTATTTTTTGAACGAAGGTAATTGTTTCTGTAGTTATTTAGTGTTTGGTAATTTATTTTCACTGTCAAAAAAGTTTGTTCTCTCATTTGTTCTTGTCCAAAATGTAAATATCAGAATGTGAAACAAATGTAAATATCAGGATCTGAAATAAATTTATTTTTTAAAAAAAGTAGGTATTTTATGATATATGCTGCAGAATAACAGGAATTTTTCTTAATACATATGAAATAACATTTGTGCACTTGCAGAATATAAACTTGATATACATAAGGAAAATGATGTGTTAGAAGGAGAGACCAGTTGATTATGGGAAGCTGGCATGCTAAGTTGGTTTCAGAGATGTTACGGTCAGGAAAGGTGCAGGCAGGGTCTATTAGTGCATAATATGGTCGAAGGCGCTAAAGTTCTCCAGAGCTCCGCCTCCATCCTTCATGCAATGATTCAATTTTAGGTAAATGCCACTTGGTGGTAGCTCACTACGCCAGAAGCGGGTAACGTGCACGAGCGCGGAATCTATCCCAGTTTACCACGTTACTTATTTCTTACCTGAAACGCGGTACTTAATGATGTACGCAACCACAACAGCTCAAGAAGTCCCTTTCTTTCCTCAGATAAAATATATTGTTGCGGCGGCTGTGATGGGCTGTAGTTGTATCCATTTATTTAAGCTCATAACTATTTTACAGCAGATGCTACCTATTTCACATTTTCAAAACTGTCTGAAACCTAAATGTATAACAAGCTACCGCACATGTCCATTGATTCGCACACACGTGGATTTTCTTCTGTTGGCAATTTGTAGAAAAGATTTCGATTCAGGTAAATTTTACCTGGTCAGCTATTTAGCAACTTTGACCTCCGTAATTGCAAACACCACGCTTATCCCTAGTATCCAAACTGTGATTTATATTTGGCCAAGCAGGCAATGCGCAAGTTAACATAACAATAGTCAACGCTTCCTCCTCACGACTGATCAATAGGTAATTCATCATTTAATGCGCGTAACGATGTACACTAATGTCAAGTTCAATTGTCCAATCTAAATAGTAACAAAACATCAAGTTATAATTTAGTGCAACAAATTTGAGAGTCTGTTACTGACAGTACCTATGCGGACTGTCCCACTAGCTGTTTGGATGGTCAACTTTCTCCCTACGGCATACGCCAACATCTGCTCACTATGCACATTTCAAATGTGGAATATGGTAAAAATCTCCAGTGCTAAAGTATCCTCCTCAGTAGAAGGGGAAATATACAGATGGATAATCATAGAAATATTTTTTTTGTTATATTATTTTCGATGATGCCCTTCATCTTAATTGCAAAGCAATGAACTTTTCAAAACAAAATAAGTGCCGACAAAAATGAATTAAATGCATCGTGCAGAATATTACTGTTGAGCATTGAAACATTAATAAATAATATAAGGTGATAAGCGGACTCGGTGCATTAGTTTTCGATGTGTTTATTAGAGTATTGTTGATTTTTGAGCTTAAGGAAGAGGCTAATGCTTTCAACTGCTTAACCTATGTGTCTCATCAGAAGTTATTCAATCTAAACTACGAAAGTTCAATCTGCAGGCTTATGAAACTCGAGCGCTTATGAATACAAACAACATAAGAGTAGTAGCAAAAAGTGATAAATGCAACAGATACGATGTTTTACAACTTATGGTTCGTGGTTCCGTTAGGCAGAGCTTTTAAATATTTTCTTCAATATTCCTGTTAACATGACTAAGCTTTAACTGCAGCTCTGCCTTGAGGAACTTGAATCCTTAATTACCGAAATCTAGTAAAAGTTGCCCTCCGATCTCGTGGATCGTATTTTCTGTACTCACTCCACTATTACACACGTGCATATATTAATGTAGGGATAAGGATATACTTGGCCAAAGTGATGGCCATGTGATGATTGAGGTTCTGTGCTTTGTACATGACCATGGGAATAAACGAATAACGACTTACCACTTAAAAAGTAAATATTTGAATATTCCTAAGGGTAACTTAGGCTTTTTCGGAAATGTTAGTTCCATAACCATTTTATTTCACAAACTGTATCCATAGACATCTACAATTTCTACAGTAACATTCTAACTTTTACGGTGGACCAATTACATAAAAGTCATTGATAATTAAGAACATTTCACATGGTATTTCCAGAACATTATATAAACAATACTAAACACTTTAAATATACGGTATGCTAGAGAAAATCGTTACACCCTTCTTCAGGAAAATAAAAGATAACGAAGAATGTTCCAATGAAAGGTAGATTTTGGTTTGGGGGATTTTACTCAAAATATATTTTTTTTTCATCCTTTAAAGTTCTTTTTCTACTTAGGTAGAAACCTCCCCCGGGAGACCAGGAAAACGAACAAACAGACATTCCGCCACACTGTGGTTTGAAGACGGTCCAGACAATCGGTCCGGAGACTGGCAACCGACCTACCAGAGGAAAGAAGTGGCATATCATCCTGCCATGCGCTACCGAGACTCCCGCCGACACTTTTACCCTGAAAGAGACCACCAGGTAAGAGATGATATGAAATGATGATGGAGATTAAATGGAGTGACAGGAAATTCGGGGGATGTAATTAACCTACCCAGCGTTCGCCTAGCCACCCGGAAAACTCCCGACAAAACTCACGGTAATCGGCCTCATTAATCGAAACCGGGCCTTCCGAATGCAGGCTACAGACGAAAACGCATGAGCTATCCCACTTGATAGGGAAGCAGCATACGGTAATAAATAATAAAGTCAAAATAGGAATTTTCCACCAAGAGTTCATATATTTTATGTGCTTTTTAAACGAACTAGATTTCATTCATCTAACTAACAAAAATTAGAAATTTTCAGTGCCCACAGTTCTACTGCATGTTCAGTACAACTGTTGAGGGTATGCAACGGTCAAATTATAACACCTGTGGTGACTTTTTTTCTCTGTCTTTCTTTTTTCAGCAAAGTTGTTTGGGAAACGCGCCCCCGAGCGAAATGTCAGAAGCCAAGTTCGGAGATACACCCAGCCGTCCTTGCATTGGTTCCAGCGACTTTTATCTCTTTCAGGAATTGAAAAGGGAGGTACAAGTTATCCCGCGTATTCGGGACTCTGATTTCCTTAAAGGAGGTTTAGAAATGTTTGTGATGGTATATATACGAGTATAATATGTTTGTAGGTAATAGTTAAAGCTATGAGGCGCACGAGGATAGCAAGTGGACCCTCTAACGTGTCTAAACCCGAGATGATTAGAGTGGCGAAATATTTTTGCTTAATCATAGTGGCTTTGATGAATGTGAATTTCCCGCCCTCGCTGTGTAGGTGGCAGCATATCTGCAAACTAATTACTAACATCTACAGAACCTGTTTTATTACGTATTTTCTTATGGGTACAATGCGAATAGGAGAATACAGAAGCTTAAGAAATAATAAACTCTTTTAAAACTATATCGCACGCGAGGGCTTTGAAATTGTGTCCTCTTTACAAGGTCAAGAGGTTGAAAAAAAGAATAACGACTTCCTTTTCGAGAAACGTATAAGTATTGGGAAATACAGACCAATAACAGGCAATATTACGGAAATGGTAAATGCTATCAAATGTATTTTAGATACGTGATATGCTATAACAAGGTCTCATGTTCTGTACAATACGATGTCACTTCTTGCGGATTGACAACTATGCAAAAGTACTTAAAATGAGGATTTCAGACGCCCTGTCCAGATATTTCAAGATAGTATTTGATTTGTCATTAAAATATATGAAACTTCATATTTTATTCAAAGTAATTAGGAACACTTTTGAGGAAAACAAAATATGCAAAATTTCCATGTATGGGTAGTGTGAAATATAGTATTTCCTCAAAAATATTCATGTCGCATTTTTAGAAGACATAGAAATCAAATCCCAGATTTATCATTTAACCGTCTTTCCGTTTTTTAGTTATGCTCTTCATACAGCTCGCACGTGCACGCACAAACCTATTTCTAAAGGTGCTTTCCTTATGATTCAGGGAGCTTGAAAATGAGTATATCCAGTGAAAATTTGGTGTTGCATTTTTAAATGGAGTACAATACGTCCTCTACTTACTTTTATGTACCTATGTAGTAGGTACATATATTTTCAGCAGTGCAGTCATATAAGCTACTCTTTGGGAGTGATTAAAAGCCCTCTTCCGTAAAATTTATATAGTAACCTGTTATCTCCGGAACTAATAAGCGACGTATGCTTTAGAATTTCACTGATTTACATTTTACAATAAGACTCTTTATCGTGTACCATAGGATTGATTTCCTAATTATATCATATTTTGAATGACGTTTATCACTATTAATTTCTATTAAAAGATGTGATTAACATATACACACATTCAAAATAATACTTATCGAACGCTGTTTTTCTTAGCCTCAAATTAGATTTATCTAACCTCAACCTTGTCTGTTAATCAAGAAGATATTCATAGAAAAAGCTGTCCAAAATAAAAGTAGAAGAAACAGACAACTGTGTATTTGGAGACAAATCGGACGGCTTAACACACAGAATCTGCTATACTTAACAGTAGTAGCAGTTTCTAGAGCGACACTTCCCGTAAAATTGTCTGGAGTGGGACGGTGTCAATTGGTCCCTGCGCCTCGGTAAGTAACTGTGATTGCAGATGTTGGTATCTGCAGGCTCTCTCGGCATTGGTGCCTCAGGTTCGAAGCCCGTTCTCGGCGTCTCTTCGGGTCCAGGTGGTTGTCTCGCTAGATTCACGTTCCGAGTGTTGTTTCTAACCTGTCTAGTGATATCTCGGTGTCAAGACAAAGATCTCTGCTTATATTGCTAAGCGACAATGGTAATTCCCGGTTTAGGAGGTAAGAAGTGGTGATAAATCTGACACTAAATCTTCTTCATTTACTTGCTTACTTATAACGATCACAAACATATGTAGAAAATGTCCCTGGTAAGTTGATCTAATGTTTACTGAAATACTCGATTTCGCGGAATTTGAGAATACACTACTTATTCTTCGTATCAGCGGCGCGTCGGCAATTTATAACCACAATACATTTCTGTTTATTCGTTCTGTCACATAAGTGAGGCCGGAATCACTTTGCGGCACGCGGATTTTTCGCGGAGCAAAATTATTTCTTTTGCCCGAATATATTTCCTCAAATACGTAGATTTAACTGACTGAACCTTTAAACGTCAGACTAGTCAAAAGGCGGGCGAATGACTGGCTTTGACGGTTTCTCAAAACTTAACTGTACTGGATGTCCACACCGAACCTAAGTTCAATGTCTCTTTCCCCGATTTTCTGTATTTTCCCGCCGTTAAAGCGCTAGTCTGCCATATCACTTTAGAATGGCGTTTCTTATTGTTTTTTTTCCTGCTATATCTCCCCTCACCACGTGACACGGAATGTTCCCTCAATAAGCGGGACTTCTATTACGTCTGCTCCTGGTATCAACCTCTGAACATATCTCAAAAGTACAATAGATTTTTACCTCTCGCTGAAATACGAAAGTTTCTCGCCAAATACTGAAAACAGCTCTCCTAGTACCTTGCTAAAACGCTTTAAGGTTTCGTAAACCATGGAATTAGGAAGGCTTTCAGATTGACAAATGAATTTTACATTTAAAACTGAGGCACCTCGTATAATAACAGCATATCCCAACTAAAGTGCATTTTGAGTTCAATGCCATTTTCTGTGTTTACCAAAACAGGGAAAGTAGTTAACGTTACAACTTGATATTTTCTGGGTGTTTAAATTAAGGGATTTCAAGTCTATGAGGAATTTCTTGAACCATTGTGATTAATGCTTTCCTTGACCTTGTGTTGTTTATTAGAAGAGAAGTATACAAAACAAAAAATGCTGTAAAAGAGACTATGTATAAATATATAAAATAATATACGTCAATAAAACATTTACAATATATAACATACTTTTAAATATGTCAAATATATTTCCATCATTTCATCAGGTCATTGTATTTAGCTTTCTTTATCTTTCTCTGTTCACTGTACTTCTGCTGTAATGTAAACCACGGAACATGTGAACTTGTATTAAGATAAGAATGACTAAACACTATAGCAACACATTTTCACTTTTACGTATCTTATTTAAAATACACTGGATTTTAAAACCTTTTAAATCCAATCCAGAGGACTGTAAATAAGATACGTAATAGGAAGATGTTTCTATCTTGTTTACTTATTCTTAATACTTAGTTTACTTCACTATTAGAAGCTTCTCTTTTTTACATAATTAAATGAGAACTTGTACCTCTATTCATAAAATTAACTTTTTGATATACCTCACAGTTATAATACCATAAACCAAGTTTAACAATCTCGAGATTATCATGATCGATCATAATGGATATAACCTTACGTAAAAGCAAAGGAGACCATCAGAATCTTTTTAGAATTAAAAAGTTTGAAGTGTCACTATTCTATATGTCAACAAAATATTCCCTGTTTATTTGATTAATGAACCATTATTACTATTTCTGCAAAACTTTATTCGATTTATTATCCATTCAGTTGCTTTTCTCCTTTTTTGAGATTCACGAATAGAATCTGCAGATGGCGCCATGTACTACCGTTCACTACAAAGCACTGATAATTAATTAGTATATGTCTTTTTATGTTGAGAATGTGTTCATTTTCACTAAGAATTTTTAAAGTGGAAAATAAAAGTTTTGGTATGTCCGAATTTGTTTAACACTTCATCACATGAAAGGTAGATGGCAGCTGTGCATGATTATGCTTCTATCTCAAAATTCGATGTCGGATGGGATATGCCGTTATTATTCTGAGCGCCTCAATTCACAATCGATTGTTTTCATCTGATATTTTTCCATACTTAAACACTTTTATAGAAATCAACGCTAAACTAAGTGAACTTACACAAGGTACCTTGTTCTTTGATACACTCTTTGTCTAATGATGGTTAGGTGTTTAACTTCTTCTTTCATGGCTGGCCCATTGAAATGTATGCTTGGGTATACATACTATATATAAGTGTGTGTGTGTGTGTGTGTTAATAAATGGTAAAACTTAAAATTTCCATTGGAAACATGGGTTTACTCTGTGGTTTTTCAAATTATAATAATTGTTTTCCATTTATAATTATCAGTGTGCCGTCTAAATATAATCCTGCGACCTTTGAACTTACTGAATTCTAACTGAACCTTTCACTAATGGATTTATCCTTGTTGGATTCTTGGAGAAGGCTGATGGCTGATAACTAATCACATTTTCCTTATCACGGCACTGAGATGATACAGTTATTCAGTAACAACGTTATCAGTTATGCTTGTTTTTGTATATTGTCTTTAGAAAATGGAAAGTATTTATATCATTCTATGATACCGTAATAAATAATTTTACTTCTGGATTACTTGGGTATCACTAATTACTATAGGTAAGCAATAGAGAAGGTAAAATATAATTAAGTCTACCTATTAAATTATGGGTCTATGCAGTACATAGTATTGGTTTAGTAGCAGAATGAAATGCAGTGCTCAAGTCAAAATTGTAAATATTACAATAAAATTGTATGTTAATTCTGTTGGGCTGATAAGAATAGGAAGCTACGTTGTAAGAATTACATAAATTTTAGAAGAGAGATAGAAGTACAAGAATGGCAAAATGGGTACGGGTTTTACAGCTATTGTGCAATGAGATATGTTGTATGGAAGGAGATTATATTACTTTAAAGCAGTTACAGATCTTCATATTTTGAATACATGGTATCACCGCTTTCCCGGTAAACGTTATCCAAATTAGAAGCAATGCGCAGTCTAGACTCAGCTTCGAACAAGAGCTTTCTCTCAGGGTCTGCATGAGTATATTTAGGAGTAAGGATAACACTAATGACACCGGAATCCAAGTCTAAGACTCGTTTAAAGACTGCTTCTATTTGTAGTTAAGTAAATTGTTAAGTTGCCGACTAAGGGAAACCAATCTATAATAATGTTTGGAGTTACCGTATATGAAACACAGATTACGTGATAACACGTAATTCATCATTTTGTAGGGACAGATACTTCTCGAGCCACGTCTTCCTTCCTGGACAGACAGTCCAGCTGTGTGTGAATCTTTTCAATAAATCTGTTATTCACACCAGAATACCCTTACTCAAGTCGACCTTTTATTGCAAGTGAACTTTTTTATCTGTTGCTACGGTCATCAGTTACTAAGAAAAGGTCTAAAAACCACTTTACCCAAGTGTCGATCAGATGGACCGCCCGCGACGATGTCTTTCCTCCAGTGAACTGCTAACCCAACAAACATCCTGTTTTACATTTAACGAATATTTCCAATGTTTATATCTAATATATTATGATTCTTAATTTACTAAATCCATAATTTCGGTATGGCTTTTATGTTCATTTCCTGAAGAGATATTTTCTGCACACATACGGCAGGGTTATACGAGAAGTTCTTATTTATGGTCAAAGTGGTGTTACTCTGACGCTTAAAACCATTTGCAGGACACCACGTAAAAACGTTTAAATTTCGTTTTCCAGTGGCAGTATTACGAAGCAAACATACAAATGTTGCATGTATGCTACCTCCTAATAATTCCAGCTGAATCTTTAAATAACGTATTTTGACTGCCAATGTCAGATCACCTTTAGTGGACACTGAAGGCATTCCTTCTGCTTCCAGCTGCTCTGGTGGAGATCAATGTATGCCAGTTGTATTTTTATCGCCAAAATATTACATCTCTTTGTATGTTTAGCTTAACAGACATGTGAAGAACAAAACCCTAGTCTTGCTTGGTATGTAAAGGAAAGAAATGAGGTTTGCCTAATGGCCGACAGAAGGTTCCAATCACCAGATCTGCCTGGAACTATGCTATACTGCCAAGATCTTCAGCCTCATTAAGTGTACAAAAACGTTTTCGTACTATCGTTTTAGTCGATTAATGTTTATACGCCCTGTGTGGTGTCACATAGGCACCACCTCAACTATATAAAGAATAAGTTCCTCAACTCAATTTAAAAAAGCCACGTTAACTTAAACGTCCAGTTTGGAACAAAAACTTTTTTTAAGAATTTGGCAGGACAACGAAGCAAATGACATTTTAGCTTCTTTGGTGTTATTTTTATGAAGTACCTAATCGAAGGATGTAACAAGCTCTTTTCCACTGCACATAAAAGTACATCTCAAATGTACACTTAAACACTGGTTCTCCATGTACCTACATTTTTTCTTCAGCTCATATAAATATATGAATAATGAATCAATTCAGTGTTTGTAAATAAACTATTAGTTCTTCTAATATCAACCTCGCAAAACTCACTATTTCCAGTTTTTAAGTTTGACACGAAATGGAGAACAGATTGATATGCCGCTGCTACTTCAGTGGACAGAATTGCGATTTACGATGTATGAGTGTGCAGAAAACACGATAACTAGTCCACAATATCGTGTCAGTAGTGAAATATGGCGGAGAATGCAGTTACATTAACACGCGTCTGACACAGGTGTTGTAGTTTACGCTTGTGCGTGCATGAGGATTTCTACATATGAAATGTATGACAAAGTTTCAATAATTCTTCTGAAAAGTGCACGTTTCAAGACACCATACATAACGTCTATGAATGAATTTGTTCACAGAATAAAAATCCGCTGCGTAGCAGTCATGCAGAACATCTCTAGACATTATTTCATAACTATTGCACAATGAGAAACTTACTTACAGTTTCTCATGTCGCTGGTAAAATAAATGTTATTGTAATAAATATGTGATATTCAATTTTAGTTAATTGATGGAAATTAATCATTTCTCCACACTAGCCGTATATAGGCTAAGATATTTGATGGATAGTGGTCTACCGGGGAAATATACGAGTCAACTGGAGAATTTATTGTCAGGAAGGCACGTTGGCCATGGTAGCTCAAAGGTTAAGAGCGACTGGACGGAAACCAGGAGATCCGTGGTTCAAATCCCGGCCATGGCATTGAATTTTTCATGTTGACTCTATCCATGTGATATTCAAGTCCACTTAGGTGAAGAATACCTACTTTCACGCTGTACGTACAAATTAATATTGCAATTTTTACCAACAATTTACCAAACTTTCGAATGGACTATGGCAATGATTGAAATGGTGTAACGTGAGTGAAAAATCAAATAGAATAGCCAGATTTTCCACGGAACTTGGGTTTATTGTGAAACTTCTTCTTTGGATGAGTATGGCCACAGTTGACTCCTATTTTCTGGTAAACCATTCTGTTAACCCAAGACGCTCTCAAATCCCAATGGTGGTTTAAGCTGTCATAAAATTTTAAATCCTAGTTCAATGTTCACCACTGTTAAATAATGTGTTAAATTATTATTTTACTTAGGCCGTAGTAGGCTAAATTTGGAAGGCTGTATGTTGCCGTTTTAGAATTGCACGTGTCCTGTTGTGATACTTTCCCTATGACTGATGAGTAGAACTTGGCGTTTTCATAAAATCGTAGATTTTGTATACGTCAATATGTTTCGTACTTGGTGAAGAAAGTATACTTCATTTTATAGTGCCTATTGTTAAATGTTTTCATAATGTGTGATTTTTGTAAGTAAAGGCTTTATTGTGGTGCCTTTTGTAATGAGAAGTCTTGTCGAGAATGGAGAAATAAAAACATCCCCGTTCCGTTGTGCAACTGTTTTAACCCACGAAGGAATCTCTGGTTACGCAAAGGTCGCGGCAGCTGGGCCACCTAGCTTGAAAGCATAATTTGAGGTTCCCTCGTGTAGTACTAGAAAACTGCGAATGAGTTGAATTGTAGTATCGGTATATTGTTATGGTAGCTCAGCTGCCGTGCGTAGTTCGGAAGTTTCGTGGTTCAGGTCTGGGCTATAGTACTTTGTCTTTTAATTCTAATGTTACCTTTTATTAATGTGATGTTAATCATAATGTTGCAATCAATATTTTGCACTCTGAGCCAATAAGCCATCGTTGAAAATAAGCCTGAGAAAGACTATAGTAGCGGTATATTTTTCTAATGTCAGCAGAGAATTATTCCGTGCAACAAACTAGCTGCTACCTAGCACAATAAAGCGTACATTAACTAGTCGATTACTAACAGGTAGTAGTTTACGACTAGAAATCATATAAAGCTAATATTAACGCATTGCTTTGTTAATTAATACGATGGCGCTATTTTATCACTTCCCACGTGGACGAAAATACAGCACAAAAAATAAAAGCAATGTAATGCTCTTGGAAGCACTGGATAATATGTACCTGCGATAAGTTACAAATTGATGTTATAAAACTATTATTTTTTATAATTTTTTCCTTATTTAACAGTGTTTTATTGTTTCAGTTTATTTTACTATCTGTTTTCTTTAGTTTCACACCTATACACATAAACACCCATGCCCAAGGCGGGACTCGAACCCGCGACCCTCTACATGGCGTAACACTTGAGATATACGCTCTAACGACCGTGGCTACGAGGGCAGGCTAATGTTTGCAAAGCAAGATACTTTTATCAGTTTTATAACATATATGATAATAATTTGCGGGTAGTAGAGCGAAATACTATTGTAAATGGCGGTATTCCCTTTCTACCCCATTATAGGTATCTCTCATGACATCCCTTCCTCCCGGAGGTACAATAGACGCAAAAACCTTACAGTTACCGCACTGCTGAAGTCCTCAACCCTTATTTCCATCAATAACTTTTGAATTACGGAAATCTTTTCTGTTTTCCTTTATTTAAGATAGCAATTAGGTAAAGCGGAACTACTTTATGCCCAAACTCATCAATTGCATTTATTTTTCAGGTGCGGACATTTCAAAAGTTATTAATGTCATAAGGACTGAACGAAAGTATGAATCTTATAATCGATCAGCATGTACAACAGTCGGTTGATAAATCCCGGACATTGCAGCAAAAAAATTTTACAGCTTGTTTTACTTTGTTTCCACATAATCTACAGAAAGACTACTTAATTTGTTATATCCCTGTTCTAATTTAGTTCTCTCTAGCGGAAATTATTATGATCCTATAAACAGCTGTTTACCGCATCAATGGCCTCCTCCTAGCTGTGAAATCTTCGTCCACAAAGAAATATTTTGGGGTAAGGTAACTGGATACTACATCTGGCAAATTGGGTGGGGAACTTTAATTCGCACATTTTTCCCATTGTAATGTCTAAGCGATGGGCCAGAGCATTGTCGTCAAGAAACAAGATTTTTTTCTTCGCAAATGAGTTCATTTTCAAAATAATAAGACCTGAAGCTTTCCTAGCGAAGAATACGCTCACTTTATTCTCGGGCAGCCAGCCAGGTGAAAAGATGATTCATTTATTTTGGAAAATGATAAGTCTTAGCGGACGTTTTCATTAGGAATGTACCATTTGGAAGCTGTTCCTACTCGAAAGTATCTGTTTAGAAGAATTTGAGGCTTGTAGAGGTGAGTTTTTGCAGTTGCGCCCGAGATCTGATAGGCGTAAGTGAAGGTGGGGCTTATTACTTGTTTGTGTAGAAGTAGCTTATTTCTCAGAGCCATTGGTGATTTTCCGTTGACCAGTGGATAGAACCTGGCCATACTCTTGGATACTCTGTAAATAAGTGGTGTAATACGAGCATGTACCTTCCAGGTAAGTCGCATTGAACCCTGGACTCATTTGAACATAATTTCATAGTGAAATGTTTAAAACTGGTTGCCATGGATTATTGCTGTTGTTGTAAGTTACGTCCTCAAACGTTAAGTCATATCGGATGAAGAATGGAATGCGTGTAATGACGCTCAAGTGAGCCCAGGTCGATAGAGCTTAGAGTTACCCGAAATTCGTCTTTCAGGATAAGGGTAAACCCTAGAAAAAGCCTTATCCAGGTATCCCACCCTGACCGAGATTCCAACTCGGGACCTCTTGAACGTCAGGCAGACATACTACCACCACGTTACCAAGGCGAGCATTGGTTTGCTGAGTGGAATAAACGTTATGAGGGATTGGAATCACTAAGTGACCCAATCCCTTCCAAAAATTAAGAAGATGATAAAAAAATGGAACTGAAGTAAAGGATTTGCCTCTTTATTTGAATGTTATATAGGAGACATTTATGCGCAAAATACATTTTTTTTTCTCATTAATCAACAAAACGCAAAGATGTGATACATGGCACTGTTCCATTTATATACATTTTAATTTATAAACTGATAGCACTTATTTTTTACAAATTTGCTTTCCTATTTTAATATTTCCTCCATTTCCATAAACCAAACGTGATAGATAACATCGTGCCGCCATCTATAGACCAAGGAAGTTCAATTAGTTAAGGCGTTTTATCGCTAGAGTGGAGAAATGGCTATCATATCCCGAAATAGTTCTGCTTCACTTCTATTCGGTGAACAATTCTGTCATTTTCTCTTTCAAATATGGAATCTTGCTGCAAACACTTATTTCATAAGGAAGCATAGCTAATTCTGACAGTCTATGTTAATTCGCTGTATTTATTGGATGTGTATTTTCACGTTTCTGAGTTTAAAAGAATCTTTCGACACCCGTTGATGGCGTTGGCATCATGATTAACAATTTTGTAAGAAGTGCTATTTCTCGGAAAGTGTTGCATATAACTTTAGGCTCTGCAAACAAAGAAAACAGTATTGCTCCAGCGACACAGCGGTTCTGGCCTTGAAAAACAAACCTGAAATTCACTTTTTAATGTTAAATTCAAAGAACGTGTGTCGATGGTTAATTGAGATATATTTTAGGAAAATTTATTTCATACAAATGAAACTTATCAACGTGAATCAGTCTGAAAGCTATTATGTGCCTGGCAAACTGTAGCCTGATTTCGATTCCTAAGGGAAGTGTGTCACAATCCTCCAAAACTTCTTTGCTTAGATCACTTGGTTCCTTTCTTCTTTTAGTAGGTGGTTAGAACTTTTGATACCACTTTTCTGAAAATGCCGGGAATTCCAGCTGTAACAAAATGTTCTCAATATTATCCATATCATTTTTAGCCTTGACTGCATCTAAATTCCTAATCTGCAATTAACCAAGTATAACTTCAAGTTGGGAAATGTTTCTATGAGAAATGTTAGCCAGAAGTGACAGATTGATTCACTCAGAAGATAACAGCAGGAAGAAGCGTAAGAGATCGTGGTCACTGATCGAGTGATTTCATCTACCCAAAGACCACAACAAAATAATTAAACTGATATTAATGCAACAGTAACAGCTGCTCATTTTCCCCTGCCTTATTGCTGGAGTATAACACAAGGAGATTGTGGGTTGTATAATTCGGATGGTAGGAGAGAATTTGAATATACATATGAGATATATAATGAACAATTTGTTATTATTTACCTATAGTTGTTCCTAAAAATTGGCGTTAATAGTGTTGCTAAGGCAGAGTACTTTTATATTATACTTAAAGATCTTCATATAGTCAAAAACAGTACACTTAATACAAGGAATCGGTAAAGAAAAGGAAAAACAGAGAAAAGAGAATTAAAAATATGAGGAATACTAAAGACGATGATGCTGCCGATGTAAAATTTCGAATTAGCTGCACTGTGATGCTGAAGCAAATGACGCATTAAAATAACCAAAATGAATAACGTATTATAAAAGCTAGAAACGCAAGACGGAATGAAATTACCAAACTTAAATTTGTAGTTGAACATAAAAATCAACACGCACTATCGTTTGTTTATTTTGAAAGAAAGGAAATTCTAACACATCCAGAGAGACAGCGAGGCTAGGTGTAGAAAATGCTACCAAAAATGTGTAGTCAAATATGTCTTTATAGCAATGGTATAGGACAAGTATCGGAAAAGTTTGACCTCCAGTTTAATAGATGTTGATTTCTTGATAATAAAACAATAAGTAATTTGAATTTTATGTTCTTTGGAAATATATGCACGGGATACTCTCAAGTAAACGTTAATTTCTTGCAGTTGTCTGATATGCAATGTGCACCATTAAGCTTAGCTGCAAGCTATGAGAGATTGTGGTTACAGTAAATTACAACAGCATGAATATTTTCGTAAAACCAAACTACTGTTTCATTTCTTTGGTGTAAATGATGCATGATAATTTCTACCATGATTCTATTTCATATTTAACATAATAAGAAATAGGGACTATGTGTCACATTGTCCTTGATTCTGCCTTTCTTTATCCTTCGTTTATGTGGCTCATTCCGATGGAAGAGAGGATATGTTGTAAATTATTATAAGTGACCTTTGAGGTTAATATGGGCTTATAGGGATTCTGGGACGCTTGTAGTTTTCCCCGGGGTGAACGTCATATTTCTCGAAGCCTCGGATAAGTTGACTGAAACTGTAAGGAAGGCAGGAATGGAATGTCTGAGAGTCCTTTTGGATATATCCATTTATTTTGGAAAATGATAAGTCTTAAGGGACGTTTTCATTAGGAATGTACCATTTGGAAGCTGTTGCTACTCCAAAGTATCTGTTTAGAAGAATGTGAAGCTTGTATAGGTGAGTTTTTGCAGTTGCGCCTGAGATCTGATAGGCGTGAGTGAAGGTGGGTCTTCTTACTTGTTTGTGTAGAAGTAGCTTATTTCTCAGAGCCATGGGTGATTTTCCGTTGACTAGTGGATAGAACCTCGCCATACTCTTGTATACTCTGTAAACAAGTGGAGTAATACGAGCATGTACCTTCCAGGTAAGTCGCATTGAACCCTGGACTCATTTGAACATAATTTCATAGTCAAATGTTTAAAACTGGTCGCTATGGATTATTGCTGTTGTTGTAAGTTACGTCCTCCAACGTTAAGTCATATCGGACGCTGAATGGAATGCGTGAAATGACGCTCAAGTGAGCCCAGGTGGATAGAACTTAGAGTTACCCGAAATTCGTCTTTCAGGTTAATGGTAAACCCTAGAAAAAGCCTTATCCAGTTGTCCCACCCTGACCGAGATTCCAACTCGGGACCTCTTGAACGTCAGGCAGACATACTACCACCACGTTACCAAGGCGGTCATAGGTTTGCTGATTGGAATAAACGTTATGAGGGATTGGAATCACTAAGTGACCCAATCCCTTCCAAAAATTAAGAAGATGATAAAGAGAATGGAACTGAAGTAAAGGATTTGCCTCTTTATTTGAATGTTAAATAGGAGACATTTATGCGCAAAATACATTTTTTTTTCTCATTAATCAACAAAACGCAAAGATGTGATACATGGCACTGTTCCATTTAAATACATTCCTTATTTATGAACTGATAGCACTTATTTTTTTACAAATTTGCTTTCCTATTTTAATATTTCCTCCATTTCCATAAACCAAAAGTGATAGATAACATCGTTCCGCCATCTATACTCCAATGAAGTTCAATTAGTTAAGGCGTTTTATCGCTAGAGTGGAGTAATGGCTATCATATCCCGAAATAGTTCTGCTGCACTTCTATTGGGTGAACAATTCTGCCATTTTCTCTTTCAAAAATGGAATCTCGCTGCAAACATTTATTTCATAAGGAAGCATAGCTAATTCTTACAGTCTATGTTAATTCGCTGTATTTATTGGATGTGTATTTTCACGTTTCTGAGTTGTAAAGAATCTTTCGACCCCCGCTGATGGCGTTGGCATCATGATTAACAATTTTGTAAGAAGTGCTGTTTCTCGGAAACTGTTGTATATAACTTTAGGCTCTGCAAACAAAGAAAACAGTATTTCTCCAGCGACACAGCAGTTCTGGCCTTGAAAAACAAACCTGAAATTCACTTTTTAATGTTAAATTCAAAGAACGTGTGTCAATGGTTAATTGAGAAATATTTTAAGAAAATTAATTTCATACAAATGAAACATATCAACGTGAATCAGTCTGAAAGCTATTATGCGCCTGACAACCTGTAGCCTGATTTCGATTCCTAAGAGAAGTGTGTCACAATCCTCCAAAACTTCTTTGCTTAGATCACTTGGTTCCTTTCTTCTTTTAGTAGGTGGTTAGGACTTTTGATACCACTTTTCCGAAAATGCCGGGAATTCCAGCTGTAACAAAATGTTCTCAATATTATCCATATCATTTTTAGCCTTGACTGCATCTAAATTCCTAATCTGCACTTAACCAAGTATAACTTCAAGTTGGGAAATGTTTCTTTGAGAAACGTTAGCCAGAAGTGACAGATTGATTCACTCAGAAGATAACAGCAGGAAGAAGCGTAAGAGATCGTGGTCACTGATCGAGTGGTTTCATCTACCCAAAGACCACAACAAAATAATTAATCTGATATTAATGCAACAGAAACAGCTGCTCATTTTCCCCTGATTTATTGCTGGAGTATAGCACAAGGAGATTGTGGGTTGTATAATTCGGATGGTAGGAGAGAATTTGAATATACATATGAGATATACAATGAACAATTTGTTATTATTTACCTATAGTTGTGCCTAAAAATTGGCGATACTAGTGTTGCTAAGTCAGTGTACTTTTATATTATACTTGAAGATCTTCATATAGTCAAAAACAGTACACTTAAAACAAGGAATCTGTAAAGAAAAGGAAAAACAGAGAAAAGAGAATTAAAAATATGAGGAATACTACAGACGATGATGCTGCCGATGTAAAATTTCGAATTAGCTGCACTGTGATGCTGAAGCAAATGACGCATTAAAATTACCAAAATGAATAACGTATTATAAAAGCTAGAAACGCAAGACAGAAATGAAATTACCAAACTTAAATTTGTCGTGAAACATAAAAATCAACACGCACTATCGTTTGTTTATTTTGAAAGAAAGGAAATTCTAACACATCCAGAGAGACAGCGAGGCTAGGTGTAAAAAATGCTACCAAAAATGTGTAGTCAAATATGTCTTTATAGCAATGGTATAGGACAAGTATCGGAAAAGTTTGACCTCCAGTTTTCCAGATGTTGATTTCTTGATAATAAAACAATAAGTAATTTGAATTTTATGTTCTTTGGAAATATATGCACGGGATACTCTCAAGTAAACGTTAATTTCTTGCAGTTGTCTGATATGCAATGTGCACCATTAAGCTTAGCTGCAAGCTATGAGAGATTGTGGTTACAGTAAATTACAACAGCATGAATATTTTCGTAAAACCAAACTACTGTTTCATTTCTTTGGTGTAAATGATGCATGATAATTTCTACTATGATTCTATTTCATATTTAACATAATAAGAAATAGGGACTATGTGTCACATTTTCCTTGATTCTGCCTTTCTTTATCCTTCGTTTATGTGGCTCATTCCGATGGAAGAGAGGATATGTTGTAAATTATTTTAAGTGACCTTTGAGGTTAAAATGGGCCTATAGGGATTCTGGGACGCTTGTAGGTTTCCCCGGGGTCAACGTCATATTTCTCGAAGCCTCGGATAAGTTGACTGAAACTGTAGGGAAGGCAGGAATGGAATGTCTGAGAGACCTTTTGGATATATCCATTTATTTTGGAAAATGATAAGTCTTAAGGGACGTTTTCATTAGGAATGTACCATTTGGAAGCTGTTGCTACTCCAAAGTATCGGATAGAAGAATTTGAAGCTTGTAATGGTGAGTTTTTGCAGTTGGGCCCGAGATCTGATATTCGTAAGTGAATGTGGGTCTTATTACTTGTTTGTGTAGAAGTAGCTTATTTCTCCGAGCCATGGGTGATTTTCCGTTGACTAGTGGATAGAACCTCGCCATACTCTTGTATACTCTGTAAACAAGTGGTGTAATACGAGCATGTACCTTCCAGGTAAGTCGCATTGAACCCTGGACTCATTTGAACATAATTTCATAGTCAAATGTTTAAAACTGGTCGCTATGGATTATTTCTGTTGTTGTAAGTTTCGTCCTCCAACGTTAACTCATATCGGACGCTGAATGGAATGCGTGAAATGACGCGCAAGTGAGCCCAGGTGGATAGAACTTAGAGTTACCCGAAATTCGTCTTTCAGGTTAATGGTAAACCCTAGAAAAAGTCTTATCCAGTTGTCCCACCCTGGCCGAGATTCCAACTCGGGACCTCTTGAACGTCAGGCAGACATACTACCACCACGTTACCAAGGCGGTCATAGGTTTGCTGAGTGGAATAAACGTTATGAGGGATTGGAACCACTAAGTGACCCAATCCCTTCCAAAAATTAAGAAGATTATAAAAAGAATGGAACTGAAGTAAAGGATTTGCCTCTTTATTTGAATGTTAAATAGGAGACATTTATGCGCAAAATACATATTTTTTTTCTCATTAATCAACAAAACGCAAAGATGTGATACATGGCACTGTTCCATTTAAATACATTCCTTATTTATGAACTGATAGCACTTATTTTTTTACAAATTTGCTTTCCTATTTTAATATTTCCTCCATTTCCATAAACCAAAAGTGATAGATAACATCGTGCCGCCATCTATACTCCAATGAAGTTCAATTAGTTAAGGCGTTTTATCCCTAGAGTGGAGTAATGGCTATCATATCCCGAAATAGTTCTGCTGCACCTCTATTGGGTGAACAATTCTGCCATTTTCTCTTTCAAAAATGGAATCTCGCTGCAAACATTTATTTCATAAGGAAGCATAGCTAATTCTTACAGTCTATGTTAATTCGCTGTATTTATTGGATGTGTATTTTCACGTTTCTGAGTTGTAAAGAATCTTTCGACCCCCGCTGATGGCGTTGGCATCATGATTAACAATTTTGTAAGAAGTGCTGTTTCTCGGAAACTGTTGTATATAACTTTAGGCTCTGCAAACAAAGAAAACAGTATTTCTCCAGCGACACAGCAGTTCTGGCCTTGAAAAACAAACCTGAAATTCACTTTTTAATGTTAAATTCAAAGAACGTGTGTCAATGGTTAATTGAGAAATATTTTAAGAAAATTTATTTCATACAAATGAAACATATCAACGTGAATCAGTCTGAAAGCTATTATGTGCCTGACAACCTGTAGCCTGATTTCGTTTCCTAAGAGAAGTGTGTCACAATCCTCCAAAACTTCTTTGCTTAGATCACTTGGTTCCTTTCTTCTTTTAGTAGGTGGTTAGAACTTTTGATACCACTTTTCCGAAAATGCCGGGAATTCCAGCTGTAACAAAATGTTCTCAATATTATCCATATCATTTTTAGCCTTGACTGCATCTAAATTCCTAATCTGCACTTAACCAAGTATAACTTCAAGTTGGGAAATGTTTCTTTGAGAAATGTTAGCCAGAAGTGACAGATTGATTCACTCAGAAGATAACAGCAGGAAGAAGCGTAAGAGTTCGTGGTCACTGATCGAGTGGTTTCATCTACCCAAAGACCACAACAAAATAATTAAACTGATATTAATGCAACAGAAACAGCTGCTCATTTTCCCCTGATTTATTGCTGGAGTATAGCACAAGGAGATTGTGGGTTGTATAATTCGGATGGTAGGAGAGAATTTGAATATACATATGAGATATACAATGAACAATTTGTTATTATTTACCTATAGTTGTGCCTAAAAATTGGCGATACTAGTGTTGCTAAGGCAGTGTACTTTTATATTATACTTGAAGATCTTCATATAGTCAAAAACAGTACACTTAAAACAAGGAATCTGTAAAGAAAAGGAAAAACAGATAAAAGAGAATTAAAAATATGAGGAATACTAAAGACGATGATGCTGCCGATGTAATATTTCGAATTAACTGCGCTGTGATGCTGAAGCAAATGACGCATTAAAATTACCAAAATGAATAACGTATTATAAAAGCTAGAAACGCAAGACAGAAATGAAATTACCAAACTTAAATTTGTAGTGAAACATAAAAATCAACACGCACTATCGTTTGTTTATTTTGAAAGAAAGGAAATTCTAACACATCCAGAGAGACAGCGAGGCTAGGTGTAGAAAATGCTACCAAAAATGTGTAGTCAAATATGTCTTTATAGCAATGGTATAGGACAAGTATCGGAAAAGTTTGACCTCCAGTTTTCCAGATGTTGATTTCTTGATAATAAAACAATAAGTAATTTGAATTTTATGTTCTTTGGAAATATATGCACGGGATACTCTCAAGTAAACGTTAATTTCTTGCAGTTGTCTGATATGCAATGTGCACCATTAAGCTTAGCTGCAAGCTATGAGAGATTGTGGTTACAGTAAATTACAACAGCATTAATATTTTCGTAAAACCAAACTACTGTTTCATTTCTTTGGTGTAAATGATGCATGATAATGATTCTATTTCATATTTAACATAATAAGCAACAGGGACTATGTGTCACATACTCCTTGATTCTGCCTTTCTTTATCCTTCGTTTATGTGGCTCATTCCGATGGAAGAGAGGATATGTTGTAAATTATTATAAGTGACGTTTGAGGTTATGATGGGCCTATAGGTAATCTGGGACGCTTGTAGGTTTCCCCGGGGTCAACGTCATATGCCTCGAAGCCTCGGATAAGTTGACTGAAACTGTAGGGAAGGCAGGAATAGAATGTCTGAGAGACCTTTTGGATATATCCATTTATTTTGGAAAGTGATAAGTCTTAAGGGACGTTTTCATTAGAAATGTACCATTTGGAAGCTGCTGCTACTCCAAAGTATCTGTTTAGAAGAATGTAAAGCTTGTATAGGTGAGTTTTTGCAGTTGCGCCCGAGATCTGATAGGCGTGAGTGAAGGTGGGTCTTATTACTTGTTTGTGTAGAAGTAGCTTATTTCTCAGAGCCATGGGTGATTTTCAATTGACTAGTGGATAGAACCTCGCCATAATCTTGGATACTCTGTAAACAAGTGGTGTAGTACGAGCATGTACCTTCCAGGTAAGTCGCATTGAACCCTGGACTCATTTGATCATAATTTCATAGTCAAATGTTTAAAACTGGTCGCTATGGATTATTGCTGTTGTTGTAAGTTACGTCCTCCAACGTCAAGTCATATCGGACGATGAATAGAATGCGTGAAATGACGATCAAGTGAGCCCAGGTCGATAGAGCTTAGTGTTACACGAAATTCGTCTTTCAGGATAAGGGTAAACCATAGAAAAAGCCTTATCCAGGTATGCCACCCTGACCGAGACTCCAACTCGGGAACTCTTGAACGTCAGGCAGACATACTACCACCACGTTACCAAGGCGGTCATAGGTTTGCTGAGTGGAACAAACGTTATGAGGGATTGGAATCACTAAGTGACCCAATCACTTCCAAAAATTAAGAAGATGATAAAAAGAATGGTACTGAAGTAAAGGATTTGCCTCTTTATTTGAATGTTATATAGGAGACATTTATGCGCAAAATACATATTTTTTTTCTCATTAATCAACAAAACGCAAAGATGTGATACATGGCACTGTTCCATTTAAATACATTTTTTGTTTATGAACTGATAGCACTTATTTTTTAAAAATTTGCTTTCCTATTTTAATATTTCCTCCATTTCCATAAACCAAACGTGATAGATAACATCGTGCCGCCATCTATAGTCCAAGGAAGTTCAATTAGTTAAGGCGTTTTATCGCTAGAGTGGAGTAATGGCTATCATATCCCGAAATAGTTCTGCTGCACTTCTATTCGGTGAACAATTCTGTGATTTTCTCTTTCAAATATGGAATCTCGCTGCAAACATTTATTTCATAAGGAAGCATAGCTAATTCTTACAGTCTATGTTAATTCGCTGTATTTATTGGATGTGTATTTTCACGTTTCTGAGTTGTAAAGAATCTTTCGACCCCCGCTGATGGCATTGGCATCATGATTAACAATTTTGTAAGAAGTGCTGTTTCTCGGAAAGTGTTGCATATAACTTTAGGCTCTGCAAACAAAGAAAACAGTATTTCTCCAGCGACACAGCAGTTCTGGCCTTGAAAAACAAACCTGAAATTCACTTCTTAATGTTAAATTCAAAGAACGTGTGTCGATGGTTAATTGAGATATATTTTAGGTAAATTTATTTCATACAAATGAAACCTATCAACGTGAATCAGTCTGAAAGCTATTATGTGCCTGGCAAACTGTAGCCTAATTTCGATTCCTAAGGGAAGTGTGTCACAATCCTCCAAAACTTCTTTGCTTAGATCACTTGGTTCCTTTCTTCTTTTAGTAGGTGGTTAGAACTTTTGATACCACTTTTCTGAAAATGCCGGGAATTCCAGCTGTAACAAAATGTTCTCAATATTATCCATATCATTTTTAGCCTTGACTGCATCTAAATTCCTAATCTGCACTTAACCAAGTATAACTTCAAGTTGGGAAATGTTTCTATGAGAAATGTTAGCCAGAAGTGAAAGATTGATTCACTCAGAAGATAACAGCAGGAAGAAGCTTAAGAGATCGTGGTCACTGATCGAATGATTTCATCTACCCAAAGACCACAACAGAATTATTAAACTGGTATTAATGCAACAGTAACAGCTGCTCATTTTCCCCTGACTTATTGCTGGAGTATAACACAAGGAGAATGTGGGTTGTATAATTCGGATGGTAGGAGAGAATTTGAATATACATATGAGATATATAATGAACAATTTGTTATTATTTACCTATAGTTGTGCCTAAAAATTGGCGATACTAGTGTTGCTAAGGCAGTGTACTTTTATATTATAGTTGAAGATCTTCATATAGTCAAAAACAGTACACTTAAAACAAGGAATCTGTAAAGAAAAGGAAAAGCAGAGAAAAGAGAATTAAAAATATGAGGAATACTACAGACGATGATGCTGCCGATGTAAAATTTCGAATTAGCTGCACTGTGATGCTGAAGCAAATGACGCATTAAAATTACCAAAATGAATAACGTATTATAAAAGCTAGAAACGCAAGACAGAAATGAAATTACCAAACTTAAATTTGTAGTGAAACATAAAAATCAACACGCACTATCGTTTGTTTATTTTGAAAGAAAGAAAATTCTAACACATCCAGAGAGACAGCGAGGCTAGGTGTGGAAAATGCTACCAAAAATGTGTAGTCAAATATGTCTTTATAGCAATGGTATAGGACAAGTATCGGAAAAGTTTGACCTCCAGTTTTCTAGATGTTGATTTCTTGATAATAAAACGATAAGTAATTTGAATTTTATGTTCTTTGGAAATATATGCACGGGATACTCTCAAGTAAACGTTAATTTCTTGCAGTTGTCTGATATGCAATGTGCACCATTAAGCTTAGCTGCAAGCTATGAGAGATTGTGGTTACAGTAAATTACAACAGCATGAATATTTTCGTAAAACCAAACTACTGTTTCATTTCATTGGTGTAAATGATGCATGATAATTTTTACTATGATTCTATTTCATTTTTAACATAATAAGCAATAGGGACTATGTGTCACATAGTCCTTGATTCTGCCTTTCTTTATCCTTCGTGTATGTGGCTCATTCCGATGGAAGAGAGGATATGTTGTAAATTATTATAAGTGACCTTTGAGGTTAATATGGGCCTATAGGGATTCTGGGACGCTTGTAGGTTTCCCCGGGGTCAACGTCATATTTCTCGAAGCCTCGGATAAGTTGACTGAAACTGTAGGGAAGGCAGGAATAGAATGTCTGAGAGACCTTTTGGATATATCCATTTATTTTGGAAAATGATAAGTCTTAAGGGACGTTTTGATTAGGAATGTACCATTTGGAAGCTGTTGCTACTCCAAAGTATCGGTTAGAAGAATTTGAAGCTTGTAATGGTGAGTTTTTGCAGTTGGGCCCGAGATCTGATATTCGTAAGTGAAGGTTGGTCTTATTACTTGTTTGTGTAGAAGTAGCTTATTTCTCAGAGCTATGGGTGATTTTGCGTTGACTAGTGGATAGAACCTCGCCATACTCTTGGATACTCTGTAAACAAGTGGTGTAATACGAGCATGTACCTTCCAGGTAAGTCGCATGGAACCCTGGACTCATTTGAACATAATTTCATAGTCAAATGTTTAAAACTGGTCGCTATGAATTATTGCTGTTGTTGTAAGTTACGTCCTCCAACGTTAAGTCATATCGGACGCTGAATGGAATGCGTGAAATGACGCTCAAGTGAGCCCAGGTCGATAGAGCTTAGACTTACCCGAAATTCGTCTTTCAGGATAATGGTAAACCCTAGAAAAAGCCTTATCCAGGTGTCCCACCCTGACCTAGATTCCAATTCGGGACCTCTTGAACGTCAGGCAGACATACTACCACCACGTTACCAAGGCGGGCATAGGTTTGCTGAGTGGAATAAACATTATGAGGGATTGGAATCACTAAGTGACCCAATCCCTTCCAAAAATTAAGAAGATGATAAAAAGAATGGAGCTGAAGTAAAGGAATTGCCTCCTTATTTAAATGTTATATAGGAGACATTTATGCGCAAAATACATATTTTTTTTCTCATTAATCATAAAAACGCAAAGATGTGATACGTGGCACTGTTCCATTTAAATACATGCTTAATTTATGAACTGATAGCACTTATTTCTTACAAATTTTCTGTCCTATTTTAATATTTCCTCCATTTCCATAAACCAAACGTGATAGATAACATCGTGCCGCCATCTATAGTCCAAGGAAGTTCAATTAGTTAAGGCGTTTTATCGCTAGATTGGAGTAATGGCTATCATATCCCGAAATAGTTCTGCTGCACTTCTATTCGGTGAACAATTCTGTCATTTTCTCTTTCAAATATGGAATCTTGCTACAAACATTTATTTCATAAGGAAGCACAGCTAATTCTTACTGTCTATGTTAATTCGCTGTATTTATTGGATGTGTATTTTCAGGTTTCTGAGTTGTAAAGAATCTTTCGACCCCCGTTGATAGCGTAGGCATCATGATTAACAATTTTGTAAGAAGTGCTGTTTCTCGGAAAGTGTTACATATAACTTTAGGCTCTGCAAACAAAGAAAACAGTATTTCTCCAGCGACACAGCAGTTCTGACCTTGAAAAATAAACCTGAAATTCACTTTTTAATGTTAAATTCAAAGAACGTGTGTCAATGGTTAATTGAGATATATTTTAAGAAAATTTATTTCATACAAATGAAACATATCAACGTGAATCAGTCTGAAAGCAATTATGTGCCTGACAAACTGTAGCCTGATTTCGATTCCTAAGAGAAGTGTGTCACAATCCTCCAAAACTTCTTTGCTTAGATCACTTGGTTCCTTTCTTATTTTAGTAGGTGGTTAGCACTTTTGATACCACTTTTCCGAAAATGCCGGGAATTCCAGCGGTAACAAAATGTTCTCAATATTATCCATATCATTTTTAGCCTTGACTGCATCTAAATTCCTAATCTGCACTTAACCAAGTATAACTTCAAGTTGGGAAATGTTTCTTTGAGAAATGTTAGCCAGAAGTGACAGATTGATTCACTCAGAAGATAACAGCAGGAAGAAGCGTAAGAGATCGTGGTCACTGATCGAGTGGTTTCATCTACCCAAAGACCACAACAAAATAATTAAACTGATATTAATGCAACAGAAACAGCTGCTCATTTTCCCCTGATTTATTGCTGGAGTATAGCACAAGGAGATTGTGGGTTGTATAATTCGGATGGTAGGAGAGAATTTGAATATACATATGAGATATACAATGAACAATTTGTTATTATTTACCTATAGTTGTGCCTAAAAATTGGCGATACTAGTGTTGCTAAGGCAGTGTACTTTTATATTATACTTGAAGATCTTCATATAGTCAAAAACAGTACACTTAAAACAAGGAATCTGTAAAGAAAAGGAAAAACAGAGAAAAGAGAATTAAAAATATGAGGAATACTAAAGACGATGATGCTGCCGATGTAAAATTTCGAATTAGCTGCGCTGTGATGCTGAAGCAAATGACGCATTAAAATTACCAAAATGAATAACGTATTATAAAAGCTAGAAACGCAAGACAGAAATGAAATTACCAAACTTAAATTTGTAGTGAAACATAAAAATCAACACGCACTATCGTTTGTTTATTTTGAAAGAAAGGAAATTCTAACACATCCAGAGAGACAGCGAGGCTAGGTGTAGAAAATGCTACCAAAAATGTGTAGTCAAATATGTCTTTATAGCAATGGTATAGGACAAGTATCGGAAAAGTTTGACCTCCAGTTTTCCAGATGTTGATTTCTTGATAATAAAACAATATGTAATTTGAATTTTATGTTCTTTGGAAATATATGCACGGGATACTCTCAAGTAAACGTTAATTTCTTGCAGTTGTCTGATATGCAATGTGCACCATTAAGCTTAGCTGCAAGCTATGAGAGATTGTGGTTACAGTAAATTACAACAGCATTAATATTTTCGTAAAACCAAACTACTGTTTCATTTCTTTGGTGTAAATGATGCATGATAATGATTCTATTTCATATTTAACATAATAAGCAACAGGGACTATGTGTCACATACTCCTTGATTCTGCCTTTCTTTATCCTTCGTTTATGTGGCTCATTCCGATGGAAGAGAGGATATGTTGTAAATTATTATAAGTGACGTTTGAGGTTATGATGGGCCTATAGGTAATCTGGGACGCTTGTAGGTTTCCCCGGGGTCAACGTCATATGCCTCGAAGCCTCGGATAAGTTGACTGAAACTGTAGGGAAGGCAGGAATAGAATGTCTGAGAGACCTTTTGGATATATCCATTTATTTTGGAAAGTGATAAGTCTTAAGGGACGTTTTCATTAGAAATGTACCATTTGGAAGCTGCTGCTACTCCAAAGTATCTGTTTAGAAGAATGTGAAGCTTGTATAGGTGAGTTTTTGCAGTTGCGCCCGAGATCTGATAGGCGTGAGTGAAGGTGGGTCTTATTACTTGTTTGTGTAGAAGTAGCTTATTTCTCAGAGCCATGGGTGATTTTCAATTGACTAGTGGATAGAACCTCGCCATAATCTTGGATACTCTGTAAACAAGTGGTGTAGTACGAGCATGTACCTTCCAGGTAAGTCGCATTGAACCCTGGACTCATTTGATCATAATTTCATAGTCAAATGTTTAAAACTGGTCGCTATGGATTATTGCTGTTGTTGTAAGTTACGTCCTCCAACGTCAAGTCATATCGGACGATGAATAGAATGCGTGAAATGACGATCAAGTGAGCCCAGGTCGATAGAGCTTAGTGTTACACGAAATTCGTCTTTCAGGATAAGGGTAAACCATAGAAAAAGCCTTATCCAGGTATGCCACCCTGACCGAGATTCCAACTCGGGAACTCTTGAACGTCAGGCAGACATACTACCACCACGTTACCAAGGCGGTCATAGGTTTGCTGAGTGGAATAAACGTTATGAGGGATTGGAATCACTAAGTGACCCAATCCCTTCCAAAAATTAAGAAGATGATAAAAAGAATGGTACTGAAGTAAAGGATTTGCCTCTTTATTTGAATGTTATATAGGAGACATTTATGCGCAAAATACATATTTTTTTTCTCATTAATCAACAAAACGCAAAGATGTGATACATGGCACTGTTCCATTTAAATACATTTTTTGTTTATGAACTGATAGCACTTATTTTTTAAAAATTTGCTTTCCTATTTTAATATTTCCTCCATTTCCATAAACCAAACGTGATAGATAACATCGTGCCGCCATCTATAGTCCAAGGAAGTTCAATTAGTTAAGGCGTTTTATCGCTAGAGTGGAGTAATGGCTATCATATCCCGAAATAGTTCTGCTGCACTTCTATTCGGTGAACAATTCTGTGATTTTCTCTTTCAAATATGGAATCTCGCTGCAAACATTTATTTCATAAGGAAGCATAGCTAATTCTTACAGTCTATGTTAATTCGCTGTATTTATTGGATGTGTATTTTCACGTTTCTGAGTTGTAAAGAATCTTTCGACCCCCGCTGATGGCATTGGCATCATGATTAACAATTTTGTAAGAAGTGCTGTTTCTCGGAAAGTGTTGCATATAACTTTAGGCTCTGCAAACAAAGAAAACAGTATTTCTCCAGCGACACAGCAGTTCTGGCCTTGAAAAACAAACCTGAAATTCACTTCTTAATGTTAAATTCAAAGAACGTGTGTCGATGGTTAATTGAGATATATTTTAGGTAAATTTATTTCATACAAATGAAACCTATCAACGTGAATCAGTCTGAAAGCTATTATGTGCCTGGCAAACTGTAGCCTAATTTCGATTCCTAAGGGAAGTGTGTCACAATCCTCCAAAACTTCTTTGCTTAGATCACTTGGTTCCTTTCTTCTTTTAGTAGGTGGTTAGAACTTTTGATACCACTTTTCTGAAAATGCCGGGAATTCCAGCTGTAACAAAATGTTCTCAATATTATCCATATCATTTTTAGCCTTGACTGCATCTAAATTCCTAATCTGCAATTAACCAAGTATAACTTCAAGTTGGGAAATGTTTCTATGAGAAATGTTAGCCAGAAGTGAAAGATTGATTCACTCAGAAGATAACAGCAGGAAGAAGCTTAAGAGATCGTGGTCACTGATCGAATGATTTCATCTACCCAAAGACCACAACAGAATTATTAAACTGGTATTAATGCAACAGTAACAGCTGCTCATTTTCCCCTGACTTATTGCTGGAGTATAACACAAGGAGAATGTGGGTTGTATAATTCGGATGGTAGGAGAGAATTTGAATATACATATGAGATATATAATGAACAATTTGTTATTATTTACCTATAGTTGTGCCTAAAAATTGGCGATACTAGTGTTGCTAAGGCAGTGTACTTTTATATTATAGTTGAAGATCTTCATATAGTCAAAAACAGTACACTTAAAACAAGGAATCTGTAAAGAAAAGGAAAAGCAGAGAAAAGAGAATTAAAAATATGAGGAATACTACAGACGATGATGCTGCCGATGTAAAATTTCGAATTAGCTGCACTGTGATGCTGAAGCAAATGACGCATTAAAATTACCAAAATGAATAACGTATTATAAAAGCTAGAAACGCAAGACAGAAATGAAATTACCAAACTTAAATTTGTAGTGAAACATAAAAATCAACACGCACTATCGTTTGTTTATTTTGAAAGAAAGAAAATTCTAACACATCCAGAGAGACAGCGAGGCTAGGTGTGGAAAATGCTACCAAAAATGTGTAGTCAAATATGTCTTTATAGCAATGGTATAGGACAAGTATCGGAAAAGTTTGACCTCCAGTTTTCTAGATGTTGATTTCTTGATAATAAAACGATAAGTAATTTGAATTTTATGTTCTTTGGAAATATATGCACGGGATACTCTCAAGTAAACGTTAATTTCTTGCAGTTGTCTGATATGCAATGTGCACCATTAAGCTTAGCTGCAAGCTATGAGAGATTGTGGTTACAGTAAATTACAACAGCATGAATATTTTCGTAAAACCAAACTACTGTTTCATTTCATTGGTGTAAATGATGCATGATAATTTTTACTATGATTCTATTTCATTTTTAACATAATAAGCAATAGGGACTATGTGTCACATAGTCCTTGATTCTGCCTTTCTTTATCCTTCGTGTATGTGGCTCATTCCGATGGAAGAGAGGATATGTTGTAAATTATTATAAGTGACCTTTGAGGTTAATATGGGCCTATAGGGATTCTGGGACGCTTGTAGGTTTCCCCGGGGTCAACGTCATATTTCTCGAAGCCTCGGATAAGTTGACTGAAACTGTAGGGAAGGCAGGAATAGAATGTCTGAGAGACCTTTTGGATATATCCATTTATTTTGGAAAATGATAAGTCTTAAGGGACGTTTTGATTAGGAATGTACCATTTGGAAGCTGTTGCTACTCCAAAGTATCGGTTAGAAGAATTTGAAGCTTGTAATGGTGAGTTTTTGCAGTTGGGCCCGAGATCTGATATTCGTAAGTGAAGGTTGGTCTTATTACTTGTTTGTGTAGAAGTAGCTTATTTCTCAGAGCTATGGGTGATTTTGCGTTGACTAGTGGATAGAACCTCGCCATACTCTTGGATACTCTGTAAACAAGTGGTGTAATACGAGCATGTACCTTCCAGGTAAGTCGCATGGAACCCTGGACTCATTTGAACATAATTTCATAGTCAAATGTTTAAAACTGGTCGCTATGAATTATTGCTGTTGTTGTAAGTTACGTCCTCCAACGTTAAGTCATATCGGACGCTGAATGGAATGCGTGAAATGACGCTCAAGTGAGCCCAGGTCGATAGAGCTTAGACTTACCCGAAATTCGTCTTTCAGGATAATGGTAAACCCTAGAAAAAGCCTTATCCAGGTGTCCCACCCTGACCTAGATTCCAATTCGGGACCTCTTGAACGTCAGGCAGACATACTACCACCACGTTACCAAGGCGGGCATAGGTTTGCTGAGTGGAATAAACGTTATGAGGGATTGGAATCACTAAGTGACCCAATCCCTTCCAAAAATTAAGAAGATGATAAAAAGAATGGAGCTGAAGTAAAGGAATTGCCTCCTTATTTAAATGTTATATAGGAGACATTTATGCGCAAAATACATATTTTTTTTCTCATTAATCATAAAAACGCAAAGATGTGATACGTGGCACTGTTCCATTTAAATACATGCTTAATTTATGAACTGATAGCACTTATTTCTTACAAATTTTCTGTCCTATTTTAATATTTCCTCCATTTCCATAAACCAAACGTGATAGATAACATCGTGCCGCCATCTATAGTCCAAGGAAGTTCAATTAGTTAAGGCGTTTTATCGCTAGAGTGGAGTAATGGCTATCATATCCCGAAATAGTTCTGCTGCACTTCTATTCGGTGAACAATTCTGTCATTTTCTCTTTCAAATATGGAATCTTGCTACAAACATTTATTTCATAAGGAAGCACAGCTAATTCTTACTGTCTATGTTAATTCGCTGTATTTATTGGATGTGTATTTTCAGGTTTCTGAGTTGTAAAGAATCTTTCGACCCCCGTTGATGGCGTAGGCATCATGATTAACAATTTTGTAAGAAGTGCTGTTTCTCGGAAAGTGTTACATATAACTTTAGGCTCTGCAAACAAAGAAAACAGTATTTCTCCAGCGACACAGCAGTTCTGACCTTGAAAAATAAACCTGAAATTCACTTTTTAATGTTAAATTCAAAGAACGTGTGTCAATGGTTAATTGAGATATATTTTAAGAAAATTTATTTCATACAAATGAAACATATCAACGTGAATCAGTCTGAAAGCAATTATGTGCCTGACAAACTGTAGCCTGATTTCGATTCCTAAGAGAAGTGTGTCACAATCCTCCAAAACTTCTTTGCTTAGATCACTTGGTTCCTTTCTTATTTTAGTAGGTGGTTAGCACTTTTGATACCACTTTTCCGAAAATGCCGGGAATTCCAGCGGTAACAAAATGTTCTCAATATTATCCATATCATTTTTAGCCTTGACTGCATCTAAATTCCTAATCTGCACTTAACCAAGTATAACTTCAAGTTGGGAAATGTTTCTTTGAGAAATGTTAGCCAGAAGTGACAGATTGATTCACTCAGAAGATAACAGCAGGAAGAAGCGTAAGAGATCGTGGTCACTGATCGAGTGGTTTCATCTACCCAAAGACCACAACAAAATAATTAAACTGATATTAATGCAACAGAAACAGCTGCTCATTTTCCCCTGATTTATTGCTGGAGTATAGCACAAGGAGATTGTGGGTTGTATAATTCGGATGGTAGGAGAGAATTTGAATATACATATGAGATATACAATGAACAATTTGTTATTATTTACCTATAGTTGTGCCTAAAAATTGGCGATACTAGTGTTGCTAAGGCAGTGTACTTTTATATTATACTTGAAGATCTTCATATAGTCAAAAACAGTACACTTAAAACAAGGAATCTGTAAAGAAAAGGAAAAACAGAGAAAAGAGAATTAAAAATATGAGGAATACTAAAGACGATGATGCTGCCGATGTAAAATTTCGAATTAGCTGCGCTGTGATGCTGAAGCAAATGACGCATTAAAATTACCAAAATGAATAACGTATTATAAAAGCTAGAAACGCAAGACAGAAATGAAATTACCAAACTTAAATTTGTAGTGAAACATAAAAATCAACACGCACTATCGTTTGTTTATTTTGAAAGAAAGGAAATTCTAACACATCCAGAGAGACAGCGAGGCTAGGTGTAGAAAATGCTACCAAAAATGTGTAGTCAAATATGTCTTTATAGCAATGGTATAGGACAAGTATCGGAAAAGTTTGACCTCCAGTTTTCCAGATGTTGATTTCTTGATAATAAAACAATAAGTAATTTGAATTTTATGTTCTTTGGAAATATATGCACGGGATACTCTCAAGTAAACGTTAATTTCTTGCAGTTGTCTGATATGCAATGTGCACCATTAAGCTTAGCTGCAAGCTATGAGAGATTGTGGTTACAGTAAATTACAACAGCATTAATATTTTCGTAAAACCAAACTACTGTTTCATTTCTTTGGTGTAAATGATGCATGATAATGATTCTATTTCATATTTAACATAATAAGCAACAGGGACTATGTGTCACATACTCCTTGATTCTGCCTTTCTTTATCCTTCGTTTATGTGGCTCATTCCGATGGAAGAGAGGATATGTTGTAAATTGTTATAAGTGACCTTTGAGGTTATGATGGGCCTATAGGTAATCTGGGACGCTTGTAGGTTTCCCCGGGGTCAACGTCATATGCCTCGAAGCCTCGGATAAGTTGACTGAAACTGTAGGGAAGGCAGGAATAGAATGTCTGAGAGACCTTTTGGATATATCCATTTATTTTGGAAAGTGATAAGTCTTAAGGGACGTTTTCATTAGAAATGTACCATTTGGAAGCTGCTGCTACTCCAAAGTATCTGTTTAGAAGAATGTGAAGCTTGTATAGGTGAGTTTTTGCAGTTGCGCCCGAGATCTGATAGGCGTGAGTGAAGGTGGGTCTTATTACTTGTTTGTGTAGAAGTAGCTTATTTCTCAGAGCCATGGGTGATTTTCAATTGACTAGTGGATAGAACCTCGCCATAATCTTGGATACTCTGTAAACAAGTGGTGTAGTACGAGCATGTACCTTCCAGGTAAGTCGCATTGAACCCTGGACTCATTTGATCATAATTTCATAGTCAAATGTTTAAAACTGGTCGCTATGGATTATTGCTGTTGTTGTAAGTTACGTCCTCCAACGTCAAGTCATATCGGACGATGAATAGAATGCGTGAAATGACGATCAAGTGAGCCCAGGTCGATAGAGCTTAGTGTTACACGAAATTCGTCTTTCAGGATAAGGGTAAACCATAGAAAAAGCCTTATCCAGGTATGCCACCCTGACCGAGATTCCAACTCGGGAACTCTTGAACGTCAGGCAGACATACTACCACCACGTTACCAAGGCGGTCATAGGTTTGCTGAGTGGAATAAACGTTATGAGGGATTGGAATCACTAAGTGACCCAATCCCTTCCAAAAATTAAGAAGATGATAAAAAGAACGGTACCGAAGTAAAGGATTTGCCTCTTTATTTGAATGTTATATAGGAGACATTTATGCGCAAAATACATATTTTTTTTTCTCATTAATCAACAAAACGCAAAGATGTGATACATGGCACTGTTCCATTTAAATACATTTTTTGTTTATGAACTGATAGCACTTATTTTTTAAAAATTTGCTTTCCTATTTTAATATTTCCTCCATTTCCATAAACCAAACGTGATAGATAACATCGTGCCGCCATCTATAGTCCAAGGAAGTTCAATTAGTTAAGGCGTGTTATCGCTAGAGTGGAGTAATGGCTATCATATCCCGAAATAGTTCTGCTGCACTTCTATTCGGTGAACAATTCTGTGATTTTCTCTTTCAAATATGGAATCTCGCTGCAAACATTTATTTCATAAGGAAGCATAGCTAATTCTTACAGTCTATGTTAATTCGCTGTATTTATTGGATGTGTATTTTCACGTTTCTGAGTTGTAAAGAATCTTTCGACCCCCGCTGATGGCATTGGCATCATGATTAACAATTTTGTAAGAAGTGCTGTTTCTCGGAAAGTGTTGCATATAACTTTAGGCTCTGCAAACAAAGAAAACAGTATTTCTCCAGCGACACAGCAGTTCTGGCCTTGAAAAACAAACCTGAAATTCACTTCTTAATGTTAAATTCAAAGAACGTGTGTCGATGGTTAATTGAGATATATTTTAGGTAAATTTATTTCATACAAATGAAACCTATCAACGTGAATCAGTCTGAAAGCTATTATGTGCCTGGCAAACTGTAGCCTAATTTCGATTCCTAAGGGAAGTGTGTCACAATCCTCCAAAACTTCTTTGCTTAGATCACTTGGTTCCTTTCTTCTTTTAGTAGGTGGTTAGAACTTTTGATACCACTTTTCTGAAAATGCCGGGAATTCCAGCTGTAACAAAATGTTCTCAATATTATCCATATCATTTTTAGCCTTGACTGCATCTAAATTCCTAATCTGCAATTAACCAAGTATAACTTCAAGTTGGGAAATGTTTCTATGAGAAATGTTAGCCAGAAGTGAAAGATTGATTCACTCAGAAGATAACAGCAGGAAGAAGCTTAAGAGATCGTGGTCACTGATCGAATGATTTCATCTACCCAAAGACCACAACAGAATTATTAAACTGGTATTAATGCAACAGTAACAGCTGCTCATTTTCCCCTGACTTATTGCTGGAGTATAACACAAGGAGAATGTGGGTTGTATAATTCGGATGGTAGGAGAGAATTTGAATATACATATGAGATATATAATGAACAATTTGTTATTATTTACCTATAGTTGTGCCTAAAAATTGGCGATACTAGTGTTGCTAAGGCAGTGTACTTTTATATTATAGTTGAAGATCTTCATATAGTCAAAAACAGTACACTTAAAACAAGGAATCTGTAAAGAAAAGGAAAAGCAGAGAAAAGAGAATTAAAAATATGAGGAATACTACAGACGATGATGCTGCCGATGTAAAATTTCGAATTAGCTGCACTGTGATGCTGAAGCAAATGACGCATTAAAATTACCAAAATGAATAACGTATTATAAAAGCTAGAAACGCAAGACAGAAATGAAATTACCAAACTTAAATTTGTAGTGAAACATAAAAATCAACACGCACTATCGTTTGTTTATTTTGAAAGAAAGAAAATTCTAACACATCCAGAGAGACAGCGAGGCTAGGTGTGGAAAATGCTACCAAAAATGTGTAGTCAAATATGTCTTTATAGCAATGGTATAGGACAAGTATCGGAAAAGTTTGACCTCCAGTTTTCTAGATGTTGATTTCTTGATAATAAAACGATAAGTAATTTGAATTTTATGTTCTTTGGAAATATATGCACGGGATACTCTCAAGTAAACGTTAATTTCTTGCAGTTGTCTGATATGCAATGTGCACCATTAAGCTTAGCTGCAAGCTATGAGAGATTGTGGTTACAGTAAATTACAACAGCATGAATATTTTCGTAAAACCAAACTACTGTTTCATTTCATTGGTGTAAATGATGCATGATAATTTTTACTATGATTCTATTTCATTTTTAACATAATAAGCAATAGGGACTATGTGTCACATAGTCCTTGATTCTGCCTTTCTTTATCCTTCGTGTATGTGGCTCATTCCGATGGAAGAGAGGATATGTTGTAAATTATTATAAGTGACCTTTGAGGTTAATATGGGCCTATAGGGATTCTGGGACGCTTGTAGGTTTCCCCGGGGTCAACGTCATATTTCTCGAAGCCTCGGATAAGTTGACTGAAACTGTAGGGAAGGCAGGAATAGAATGTCTGAGAGACCTTTTGGATATATCCATTTATTTTGGAAAATGATAAGTCTTAAGGGACGTTTTGATTAGGAATGTACCATTTGGAAGCTGTTGCTACTCCAAAGTATCGGTTAGAAGAATTTGAAGCTTGTAATGGTGAGTTTTTGCAGTTGGGCCCGAGATCTGATATTCGTAAGTGAAGGTTGGTCTTATTACTTGTTTGTGTAGAAGTAGCTTATTTCTCAGAGCTATGGGTGATTTTGCGTTGACTAGTGGATAGAACCTCGCCATACTCTTGGATACTCTGTAAACAAGTGGTGTAATACGAGCATGTACCTTCCAGGTAAGTCGCATGGAACCCTGGACTCATTTGAACATAATTTCATAGTCAAATGTTTAAAACTGGTCGCTATGAATTATTGCTGTTGTTGTAAGTTACGTCCTCCAACGTTAAGTCATATCGGACGCTGAATGGAATGCGTGAAATGACGCTCAAGTGAGCCCAGGTCGATAGAGCTTAGACTTACCCGAAATTCGTCTTTCAGGATAATGGTAAACCCTAGAAAAAGCCTTATCCAGGTGTCCCACCCTGACCTAGATTCCAATTCGGGACCTCTTGAACGTCAGGCAGACATACTACCACCACGTTACCAAGGCGGGCATAGGTTTGCTGAGTGGAATAAACGTTATGAGGGATTGGAATCACTAAGTGACCCAATCCCTTCCAAAAATTAAGAAGATGATAAAAAGAATGGAGCTGAAGTAAAGGAATTGCCTCCTTATTTAAATGTTATATAGGAGACATTTATGCGCAAAATACATATTTTTTTTCTCATTAATCATAAAAACGCAAAGATGTGATACGTGGCACTGTTCCATTTAAATACATGCTTAATTTATGAACTGATAGCACTTATTTCTTACAAATTTTCTGTCCTATTTTAATATTTCCTCCATTTCCATAAACCAAACGTGATAGATAACATCGTGCCGCCATCTATAGTCCAAGGAAGTTCAATTAGTTAAGGCGTTTTATCGCTAGAGTGGAGTAATGGCTATCATATCCCGAAATAGTTCTGCTGCACTTCTATTCGGTGAACAATTCTGTCATTTTCTCTTTCAAATATGGAATCTTGCTACAAACATTTATTTCATAAGGAAGCACAGCTAATTCTTACTGTCTATGTTAATTCGCTGTATTTATTGGATGTGTATTTTCAGGTTTCTGAGTTGTAAAGAATCTTTCGACCCCCGTTGATGGCGTAGGCATCATGATTAACAATTTTGTAAGAAGTGCTGTTTCTCGGAAAGTGTTACATATAACTTTAGGCTCTGCAAACAAAGAAAACAGTATTTCTCCAGCGACACAGCAGTTCTGACCTTGAAAAATAAACCTGAAATTCACTTTTTAATGTTAAATTCAAAGAACGTGTGTCAATGGTTAATTGAGATATATTTTAAGAAAATTTATTTCATACAAATGAAACATATCAACGTGAATCAGTCTGAAAGCAATTATGTGCCTGACAAACTGTAGCCTGATTTCGATTCCTAAGAGAAGTGTGTCACAATCCTCCAAAACTTCTTTGCTTAGATCACTTGGTTCCTTTCTTATTTTAGTAGGTGGTTAGCACTTTTGATACCACTTTTCCGAAAATGCCGGGAATTCCAGCGGTAACAAAATGTTCTCAATATTATCCATATCATTTTTAGCCTTGACTGCATCTAAATTCCTAATCTGCACTTAACCAAGTATAACTTCAAGTTGGGAAATGTTTCTTTGAGAAATGTTAGCCAGAAGTGACAGATTGATTCACTCAGAAGATAACAGCAGGAAGAAGCGTAAGAGATCGTGGTCACTGATCGAGTGGTTTCATCTACCCAAAGACCACAACAAAATAATTAAACTGATATTAATGCAACAGAAACAGCTGCTCATTTTCCCCTGATTTATTGCTGGAGTATAGCACAAGGAGATTGTGGGTTGTATAATTCGGATGGTAGGAGAGAATTTGAATATACATATGAGATATACAATGAACAATTTGTTATTATTTACCTATAGTTGTGCCTAAAAATTGGCGATACTAGTGTTGCTAAGGCAGTGTACTTTTATATTATACTTGAAGATCTTCATATAGTCAAAAACAGTACACTTAAAACAAGGAATCTGTAAAGAAAAGGAAAAACAGAGAAAAGAGAATTAAAAATATGAGGAATACTAAAGACGATGATGCTGCCGATGTAAAATTTCGAATTAGCTGCGCTGTGATGCTGAAGCAAATGACGCATTAAAATTACCAAAATGAATAACGTATTATAAAAGCTAGAAACGCAAGACAGAAATGAAATTACCAAACTTAAATTTGTAGTGAAACATAAAAATCAACACGCACTATCGTTTGTTTATTTTGAAAGAAAGGAAATTCTAACACATCCAGAGAGACAGCGAGGCTAGGTGTAGAAAATGCTACCAAAAATGTGTAGTCAAATATGTCTTTATAGCAATGGTATAGGACAAGTATCGGAAAAGTTTGACCTCCAGTTTTCCAGATGTTGATTTCTTGATAATAAAACAATAAGTAATTTGAATTTTATGTTCTTTGGAAATATATGCACGGGATACTCTCAAGTAAACGTTAATTTCTTGCAGTTGTCTGATATGCAATGTGCACCATTAAGCTTAGCTGCAAGCTATGAGAGATTGTGGTTACAGTAAATTACAACAGCATTAATATTTTCGTAAAACCAAACTACTGTTTCATTTCTTTGGTGTAAATGATGCATGATAATGATTCTATTTCATATTTAACATAATAAGCAACAGGGACTATGTGTCACATACTCCTTGATTCTGCCTTTCTTTATCCTTCGTTTATGTGGCTCATTCCGATGGAAGAGAGGATATGTTGTAAATTGTTATAAGTGACCTTTGAGGTTATGATGGGCCTATAGGTAATCTGGGACGCTTGTAGGTTTCCCCGGGGTCAACGTCATATGCCTCGAAGCCTCGGATAAGTTGACTGAAACTGTAGGGAAGGCAGGAATAGAATGTCTGAGAGACCTTTTGGATATATCCATTTATTTTGGAAAGTGATAAGTCTTAAGGGACGTTTTCATTAGAAATGTACCATTTGGAAGCTGCTGCTACTCCAAAGTATCTGTTTAGAAGAATGTGAAGCTTGTATAGGTGAGTTTTTGCAGTTGCGCCCGAGATCTGATAGGCGTGAGTGAAGGTGGGTCTTATTACTTGTTTGTGTAGAAGTAGCTTATTTCTCAGAGCCATGGGTGATTTTCAATTGACTAGTGGATAGAACCTCGCCATAATCTTGGATACTCTGTAAACAAGTGGTGTAGTACGAGCATGTACCTTCCAGGTAAGTCGCATTGAACCCTGGACTCATTTGATCATAATTTCATAGTCAAATGTTTAAAACTGGTCGCTATGGATTATTGCTGTTGTTGTAAGTTACGTCCTCCAACGTCAAGTCATATCGGACGATGAATAGAATGCGTGAAATGACGATCAAGTGAGCCCAGGTCGATAGAGCTTAGTGTTACACGAAATTCGTCTTTCAGGATAAGGGTAAACCATAGAAAAAGCCTTATCCAGGTATGCCACCCTGACCGAGATTCCAACTCGGGAACTCTTGAACGTCAGGCAGACATACTACCACCACGTTACCAAGGCGGTCATAGGTTTGCTGAGTGGAATAAACGTTATGAGGGATTGGAATCACTAAGTGACCCAATCCCTTCCAAAAATTAAGAAGATGATAAAAAGAACGGTACCGAAGTAAAGGATTTGCCTCTTTATTTGAATGTTATATAGGAGACATTTATGCGCAAAATACATATTTTTTTTTCTCATTAATCAACAAAACGCAAAGATGTGATACATGGCACTGTTCCATTTAAATACATTTTTTGTTTATGAACTGATAGCACTTATTTTTTAAAAATTTGCTTTCCTATTTTAATATTTCCTCCATTTCCATAAACCAAACGTGATAGATAACATCGTGCCGCCATCTATAGTCCAAGGAAGTTCAATTAGTTAAGGCGTGTTATCGCTAGAGTGGAGTAATGGCTATCATATCCCGAAATAGTTCTGCTGCACTTCTATTCGGTGAACAATTCTGTGATTTTCTCTTTCAAATATGGAATCTCGCTGCAAACATTTATTTCATAAGGAAGCATAGCTAATTCTTACAGTCTATGTTAATTCGCTGTATTTATTGGATGTGTATTTTCACGTTTCTGAGTTGTAAAGAATCTTTCGACCCCCGCTGATGGCATTGGCATCATGATTAACAATTTTGTAAGAAGTGCTGTTTCTCGGAAAGTGTTGCATATAACTTTAGGCTCTGCAAACAAAGAAAACAGTATTTCTCCAGCGACACAGCAGTTCTGGCCTTGAAAAACAAACCTGAAATTCACTTCTTAATGTTAAATTCAAAGAACGTGTGTCGATGGTTAATTGAGATATATTTTAGGTAAATTTATTTCATACAAATGAAACCTATCAACGTGAATCAGTCTGAAAGCTATTATGTGCCTGGCAAACTGTAGCCTAATTTCGATTCCTAAGGGAAGTGTGTCACAATCCTCCAAAACTTCTTTGCTTAGATCACTTGGTTCCTTTCTTCTTTTAGTAGGTGGTTAGAACTTTTGATACCACTTTTCTGAAAATGCCGGGAATTCCAGCTGTAACAAAATGTTCTCAATATTATCCATATCATTTTTAGCCTTGACTGCATCTAAATTCCTAATCTGCAATTAACCAAGTATAACTTCAAGTTGGGAAATGTTTCTATGAGAAATGTTAGCCAGAAGTGAAAGATTGATTCACTCAGAAGATAACAGCAGGAAGAAGCTTAAGAGATCGTGGTCACTGATCGAATGATTTCATCTACCCAAAGACCACAACAGAATTATTAAACTGGTATTAATGCAACAGTAACAGCTGCTCATTTTCCCCTGACTTATTGCTGGAGTATAACACAAGGAGAATGTGGGTTGTATAATTCGGATGGTAGGAGAGAATTTGAATATACATATGAGATATATAATGAACAATTTGTTATTATTTACCTATAGTTGTGCCTAAAAATTGGCGATACTAGTGTTGCTAAGGCAGTGTACTTTTATATTATAGTTGAAGATCTTCATATAGTCAAAAACAGTACACTTAAAACAAGGAATCTGTAAAGAAAAGGAAAAGCAGAGAAAAGAGAATTAAAAATATGAGGAATACTACAGACGATGATGCTGCCGATGTAAAATTTCGAATTAGCTGCACTGTGATGCTGAAGCAAATGACGCATTAAAATTACCAAAATGAATAACGTATTATAAAAGCTAGAAACGCAAGACAGAAATGAAATTACCAAACTTAAATTTGTAGTGAAACATAAAAATCAACACGCACTATCGTTTGTTTATTTTGAAAGAAAGAAAATTCTAACACATCCAGAGAGACAGCGAGGCAAGGTGTGGAAAATGCTACCAAAAATGTGTAGTCAAATATGTCTTTATAGCAATGGTATAGGACAAGTATCGGAAAAGTTTGACCTCCAGTTTTCTAGATGTTGATTTCTTGATAATAAAACGATAAGTAATTTGAATTTTATGTTCTTTGGAAATATATGCACGGGATACTCTCAAGTAAACGTTAATTTCTTGCAGTTGTCTGATATGCAATGTGCACCATTAAGCTTAGCTGCAAGCTATGAGAGATTGTGGTTACAGTAAATTACAACAGCATGAATATTTTCGTAAAACCAAACTACTGTTTCATTTCATTGGTGTAAATGATGCATGATAATTTTTACTATGATTCTATTTCATTTTTAACATAATAAGCAATAGGGACTATGTGTCACATAGTCCTTGATTCTGCCTTTCTTTATCCTTCGTGTATGTGGCTCATTCCGATGGAAGAGAGGATATGTTGTAAATTATTATAAGTGACCTTTGAGGTTAATATGGGCCTATAGGGATTCTGGGACGCTTGTAGGTTTCCCCGGGGTCAACGTCATATTTCTCGAAGCCTCGGATAAGTTGACTGAAACTGTAGGGAAGGCAGGAATAGAATGTCTGAGAGACCTTTTGGATATATCCATTTATTTTGGAAAATGATAAGTCTTAAGGGACGTTTTGATTAGGAATGTACCATTTGGAAGCTGTTGCTACTCCAAAGTATCGGTTAGAAGAATTTGAAGCTTGTAATGGTGAGTTTTTGCAGTTGGGCCCGAGATCTGATATTCGTAAGTGAAGGTTGGTCTTATTACTTGTTTGTGTAGAAGTAGCTTATTTCTCAGAGCTATGGGTGATTTTGCGTTGACTAGTGGATAGAACCTCGCCATACTCTTGGATACTCTGTAAACAAGTGGTGTAATACGAGCATGTACCTTCCAGGTAAGTCGCATGGAACCCTGGACTCATTTGAACATAATTTCATAGTCAAATGTTTAAAACTGGTCGCTATGAATTATTGCTGTTGTTGTAAGTTACGTCCTCCAACGTTAAGTCATATCGGACGCTGAATGGAATGCGTGAAATGACGCTCAAGTGAGCCCAGGTCGATAGAGCTTAGACTTACCCGAAATTCGTCTTTCAGGATAATGGTAAACCCTAGAAAAAGCCTTATCCAGGTGTCCCACCCTGACCTAGATTCCAATTCGGGACCTCTTGAACGTCAGGCAGACATACTACCACCACGTTACCAAGGCGGGCATAGGTTTGCTGAGTGGAATAAACGTTATGAGGGATTGGAATCACTAAGTGACCCAATCCCTTCCAAAAATTAAGAAGATGATAAAAAGAATGGAGCTGAAGTAAAGGAATTGCCTCCTTATTTAAATGTTATATAGGAGACATTTATGCGCAAAATACATATTTTTTTTCTCATTAATCATAAAAACGCAAAGATGTGATACGTGGCACTGTTCCATTTAAATACATGCTTAATTTATGAACTGATAGCACTTATTTCTTACAAATTTTCTGTCCTATTTTAATATTTCCTCCATTTCCATAAACCAAACGTGATAGATAACATCGTGCCGCCATCTATAGTCCAAGGAAGTTCAATTAGTTAAGGCGTTTTATCGCTAGAGTGGAGTAATGGCTATCATATCCCGAAATAGTTCTGCTGCACTTCTATTCGGTGAACAATTCTGTCATTTTCTCTTTCAAATATGGAATCTTGCTACAAACATTTATTTCATAAGGAAGCACAGCTAATTCTTACTGTCTATGTTAATTCGCTGTATTTATTGGATGTGTATTTTCAGGTTTCTGAGTTGTAAAGAATCTTTCGACCCCCGTTGATGGCGTAGGCATCATGATTAACAATTTTGTAAGAAGTGCTGTTTCTCGGAAAGTGTTACATATAACTTTAGGCTCTGCAAACAAAGAAAACAGTATTTCTCCAGCGACACAGCAGTTCTGACCTTGAAAAATAAACCTGAAATTCACTTTTTAATGTTAAATTCAAAGAACGTGTGTCAATGGTTAATTGAGATATATTTTAAGAAAATTTATTTCATACAAATGAAACATATCAACGTGAATCAGTCTGAAAGCAATTATGTGCCTGACAAACTGTAGCCTGATTTCGATTCCTAAGAGAAGTGTGTCACAATCCTCCAAAACTTCTTTGCTTAGATCACTTGGTTCCTTTCTTATTTTAGTAGGTGGTTAGCACTTTTGATACCACTTTTCCGAAAATGCCGGGAATTCCAGCGGTAACAAAATGTTCTCAATATTATCCATATCATTTTTAGCCTTGACTGCATCTAAATTCCTAATCTGCACTTAACCAAGTATAACTTCAAGTTGGGAAATGTTTCTTTGAGAAATGTTAGCCAGAAGTGACAGATTGATTCACTCAGAAGATAACAGCAGGAAGAAGCGTAAGAGATCGTGGTCACTGATCGAGTGGTTTCATCTACCCAAAGACCACAACAAAATAATTAAACTGATATTAATGCAACAGAAACAGCTGCTCATTTTCCCCTGATTTATTGCTGGAGTATAGCACAAGGAGATTGTGGGTTGTATAATTCGGATGGTAGGAGAGAATTTGAATATACATATGAGATATACAATGAACAATTTGTTATTATTTACCTATAGTTGTGCCTAAAAATTGGCGATACTAGTGTTGCTAAGGCAGTGTACTTTTATATTATACTTGAAGATCTTCATATAGTCAAAAACAGTACACTTAAAACAAGGAATCTGTAAAGAAAAGGAAAAACAGAGAAAAGAGAATTAAAAATATGAGGAATACTAAAGACGATGATGCTGCCGATGTAAAATTTCGAATTAGCTGCGCTGTGATGCTGAAGCAAATGACGCATTAAAATTACCAAAATGAATAACGTATTATAAAAGCTAGAAACGCAAGACAGAAATGAAATTACCAAACTTAAATTTGTAGTGAAACATAAAAATCAACACGCACTATCGTTTGTTTATTTTGAAAGAAAGGAAATTCTAACACATCCAGAGAGACAGCGAGGCTAGGTGTAGAAAATGCTACCAAAAATGTGTAGTCAAATATGTCTTTATAGCAATGGTATAGGACAAGTATCGGAAAAGTTTGACCTCCAGTTTTCCAGATGTTGATTTCTTGATAATAAAACAATAAGTAATTTGAATTTTATGTTCTTTGGAAATATATGCACGGGATACTCTCAAGTAAACGTTAATTTCTTGCAGTTGTCTGATATGCAATGTGCACCATTAAGCTTAGCTGCAAGCTATGAGAGATTGTGGTTACAGTAAATTACAACAGCATTAATATTTTCGTAAAACCAAACTACTGTTTCATTTCTTTGGTGTAAATGATGCATGATAATGATTCTATTTCATATTTAACATAATAAGCAACAGGGACTATGTGTCACATACTCCTTGATTCTGCCTTTCTTTATCCTTCGTTTATGTGGCTCATTCCGATGGAAGAGAGGATATGTTGTAAATTGTTATAAGTGACCTTTGAGGTTATGATGGGCCTATAGGTAATCTGGGACGCTTGTAGGTTTCCCCGGGGTCAACGTCATATGCCTCGAAGCCTCGGATAAGTTGACTGAAACTGTAGGGAAGGCAGGAATAGAATGTCTGAGAGACCTTTTGGATATATCCATTTATTTTGGAAAGTGATAAGTCTTAAGGGACGTTTTCATTAGAAATGTACCATTTGGAAGCTGCTGCTACTCCAAAGTATCTGTTTAGAAGAATGTGAAGCTTGTATAGGTGAGTTTTTGCAGTTGCGCCCGAGATCTGATAGGCGTGAGTGAAGGTGGGTCTTATTACTTGTTTGTGTAGAAGTAGCTTATTTCTCAGAGCCATGGGTGATTTTCAATTGACTAGTGGATAGAACCTCGCCATAATCTTGGATACTCTGTAAACAAGTGGTGTAGTACGAGCATGTACCTTCCAGGTAAGTCGCATTGAACCCTGGACTCATTTGATCATAATTTCATAGTCAAATGTTTAAAACTGGTCGCTATGGATTATTGCTGTTGTTGTAAGTTACGTCCTCCAACGTCAAGTCATATCGGACGATGAATAGAATGCGTGAAATGACGATCAAGTGAGCCCAGGTCGATAGAGCTTAGTGTTACACGAAATTCGTCTTTCAGGATAAGGGTAAACCATAGAAAAAGCCTTATCCAGGTATGCCACCCTGACCGAGATTCCAACTCGGGAACTCTTGAACGTCAGGCAGACATACTACCACCACGTTACCAAGGCGGTCATAGGTTTGCTGAGTGGAATAAACGTTATGAGGGATTGGAATCACTAAGTGACCCAATCCCTTCCAAAAATTAAGAAGATGATAAAAAGAACGGTACCGAAGTAAAGGATTTGCCTCTTTATTTGAATGTTATATAGGAGACATTTATGCGCAAAATACATATTTTTTTTTCTCATTAATCAACAAAACGCAAAGATGTGATACATGGCACTGTTCCATTTAAATACATTTTTTGTTTATGAACTGATAGCACTTATTTTTTAAAAATTTGCTTTCCTATTTTAATATTTCCTCCATTTCCATAAACCAAACGTGATAGATAACATCGTGCCGCCATCTATAGTCCAAGGAAGTTCAATTAGTTAAGGCGTGTTATCGCTAGAGTGGAGTAATGGCTATCATATCCCGAAATAGTTCTGCTGCACTTCTATTCGGTGAACAATTCTGTGATTTTCTCTTTCAAATATGGAATCTCGCTGCAAACATTTATTTCATAAGGAAGCATAGCTAATTCTTACAGTCTATGTTAATTCGCTGTATTTATTGGATGTGTATTTTCACGTTTCTGAGTTGTAAAGAATCTTTCGACCCCCGCTGATGGCATTGGCATCATGATTAACAATTTTGTAAGAAGTGCTGTTTCTCGGAAAGTGTTGCATATAACTTTAGGCTCTGCAAACAAAGAAAACAGTATTTCTCCAGCGACACAGCAGTTCTGGCCTTGAAAAACAAACCTGAAATTCACTTTTTAATGTTAAATTCAAAGAACGTGTGTCGATGGTTAATTGAGATATATTTTAGGTAAATTTATTTCATACAAATGAAACCTATCAACGTGAATCAGTCTGAAAGCTATTATGTGCCTGGCAAACTGTAGCCTGATTTCGATTCCTAAGGGAAGTGTTTCACAATCCTCCAAAACTTCTTTGCTTAGATCACTTGGTTCCTTTCTTCTTTTAGTAGGTGGTTAGAACTTTTGATACCACTTTTCTGAAAATGCCGGGAATTCCAGCTGTAACAAAATGTTCTCAATATTATCCATATCATTTTTAGCCTTGACTGCATCTAAATTCCTAATCTGCAATTAACCAAGTATAACTTCAAGTTGGGAAATGTTTCTATGAGAAATGTTAGCCAGAAGTGAAAGATTGATTCACTCAGGAGATAACAGCAGGAAGAAGCTTAAGAGATCGTGGTCACTGATCGAATGATTTCATCTACCCAAAGACCACAACAGAATTATTAAACTGGTATTAATGCAACAGAAACAGCTGCTCATTTTCCCCTGATTTATTGCTGGAGTATAGCACAAGGAGATTGTGGGTTGTATAATTCGGATGGTAGGAGAGAATTTGAATATACATATGAGATATACAATGAACAATTTGTTATTATTTACCTATAGTTGTGCCTAAAAATTGGCGATACTAGTGTTGCTAAGGCAGTGTACTTTTATATTATACTTGAAGATCTTCATATAGTCAAAAACAGTACACTTAAAACAAGGAATCTGTAAAGAAAAGGAAAACCAGAGAAAAGAGAATTAAAAATATGAGGAATACTACAGACGATGATGCTGCCGATGTAAAATTTCGAATTAGCTGCACTGTGATGCTGAAGCAAATGACGCATTAAAATTACCAAAATGAATAACGTATTATAAAAGCTAGAAACGCAAGACAGAAATGAAATTACCAAACTTAAATTTGTAGTGAAACATAAAAATCAACACGCACTATCGTTTGTTTATTTTGAAAGAAAGAAAATTCTAACACATCCAGAGAGACAGCGAGGCTAGGTGTGGAAAATGCTACCAAAAATGTGTAGTCAAATATGTCTTTATAGCAATGGTATAGGACAAGTATCGGAAAAGTTTGACCTCCAGTTTTCTAGATGTTGATTTCTTGATAATAAAACGATAAGTAATTTGAATTTTATGTTCTTTGGAAATATATGCACGGGATACTCTCAAGTAAACGTTAATTTCTTGCAGTTGTCTGATATGCAATGTGCACCATTAAGCTTAGCTGCAAGCTATGAGAGATTGTGGTTACAGTAAATTACAACAGCATGAATATTTTCGTAAAACCAAACTACTGTTTCATTTCATTGGTGTAAATGATGCATGATAATTTTTACTATGATTCTATTTCATTTTTAACATAATAAGCAATAGGGACTATGTGTCACATAGTCCTTGATTCTGCCTTTCTTTATCCTTCGTGTATGTGGCTCATTCCGATGGAAGAGAGGATATGTTGTAAATTATTATAAGTGACCTTTGAGGTTAATATGGGCCTATAGGGATTCTGGGACGCTTGTAGGTTTCCCCGGGGTCAACGTCATATTTCTCGAAGCCTCGGATAAGTTGACTGAAACTGTAGGGAAGGCAGGAATAGAATGTCTGAGAGACCTTTTGGATATATCCATTTATTTTGGAAAATGATAAGTCTTAAGGGACGTTTTGATTAGGAATGTACCATTTGGAAGCTGTTGCTACTCCAAAGTATCGGTTAGAAGAATTAGAAGCTTGTAATGGTGAGTTTTTGCAGTTGGGCCCGAGATCTGATATTCGTAAGTGAAGGTTGGTCTTATTACTTGTTTGTGTAGAAGTAGCTTATTTCTCAGAGCTATGGGTGATTTTGCGTTGACTAGTGGATAGAGCCTCGCCATACTCTTGGATACTCTGTAAACAAGTGGTGTAATACGAGCATGTACCTTCCAGGTAAGTCGCATGGAACCCTGGACTCATTTGAACATAATTTCATAGTCAAATGTTTAAAACTGGTCGCTATGAATTATTGCTGTTGTTGTAAGTTACGTCCTCCAACGTTAAGTCATATCGGACGCTGAATGGAATGCGTGAAATGACGCTCAAGTGAGCCCAGGTCGATAGAGCTTAGACTTACCCGAAATTCGTCTTTCAGGATAATGGGAAACCCTAGAAAAAGCCTTATCCAGGTGTCCCACCCTGACCTAGATTCCAATTCGGGACCTCTTGAACGTCAGCCAGACATACTACCACCACGTTACCAAGGCGGGCATAGGTTTGCTGAGTGGAATAAACGTTATGAGGGATTGGAATCACTAAGTGACCCAATCCCTTCCAAAAATTAAGAAGATGATAAAAAGAATGGAGCTGAAGTAAAGGAATTGCCTCCTTATTTAAATGTTATATAGGAGACATTTATGCGCAAAATACATATTTTTTTTCTCATTAATCATAAAAACGCAAAGATGTGATACGTGGCACTGTTCCATTTAAATACATGCTTAATTTATGAACTGATAGCACTTATTTCTTACAAATTTTCTGTCCTATTTTAATATTTCCTCCATTTCCATAAACCAAACGTGATAGATAACATCGTGCCGCCATCTATAGTCCAAGGAAGTTCAATTAGTTAAGGCGTTTTATCGCTAGAGTGGAGTAATGGCTATCATATCCCGAAATAGTTCTGCTGCACTTCTATTCGGTGAACAATTCTGTCATTTTCTCTTTCAAATATGGAATCTTGCTACAAACATTTATTTCATAAGGAAGCACAGCTAATTCTTACTGTCTATGTTAATTCGCTGTATTTATTGGATGTGTATTTTCAGGTTTCTGAGTTGTAAAGAATCTTTCGACCCCCGTTGATGGCGTAGGCATCATGATTAACAATTTTGTAAGAAGTGCTGTTTCTCGGAAAGTGTTACATATAACTTTAGGCTCTGCAAACAAAGAAAACAGTATTTCTCCAGCGACACAGCAGTTCTGACCTTGAAAAATAAACCTGAAATTCACTTTTTAATGTTAAATTCAAAGAACGTGTGTCAATGGTTAATTGAGATATATTTTAAGAAAATTTATTTCATACAAATGAAACATATCAACGTGAATCAGTCTGAAAGCAATTATGTGCCTGACAAACTGTAGCCTGATTTCGATTCCTAAGAGAAGTGTGTCACAATCCTCCAAAACTTCTTTGCTTAGATCACTTGGTTCCTTTCTTATTTTAGTAGGTGGTTAGCACTTTTGATACCACTTTTCCGAAAATGCCGGGAATTCCAGCGGTAACAAAATGTTCTCAATATTATCCATATCATTTTTAGCCTTGACTGCATCTAAATTCCTAATCTGCACTTAACCAAGTATAACTTCAAGTTGGGAAATGTTTCTTTGAGAAATGTTAGCCAGAAGTGACAGATTGATTCACTCAGAAGATAACAGCAGGAAGAAGCGTAAGAGATCGTGGTCACTGATCGAGTGGTTTCATCTACCCAAAGACCACAACAAAATAATTAAACTGATATTAATGCAACAGAAACAGCTGCTCATTTTCCCCTGATTTATTGCTGGAGTATAGCACAAGGAGATTGTGGGTTGTATAATTCGGATGGTAGGAGAGAATTTGAATATACATATGAGATATACAATGAACAATTTGTTATTATTTACCTATAGTTGTGCCTAAAAATTGGCGATACTAGTGTTGCTAAGGCAGTGTACTTTTATATTATACTTGAAGATCTTCATATAGTCAAAAACAGTACACTTAAAACAAGGAATCTGTAAAGAAAAGGAAAAACAGAGAAAAGAGAATTAAAAATATGAGGAATACTAAAGACGATGATGCTGCCGATGTAAAATTTCGAATTAGCTGCGCTGTGATGCTGAAGCAAATGACGCATTAAAATTACCAAAATGAATAACGTATTATAAAAGCTAGAAACGCAAGACAGAAATGAAATTACCAAACTTAAATTTGTAGTGAAACATAAAAATCAACACGCACTATCGTTTGTTTATTTTGAAAGAAAGGAAATTCTAACACATCCAGAGAGACAGCGAGGCTAGGTGTAGAAAATGCTACCAAAAATGTGTAGTCAAATATGTCTTTATAGCAATGGTATAGGACAAGTATCGGAAAAGTTTGACCTCCAGTTTTCCAGATGTTGATTTCTTGATAATAAAACAATAAGTAATTTGAATTTTATGTTCTTTGGAAATATATGCACGGGATACTCTCAAGTAAACGTTAATTTCTTGCAGTTGTCTGATATGCAATGTGCACCATTAAGCTTAGCTGCAAGCTATGAGAGATTGTGGTTACAGTAAATTACAACAGCATTAATATTTTCGTAAAACCAAACTACTGTTTCATTTCTTTGGTGTAAATGATGCATGATAATGATTCTATTTCATATTTAACATAATAAGCAACAGGGACTATGTGTCACATACTCCTTGATTCTGCCTTTCTTTATCCTTCGTTTATGTGGCTCATTCCGATGGAAGAGAGGATATGTTGTAAATTGTTATAAGTGACCTTTGAGGTTATGATGGGCCTATAGGTAATCTGGGACGCTTGTAGGTTTCCCCGGGGTCAACGTCATATGCCTCGAAGCCTCGGATAAGTTGACTGAAACTGTAGGGAAGGCAGGAATAGAATGTCTGAGAGACCTTTTGGATATATCCATTTATTTTGGAAAGTGATAAGTCTTAAGGGACGTTTTCATTAGAAATGTACCATTTGGAAGCTGCTGCTACTCCAAAGTATCTGTTTAGAAGAATGTGAAGCTTGTATAGGTGAGTTTTTGCAGTTGCGCCCGAGATCTGATAGGCGTGAGTGAAGGTGGGTCTTATTACTTGTTTGTGTAGAAGTAGCTTATTTCTCAGAGCCATGGGTGATTTTCAATTGACTAGTGGATAGAACCTCGCCATAATCTTGGATACTCTGTAAACAAGTGGTGTAGTACGAGCATGTACCTTCCAGGTAAGTCGCATTGAACCCTGGACTCATTTGATCATAATTTCATAGTCAAATGTTTAAAACTGGTCGCTATGGATTATTGCTGTTGTTGTAAGTTACGTCCTCCAACGTCAAGTCATATCGGACGATGAATAGAATGCGTGAAATGACGATCAAGTGAGCCCAGGTCGATAGAGCTTAGTGTTACACGAAATTCGTCTTTCAGGATAAGGGTAAACCATAGAAAAAGCCTTATCCAGGTATGCCACCCTGACCGAGATTCCAACTCGGGAACTCTTGAACGTCAGGCAGACATACTACCACCACGTTACCAAGGCGGTCATAGGTTTGCTGAGTGGAATAAACGTTATGAGGGATTGGAATCACTAAGTGACCCAATCCCTTCCAAAAATTAAGAAGATGATAAAAAGAACGGTACCGAAGTAAAGGATTTGCCTCTTTATTTGAATGTTATATAGGAGACATTTATGCGCAAAATACATATTTTTTTTTCTCATTAATCAACAAAACGCAAAGATGTGATACATGGCACTGTTCCATTTAAATACATTTTTTGTTTATGAACTGATAGCACTTATTTTTTAAAAATTTGCTTTCCTATTTTAATATTTCCTCCATTTCCATAAACCAAACGTGATAGATAACATCGTGCCGCCATCTATAGTCCAAGGAAGTTCAATTAGTTAAGGCGTGTTATCGCTAGAGTGGAGTAATGGCTATCATATCCCGAAATAGTTCTGCTGCACTTCTATTCGGTGAACAATTCTGTGATTTTCTCTTTCAAATATGGAATCTCGCTGCAAACATTTATTTCATAAGGAAGCATAGCTAATTCTTACAGTCTATGTTAATTCGCTGTATTTATTGGATGTGTATTTTCACGTTTCTGAGTTGTAAAGAATCTTTCGACCCCCGCTGATGGCATTGGCATCATGATTAACAATTTTGTAAGAAGTGCTGTTTCTCGGAAAGTGTTGCATATAACTTTAGGCTCTGCAAACAAAGAAAACAGTATTTCTCCAGCGACACAGCAGTTCTGGCCTTGAAAAACAAACCTGAAATTCACTTTTTAATGTTAAATTCAAAGAACGTGTGTCGATGGTTAATTGAGATATATTTTAGGTAAATTTATTTCATACAAATGAAACCTATCAACGTGAATCAGTCTGAAAGCTATTATGTGCCTGGCAAACTGTAGCCTGATTTCGATTCCTAAGGGAAGTGTTTCACAATCCTCCAAAACTTCTTTGCTTAGATCACTTGGTTCCTTTCTTCTTTTAGTAGGTGGTTAGAACTTTTGATACCACTTTTCTGAAAATGCCGGGAATTCCAGCTGTAACAAAATGTTCTCAATATTATCCATATCATTTTTAGCCTTGACTGCATCTAAATTCCTAATCTGCAATTAACCAAGTATAACTTCAAGTTGGGAAATGTTTCTATGAGAAATGTTAGCCAGAAGTGAAAGATTGATTCACTCAGGAGATAACAGCAGGAAGAAGCTTAAGAGATCGTGGTCACTGATCGAATGATTTCATCTACCCAAAGACCACAACAGAATTATTAAACTGGTATTAATGCAACAGAAACAGCTGCTCATTTTCCCCTGATTTATTGCTGGAGTATAGCACAAGGAGATTGTGGGTTGTATAATTCGGATGGTAGGAGAGAATTTGAATATACATATGAGATATACAATGAACAATTTGTTATTATTTACCTATAGTTGTGCCTAAAAATTGGCGATACTAGTGTTGCTAAGGCAGTGTACTTTTATATTATACTTGAAGATCTTCATATAGTCAAAAACAGTACACTTAAAACAAGGAATCTGTAAAGAAAAGGAAAACCAGAGAAAAGAGAATTAAAAATATGAGGAATACTACAGACGATGATGCTGCCGATGTAAAATTTCGAATTAGCTGCACTGTGATGCTGAAGCAAATGACGCATTAAAATTACCAAAATGAATAACGTATTATAAAAGCTAGAAACGCAAGACAGAAATGAAATTACCAAACTTAAATTTGTAGTGAAACATAAAAATCAACACGCACTATCGTTTGTTTATTTTGAAAGAAAGAAAATTCTAACACATCCAGAGAGACAGCGAGGCTAGGTGTGGAAAATGCTACCAAAAATGTGTAGTCAAATATGTCTTTATAGCAATGGTATAGGACAAGTATCGGAAAAGTTTGACCTCCAGTTTTCTAGATGTTGATTTCTTGATAATAAAACGATAAGTAATTTGAATTTTATGTTCTTTGGAAATATATGCACGGGATACTCTCAAGTAAACGTTAATTTCTTGCAGTTGTCTGATATGCAATGTGCACCATTAAGCTTAGCTGCAAGCTATGAGAGATTGTGGTTACAGTAAATTACAACAGCATGAATATTTTCGTAAAACCAAACTACTGTTTCATTTCATTGGTGTAAATGATGCATGATAATTTTTACTATGATTCTATTTCATTTTTAACATAATAAGCAATAGGGACTATGTGTCACATAGTCCTTGATTCTGCCTTTCTTTATCCTTCGTGTATGTGGCTCATTCCGATGGAAGAGAGGATATGTTGTAAATTATTATAAGTGACCTTTGAGGTTAATATGGGCCTATAGGGATTCTGGGACGCTTGTAGGTTTCCCCGGGGTCAACGTCATATTTCTCGAAGCCTCGGATAAGTTGACTGAAACTGTAGGGAAGGCAGGAATAGAATGTCTGAGAGACCTTTTGGATATATCCATTTATTTTGGAAAATGATAAGTCTTAAGGGACGTTTTGATTAGGAATGTACCATTTGGAAGCTGTTGCTACTCCAAAGTATCGGTTAGAAGAATTAGAAGCTTGTAATGGTGAGTTTTTGCAGTTGGGCCCGAGATCTGATATTCGTAAGTGAAGGTTGGTCTTATTACTTGTTTGTGTAGAAGTAGCTTATTTCTCAGAGCTATGGGTGATTTTGCGTTGACTAGTGGATAGAGCCTCGCCATACTCTTGGATACTCTGTAAACAAGTGGTGTAATACGAGCATGTACCTTCCAGGTAAGTCGCATGGAACCCTGGACTCATTTGAACATAATTTCATAGTCAAATGTTTAAAACTGGTCGCTATGAATTATTGCTGTTGTTGTAAGTTACGTCCTCCAACGTTAAGTCATATCGGACGCTGAATGGAATGCGTGAAATGACGCTCAAGTGAGCCCAGGTCGATAGAGCTTAGACTTACCCGAAATTCGTCTTTCAGGATAATGGGAAACCCTAGAAAAAGCCTTATCCAGGTGTCCCACCCTGACCTAGATTCCAATTCGGGACCTCTTGAACGTCAGCCAGACATACTACCACCACGTTACCAAGGCGGGCATAGGTTTGCTGAGTGGAATAAACGTTATGAGGGATTGGAATCACTAAGTGACCCAATCCCTTCCAAAAATTAAGAAGATGATAAAAAGAATGGAGCTGAAGTAAAGGAATTGCCTCCTTATTTAAATGTTATATAGGAGACATTTATGCGCAAAATACATATTTTTTTTCTCATTAATCATAAAAACGCAAAGATGTGATACGTGGCACTGTTCCATTTAAATACATGCTTAATTTATGAACTGATAGCACTTATTTCTTACAAATTTTCTGTCCTATTTTAATATTTCCTCCATTTCCATAAACCAAACGTGATAGATAACATCGTGCCGCCATCTATAGTCCAAGGAAGTTCAATTAGTTAAGGCGTTTTATCGCTAGAGTGGAGTAATGGCTATCATATCCCGAAATAGTTCTGCTGCACTTCTATTCGGTGAACAATTCTGTCATTTTCTCTTTCAAATATGGAATCTTGCTACAAACATTTATTTCATAAGGAAGCACAGCTAATTCTTACTGTCTATGTTAATTCGCTGTATTTATTGGATGTGTATTTTCAGGTTTCTGAGTTGTAAAGAATCTTTCGACCCCCGTTGATGGCGTAGGCATCATGATTAACAATTTTGTAAGAAGTGCTGTTTCTCGGAAAGTGTTACATATAACTTTAGGCTCTGCAAACAAAGAAAACAGTATTTCTCCAGCGACACAGCAGTTCTGACCTTGAAAAATAAACCTGAAATTCACTTTTTAATGTTAAATTCAAAGAACGTGTGTCAATGGTTAATTGAGATATATTTTAAGAAAATTTATTTCATACAAATGAAACATATCAACGTGAATCAGTCTGAAAGCAATTATGTGCCTGACAAACTGTAGCCTGATTTCGATTCCTAAGAGAAGTGTGTCACAATCCTCCAAAACTTCTTTGCTTAGATCACTTGGTTCCTTTCTTATTTTAGTAGGTGGTTAGCACTTTTGATACCACTTTTCCGAAAATGCCGGGAATTCCAGCGGTAACAAAATGTTCTCAATATTATCCATATCATTTTTAGCCTTGACTGCATCTAAATTCCTAATCTGCACTTAACCAAGTATAACTTCAAGTTGGGAAATGTTTCTTTGAGAAATGTTAGCCAGAAGTGACAGATTGATTCACTCAGAAGATAACAGCAGGAAGAAGCGTAAGAGATCGTGGTCACTGATCGAGTGGTTTCATCTACCCAAAGACCACAACAAAATAATTAAACTGATATTAATGCAACAGAAACAGCTGCTCATTTTCCCCTGATTTATTGCTGGAGTATAGCACAAGGAGATTGTGGGTTGTATAATTCGGATGGTAGGAGAGAATTTGAATATACATATGAGATATACAATGAACAATTTGTTATTATTTACCTATAGTTGTGCCTAAAAATTGGCGATACTAGTGTTGCTAAGGCAGTGTACTTTTATATTATACTTGAAGATCTTCATATAGTCAAAAACAGTACACTTAAAACAAGGAATCTGTAAAGAAAAGGAAAAACAGAGAAAAGAGAATTAAAAATATGAGGAATACTAAAGACGATGATGCTGCCGATGTAAAATTTCGAATTAGCTGCGCTGTGATGCTGAAGCAAATGACGCATTAAAATTACCAAAATGAATAACGTATTATAAAAGCTAGAAACGCAAGACAGAAATGAAATTACCAAACTTAAATTTGTAGTGAAACATAAAAATCAACACGCACTATCGTTTGTTTATTTTGAAAGAAAGGAAATTCTAACACATCCAGAGAGACAGCGAGGCTAGGTGTAGAAAATGCTACCAAAAATGTGTAGTCAAATATGTCTTTATAGCAATGGTATAGGACAAGTATCGGAAAAGTTTGACCTCCAGTTTTCCAGATGTTGATTTCTTGATAATAAAACAATAAGTAATTTGAATTTTATGTTCTTTGGAAATATATGCACGGGATACTCTCAAGTAAACGTTAATTTCTTGCAGTTGTCTGATATGCAATGTGCACCATTAAGCTTAGCTGCAAGCTATGAGAGATTGTGGTTACAGTAAATTACAACAGCATTAATATTTTCGTAAAACCAAACTACTGTTTCATTTCTTTGGTGTAAATGATGCATGATAATGATTCTATTTCATATTTAACATAATAAGCAACAGGGACTATGTGTCACATACTCCTTGATTCTGCCTTTCTTTATCCTTCGTTTATGTGGCTCATTCCGATGGAAGAGAGGATATGTTGTAAATTGTTATAAGTGACCTTTGAGGTTATGATGGGCCTATAGGTAATCTGGGACGCTTGTAGGTTTCCCCGGGGTCAACGTCATATGCCTCGAAGCCTCGGATAAGTTGACTGAAACTGTAGGGAAGGCAGGAATAGAATGTCTGAGAGACCTTTTGGATATATCCATTTATTTTGGAAAGTGATAAGTCTTAAGGGACGTTTTCATTAGAAATGTACCATTTGGAAGCTGCTGCTACTCCAAAGTATCTGTTTAGAAGAATGTGAAGCTTGTATAGGTGAGTTTTTGCAGTTGCGCCCGAGATCTGATAGGCGTGAGTGAAGGTGGGTCTTATTACTTGTTTGTGTAGAAGTAGCTTATTTCTCAGAGCCATGGGTGATTTTCAATTGACTAGTGGATAGAACCTCGCCATAATCTTGGATACTCTGTAAACAAGTGGTGTAGTACGAGCATGTACCTTCCAGGTAAGTCGCATTGAACCCTGGACTCATTTGATCATAATTTCATAGTCAAATGTTTAAAACTGGTCGCTATGGATTATTGCTGTTGTTGTAAGTTACGTCCTCCAACGTCAAGTCATATCGGACGATGAATAGAATGCGTGAAATGACGATCAAGTGAGCCCAGGTCGATAGAGCTTAGTGTTACACGAAATTCGTCTTTCAGGATAAGGGTAAACCATAGAAAAAGCCTTATCCAGGTATGCCACCCTGACCGAGATTCCAACTCGGGAACTCTTGAACGTCAGGCAGACATACTACCACCACGTTACCAAGGCGGTCATAGGTTTGCTGAGTGGAATAAACGTTATGAGGGATTGGAATCACTAAGTGACCCAATCCCTTCCAAAAATTAAGAAGATGATAAAAAGAACGGTACCGAAGTAAAGGATTTGCCTCTTTATTTGAATGTTATATAGGAGACATTTATGCGCAAAATACATATTTTTTTTTCTCATTAATCAACAAAACGCAAAGATGTGATACATGGCACTGTTCCATTTAAATACATTTTTTGTTTATGAACTGATAGCACTTATTTTTTAAAAATTTGCTTTCCTATTTTAATATTTCCTCCATTTCCATAAACCAAACGTGATAGATAACATCGTGCCGCCATCTATAGTCCAAGGAAGTTCAATTAGTTAAGGCGTGTTATCGCTAGAGTGGAGTAATGGCTATCATATCCCGAAATAGTTCTGCTGCACTTCTATTCGGTGAACAATTCTGTGATTTTCTCTTTCAAATATGGAATCTCGCTGCAAACATTTATTTCATAAGGAAGCATAGCTAATTCTTACAGTCTATGTTAATTCGCTGTATTTATTGGATGTGTATTTTCACGTTTCTGAGTTGTAAAGAATCTTTCGACCCCCGCTGATGGCATTGGCATCATGATTAACAATTTTGTAAGAAGTGCTGTTTCTCGGAAAGTGTTGCATATAACTTTAGGCTCTGCAAACAAAGAAAACAGTATTTCTCCAGCGACACAGCAGTTCTGGCCTTGAAAAACAAACCTGAAATTCACTTTTTAATGTTAAATTCAAAGAACGTGTGTCGATGGTTAATTGAGATATATTTTAGGTAAATTTATTTCATACAAATGAAACCTATCAACGTGAATCAGTCTGAAAGCTATTATGTGCCTGGCAAACTGTAGCCTGATTTCGATTCCTAAGGGAAGTGTTTCACAATCCTCCAAAACTTCTTTGCTTAGATCACTTGGTTCCTTTCTTCTTTTAGTAGGTGGTTAGAACTTTTGATACCACTTTTCTGAAAATGCCGGGAATTCCAGCTGTAACAAAATGTTCTCAATATTATCCATATCATTTTTAGCCTTGACTGCATCTAAATTCCTAATCTGCAATTAACCAAGTATAACTTCAAGTTGGGAAATGTTTCTATGAGAAATGTTAGCCAGAAGTGAAAGATTGATTCACTCAGGAGATAACAGCAGGAAGAAGCTTAAGAGATCGTGGTCACTGATCGAATGATTTCATCTACCCAAAGACCACAACAGAATTATTAAACTGGTATTAATGCAACAGAAACAGCTGCTCATTTTCCCCTGATTTATTGCTGGAGTATAGCACAAGGAGATTGTGGGTTGTATAATTCGGATGGTAGGAGAGAATTTGAATATACATATGAGATATACAATGAACAATTTGTTATTATTTACCTATAGTTGTGCCTAAAAATTGGCGATACTAGTGTTGCTAAGGCAGTGTACTTTTATATTATACTTGAAGATCTTCATATAGTCAAAAACAGTACACTTAAAACAAGGAATCTGTAAAGAAAAGGAAAACCAGAGAAAAGAGAATTAAAAATATGAGGAATACTACAGACGATGATGCTGCCGATGTAAAATTTCGAATTAGCTGCACTGTGATGCTGAAGCAAATGACGCATTAAAATTACCAAAATGAATAACGTATTATAAAAGCTAGAAACGCAAGACAGAAATGAAATTACCAAACTTAAATTTGTAGTGAAACATAAAAATCAACACGCACTATCGTTTGTTTATTTTGAAAGAAAGAAAATTCTAACACATCCAGAGAGACAGCGAGGCTAGGTGTGGAAAATGCTACCAAAAATGTGTAGTCAAATATGTCTTTATAGCAATGGTATAGGACAAGTATCGGAAAAGTTTGACCTCCAGTTTTCTAGATGTTGATTTCTTGATAATAAAACGATAAGTAATTTGAATTTTATGTTCTTTGGAAATATATGCACGGGATACTCTCAAGTAAACGTTAATTTCTTGCAGTTGTCTGATATGCAATGTGCACCATTAAGCTTAGCTGCAAGCTATGAGAGATTGTGGTTACAGTAAATTACAACAGCATGAATATTTTCGTAAAACCAAACTACTGTTTCATTTCATTGGTGTAAATGATGCATGATAATTTTTACTATGATTCTATTTCATTTTTAACATAATAAGCAATAGGGACTATGTGTCACATAGTCCTTGATTCTGCCTTTCTTTATCCTTCGTGTATGTGGCTCATTCCGATGGAAGAGAGGATATGTTGTAAATTATTATAAGTGACCTTTGAGGTTAATATGGGCCTATAGGGATTCTGGGACGCTTGTAGGTTTCCCCGGGGTCAACGTCATATTTCTCGAAGCCTCGGATAAGTTGACTGAAACTGTAGGGAAGGCAGGAATAGAATGTCTGAGAGACCTTTTGGATATATCCATTTATTTTGGAAAATGATAAGTCTTAAGGGACGTTTTGATTAGGAATGTACCATTTGGAAGCTGTTGCTACTCCAAAGTATCGGTTAGAAGAATTAGAAGCTTGTAATGGTGAGTTTTTGCAGTTGGGCCCGAGATCTGATATTCGTAAGTGAAGGTTGGTCTTATTACTTGTTTGTGTAGAAGTAGCTTATTTCTCAGAGCTATGGGTGATTTTGCGTTGACTAGTGGATAGAGCCTCGCCATACTCTTGGATACTCTGTAAACAAGTGGTGTAATACGAGCATGTACCTTCCAGGTAAGTCGCATGGAACCCTGGACTCATTTGAACATAATTTCATAGTCAAATGTTTAAAACTGGTCGCTATGAATTATTGCTGTTGTTGTAAGTTACGTCCTCCAACGTTAAGTCATATCGGACGCTGAATGGAATGCGTGAAATGACGCTCAAGTGAGCCCAGGTCGATAGAGCTTAGACTTACCCGAAATTCGTCTTTCAGGATAATGGGAAACCCTAGAAAAAGCCTTATCCAGGTGTCCCACCCTGACCTAGATTCCAATTCGGGACCTCTTGAACGTCAGCCAGACATACTACCACCACGTTACCAAGGCGGGCATAGGTTTGCTGAGTGGAATAAACGTTATGAGGGATTGGAATCACTAAGTGACCCAATCCCTTCCAAAAATTAAGAAGATGATAAAAAGAATGGAGCTGAAGTAAAGGAATTGCCTCCTTATTTAAATGTTATATAGGAGACATTTATGCGCAAAATACATATTTTTTTTCTCATTAATCATAAAAACGCAAAGATGTGATACGTGGCACTGTTCCATTTAAATACATGCTTAATTTATGAACTGATAGCACTTATTTCTTACAAATTTTCTGTCCTATTTTAATATTTCCTCCATTTCCATAAACCAAACGTGATAGATAACATCGTGCCGCCATCTATAGTCCAAGGAAGTTCAATTAGTTAAGGCGTTTTATCGCTAGAGTGGAGTAATGGCTATCATATCCCGAAATAGTTCTGCTGCACTTCTATTCGGTGAACAATTCTGTCATTTTCTCTTTCAAATATGGAATCTTGCTACAAACATTTATTTCATAAGGAAGCACAGCTAATTCTTACTGTCTATGTTAATTCGCTGTATTTATTGGATGTGTATTTTCAGGTTTCTGAGTTGTAAAGAATCTTTCGACCCCCGTTGATGGCGTAGGCATCATGATTAACAATTTTGTAAGAAGTGCTGTTTCTCGGAAAGTGTTACATATAACTTTAGGCTCTGCAAACAAAGAAAACAGTATTTCTCCAGCGACACAGCAGTTCTGACCTTGAAAAATAAACCTGAAATTCACTTTTTAATGTTAAATTCAAAGAACGTGTGTCAATGGTTAATTGAGATATATTTTAAGAAAATTTATTTCATACAAATGAAACATATCAACGTGAATCAGTCTGAAAGCAATTATGTGCCTGACAAACTGTAGCCTGATTTCGATTCCTAAGAGAAGTGTGTCACAATCCTCCAAAACTTCTTTGCTTAGATCACTTGGTTCCTTTCTTATTTTAGTAGGTGGTTAGCACTTTTGATACCACTTTTCCGAAAATGCCGGGAATTCCAGCGGTAACAAAATGTTCTCAATATTATCCATATCATTTTTAGCCTTGACTGCATCTAAATTCCTAATCTGCACTTAACCAAGTATAACTTCAAGTTGGGAAATGTTTCTTTGAGAAATGTTAGCCAGAAGTGACAGATTGATTCACTCAGAAGATAACAGCAGGAAGAAGCGTAAGAGATCGTGGTCACTGATCGAGTGGTTTCATCTACCCAAAGACCACAACAAAATAATTAAACTGATATTAATGCAACAGAAACAGCTGCTCATTTTCCCCTGATTTATTGCTGGAGTATAGCACAAGGAGATTGTGGGTTGTATAATTCGGATGGTAGGAGAGAATTTGAATATACATATGAGATATACAATGAACAATTTGTTATTATTTACCTATAGTTGTGCCTAAAAATTGGCGATACTAGTGTTGCTAAGGCAGTGTACTTTTATATTATACTTGAAGATCTTCATATAGTCAAAAACAGTACACTTAAAACAAGGAATCTGTAAAGAAAAGGAAAAACAGAGAAAAGAGAATTAAAAATATGAGGAATACTAAAGACGATGATGCTGCCGATGTAAAATTTCGAATTAGCTGCGCTGTGATGCTGAAGCAAATGACGCATTAAAATTACCAAAATGAATAACGTATTATAAAAGCTAGAAACGCAAGACAGAAATGAAATTACCAAACTTAAATTTGTAGTGAAACATAAAAATCAACACGCACTATCGTTTGTTTATTTTGAAAGAAAGGAAATTCTAACACATCCAGAGAGACAGCGAGGCTAGGTGTAGAAAATGCTACCAAAAATGTGTAGTCAAATATGTCTTTATAGCAATGGTATAGGACAAGTATCGGAAAAGTTTGACCTCCAGTTTTCCAGATGTTGATTTCTTGATAATAAAACAATAAGTAATTTGAATTTTATGTTCTTTGGAAATATATGCACGGGATACTCTCAAGTAAACGTTAATTTCTTGCAGTTGTCTGATATGCAATGTGCACCATTAAGCTTAGCTGCAAGCTATGAGAGATTGTGGTTACAGTAAATTACAACAGCATTAATATTTTCGTAAAACCAAACTACTGTTTCATTTCTTTGGTGTAAATGATGCATGATAATGATTCTATTTCATATTTAACATAATAAGCAACAGGGACTATGTGTCACATACTCCTTGATTCTGCCTTTCTTTATCCTTCGTTTATGTGGCTCATTCCGATGGAAGAGAGGATATGTTGTAAATTGTTATAAGTGACCTTTGAGGTTATGATGGGCCTATAGGTAATCTGGGACGCTTGTAGGTTTCCCCGGGGTCAACGTCATATGCCTCGAAGCCTCGGATAAGTTGACTGAAACTGTAGGGAAGGCAGGAATAGAATGTCTGAGAGACCTTTTGGATATATCCATTTATTTTGGAAAGTGATAAGTCTTAAGGGACGTTTTCATTAGAAATGTACCATTTGGAAGCTGCTGCTACTCCAAAGTATCTGTTTAGAAGAATGTGAAGCTTGTATAGGTGAGTTTTTGCAGTTGCGCCCGAGATCTGATAGGCGTGAGTGAAGGTGGGTCTTATTACTTGTTTGTGTAGAAGTAGCTTATTTCTCAGAGCCATGGGTGATTTTCAATTGACTAGTGGATAGAACCTCGCCATAATCTTGGATACTCTGTAAACAAGTGGTGTAGTACGAGCATGTACCTTCCAGGTAAGTCGCATTGAACCCTGGACTCATTTGATCATAATTTCATAGTCAAATGTTTAAAACTGGTCGCTATGGATTATTGCTGTTGTTGTAAGTTACGTCCTCCAACGTCAAGTCATATCGGACGATGAATAGAATGCGTGAAATGACGATCAAGTGAGCCCAGGTCGATAGAGCTTAGTGTTACACGAAATTCGTCTTTCAGGATAAGGGTAAACCATAGAAAAAGCCTTATCCAGGTATGCCACCCTGACCGAGATTCCAACTCGGGAACTCTTGAACGTCAGGCAGACATACTACCACCACGTTACCAAGGCGGTCATAGGTTTGCTGAGTGGAATAAACGTTATGAGGGATTGGAATCACTAAGTGACCCAATCCCTTCCAAAAATTAAGAAGATGATAAAAAGAACGGTACCGAAGTAAAGGATTTGCCTCTTTATTTGAATGTTATATAGGAGACATTTATGCGCAAAATACATATTTTTTTTTCTCATTAATCAACAAAACGCAAAGATGTGATACATGGCACTGTTCCATTTAAATACATTTTTTGTTTATGAACTGATAGCACTTATTTTTTAAAAATTTGCTTTCCTATTTTAATATTTCCTCCATTTCCATAAACCAAACGTGATAGATAACATCGTGCCGCCATCTATAGTCCAAGGAAGTTCAATTAGTTAAGGCGTGTTATCGCTAGAGTGGAGTAATGGCTATCATATCCCGAAATAGTTCTGCTGCACTTCTATTCGGTGAACAATTCTGTGATTTTCTCTTTCAAATATGGAATCTCGCTGCAAACATTTATTTCATAAGGAAGCATAGCTAATTCTTACAGTCTATGTTAATTCGCTGTATTTATTGGATGTGTATTTTCACGTTTCTGAGTTGTAAAGAATCTTTCGACCCCCGCTGATGGCATTGGCATCATGATTAACAATTTTGTAAGAAGTGCTGTTTCTCGGAAAGTGTTGCATATAACTTTAGGCTCTGCAAACAAAGAAAACAGTATTTCTCCAGCGACACAGCAGTTCTGGCCTTGAAAAACAAACCTGAAATTCACTTTTTAATGTTAAATTCAAAGAACGTGTGTCGATGGTTAATTGAGATATATTTTAGGTAAATTTATTTCATACAAATGAAACCTATCAACGTGAATCAGTCTGAAAGCTATTATGTGCCTGGCAAACTGTAGCCTGATTTCGATTCCTAAGGGAAGTGTTTCACAATCCTCCAAAACTTCTTTGCTTAGATCACTTGGTTCCTTTCTTCTTTTAGTAGGTGGTTAGAACTTTTGATACCACTTTTCTGAAAATGCCGGGAATTCCAGCTGTAACAAAATGTTCTCAATATTATCCATATCATTTTTAGCCTTGACTGCATCTAAATTCCTAATCTGCAATTAACCAAGTATAACTTCAAGTTGGGAAATGTTTCTATGAGAAATGTTAGCCAGAAGTGAAAGATTGATTCACTCAGGAGATAACAGCAGGAAGAAGCTTAAGAGATCGTGGTCACTGATCGAATGATTTCATCTACCCAAAGACCACAACAGAATTATTAAACTGGTATTAATGCAACAGAAACAGCTGCTCATTTTCCCCTGATTTATTGCTGGAGTATAGCACAAGGAGATTGTGGGTTGTATAATTCGGATGGTAGGAGAGAATTTGAATATACATATGAGATATACAATGAACAATTTGTTATTATTTACCTATAGTTGTGCCTAAAAATTGGCGATACTAGTGTTGCTAAGGCAGTGTACTTTTATATTATACTTGAAGATCTTCATATAGTCAAAAACAGTACACTTAAAACAAGGAATCTGTAAAGAAAAGGAAAAACAGAGAAAAGAGAATTAAAAATATGAGGAATACTACAGACGATGATGCTGCCGATGTAAAATTTCGAATTAGCTGCACTGTGATGCTGAAGCAAATGACGCATTAAAATTACCAAAATGAATAACGTATTATAAAAGCTAGAAACGCAAGACAGAAATGAAATTACCAAACTTAAATTTGTAGTGAAACATAAAAATCAACACGCACTATCGTTTGTTTATTTTGAAAGAAAGAAAATTCTAACACATCCAGAGAGACAGCGAGGCTAGGTGTGGAAAATGCTACCAAAAATGTGTAGTCAAATATGTCTTTATAGCAATGGTATAGGACAAGTATCGGAAAAGTTTGACCTCCAGTTTTCTAGATGTTGATTTCTTGATAATAAAACGATAAGTAATTTGAATTTTATGTTCTTTGGAAATATATGCACGGGATACTCTCAAGTAAACGTTAATTTCTTGCAGTTGTCTGATATGCAATGTGCACCATTAAGCTTAGCTGCAAGCTATGAGAGATTGTGGTTACAGTAAATTACAACAGCATGAATATTTTCGTAAAACCAAACTACTGTTTCATTTCATTGGTGTAAATGATGCATGATAATTTTTACTATGATTCTATTTCATTTTTAACATAATAAGCAATAGGGACTATGTGTCACATAGTCCTTGATTCTGCCTTTCTTTATCCTTCGTGTATGTGGCTCATTCCGATGGAAGAGAGGATATGTTGTAAATTATTATAAGTGACCTTTGAGGTTAATATGGGCCTATAGGGATTCTGGGACGCTTGTAGGTTTCCCCGGGGTCAACGTCATATTTCTCGAAGCCTCGGATAAGTTGACTGAAACTGTAGGGAAGGCAGGAATAGAATGTCTGAGAGACCTTTTGGATATATCCATTTATTTTGGAAAATGATAAGTCTTAAGGGACGTTTTGATTAGGAATGTACCATTTGGAAGCTGTTGCTACTCCAAAGTATCGGTTAGAAGAATTAGAAGCTTGTAATGGTGAGTTTTTGCAGTTGGGCCCGAGATCTGATATTCGTAAGTGAAGGTTGGTCTTATTACTTGTTTGTGTAGAAGTAGCTTATTTCTCAGAGCTATGGGTGATTTTGCGTTGACTAGTGGATAGAGCCTCGCCATACTCTTGGATACTCTGTAAACAAGTGGTGTAATACGAGCATGTACCTTCCAGGTAAGTCGCATGGAACCCTGGACTCATTTGAACATAATTTCATAGTCAAATGTTTAAAACTGGTCGCTATGAATTATTGCTGTTGTTGTAAGTTACGTCCTCCAACGTTAAGTCATATCGGACGCTGAATGGAATGCGTGAAATGACGCTCAAGTGAGCCCAGGTCGATAGAGCTTAGACTTACCCGAAATTCGTCTTTCAGGATAATGGGAAACCCTAGAAAAAGCCTTATCCAGGTGTCCCACCCTGACCTAGATTCCAATTCGGGACCTCTTGAACGTCAGCCAGACATACTACCACCACGTTACCAAGGCGGGCATAGGTTTGCTGAGTGGAATAAACGTTATGAGGGATTGGAATCACTAAGTGACCCAATCCCTTCCAAAAATTAAGAAGATGATAAAAAGAATGGAGCTGAAGTAAAGGAATTGCCTCCTTATTTAAATGTTATATAGGAGACATTTATGCGCAAAATACATATTTTTTTTCTCATTAATCATAAAAACGCAAAGATGTGATACGTGGCACTGTTCCATTTAAATACATGCTTAATTTATGAACTGATAGCACTTATTTCTTACAAATTTTCTGTCCTATTTTAATATTTCCTCCATTTCCATAAACCAAACGTGATAGATAACATCGTGCCGCCATCTATAGTCCAAGGAAGTTCAATTAGTTAAGGCGTTTTATCGCTAGAGTGGAGTAATGGCTATCATATCCCGAAATAGTTCTGCTGCACTTCTATTCGGTGAACAATTCTGTCATTTTCTCTTTCAAATATGGAATCTTGCTACAAACATTTATTTCATAAGGAAGCACAGCTAATTCTTACTGTCTATGTTAATTCGCTGTATTTATTGGATGTGTATTTTCAGGTTTCTGAGTTGTAAAGAATCTTTCGACCCCCGTTGATGGCGTAGGCATCATGATTAACAATTTTGTAAGAAGTGCTGTTTCTCGGAAAGTGTTACATATAACTTTAGGCTCTGCAAACAAAGAAAACAGTATTTCTCCAGCGACACAGCAGTTCTGACCTTGAAAAATAAACCTGAAATTCACTTTTTAATGTTAAATTCAAAGAACGTGTGTCAATGGTTAATTGAGATATATTTTAAGAAAATTTATTTCATACAAATGAAACATATCAACGTGAATCAGTCTGAAAGCAATTATGTGCCTGACAAACTGTAGCCTGATTTCGATTCCTAAGAGAAGTGTGTCACAATCCTCCAAAACTTCTTTGCTTAGATCACTTGGTTCCTTTCTTATTTTAGTAGGTGGTTAGCACTTTTGATACCACTTTTCCGAAAATGCCGGGAATTCCAGCGGTAACAAAATGTTCTCAATATTATCCATATCATTTTTAGCCTTGACTGCATCTAAATTCCTAATCTGCACTTAACCAAGTATAACTTCAAGTTGGGAAATGTTTCTTTGAGAAATGTTAGCCAGAAGTGACAGATTGATTCACTCAGAAGATAACAGCAGGAAGAAGCGTAAGAGATCGTGGTCACTGATCGAGTGGTTTCATCTACCCAAAGACCACAACAAAATAATTAAACTGATATTAATGCAACAGAAACAGCTGCTCATTTTCCCCTGATTTATTGCTGGAGTATAGCACAAGGAGATTGTGGGTTGTATAATTCGGATGGTAGGAGAGAATTTGAATATACATATGAGATATACAATGAACAATTTGTTATTATTTACCTATAGTTGTGCCTAAAAATTGGCGATACTAGTGTTGCTAAGGCAGTGTACTTTTATATTATACTTGAAGATCTTCATATAGTCAAAAACAGTACACTTAAAACAAGGAATCTGTAAAGAAAAGGAAAAACAGAGAAAAGAGAATTAAAAATATGAGGAATACTAAAGACGATGATGCTGCCGATGTAAAATTTCGAATTAGCTGCGCTGTGATGCTGAAGCAAATGACGCATTAAAATTACCAAAATGAATAACGTATTATAAAAGCTAGAAACGCAAGACAGAAATGAAATTACCAAACTTAAATTTGTAGTGAAACATAAAAATCAACACGCACTATCGTTTGTTTATTTTGAAAGAAAGGAAATTCTAACACATCCAGAGAGACAGCGAGGCTAGGTGTAGAAAATGCTACCAAAAATGTGTAGTCAAATATGTCTTTATAGCAATGGTATAGGACAAGTATCGGAAAAGTTTGACCTCCAGTTTTCCAGATGTTGATTTCTTGATAATAAAACAATAAGTAATTTGAATTTTATGTTCTTTGGAAATATATGCACGGGATACTCTCAAGTAAACGTTAATTTCTTGCAGTTGTCTGATATGCAATGTGCACCATTAAGCTTAGCTGCAAGCTATGAGAGATTGTGGTTACAGTAAATTACAACAGCATTAATATTTTCGTAAAACCAAACTACTGTTTCATTTCTTTGGTGTAAATGATGCATGATAATGATTCTATTTCATATTTAACATAATAAGCAACAGGGACTATGTGTCACATACTCCTTGATTCTGCCTTTCTTTATCCTTCGTTTATGTGGCTCATTCCGATGGAAGAGAGGATATGTTGTAAATTATTATAAGTGACCTTTGAGGTTATGATGGGCCTATAGGTAATCTGGGACGCTTGTAGGTTTACCCGGGGTCAACGTCATATGCCTCGAAGCCTCGGATAAGTTGACTGAAACTGTAGGGAAGGCAGGAATAGAATGTCTGAGAGACATTTTGGATATATCCATTTATTTTGGAAAGTGATAAGTCTTAAGGGACGTTTTCATTAGAAATGTACCATTTGGAAGCTGCTGCTACTCCAAAGTATCTGTTTAGAAGAATGTGAAGCTTGTATAGGTGAGTTTTTGCAGTTGCGCCCGAGATCTGATAGGCGTGAGTGAAGGTGGGTCTTATTACTTGTTTGTGTAGAAGTAGCTTATTTCTCAGAGCCATGGGTGATTTTCAATTGACTAGTGTATAGAACCTCGCCATAATCTTGGATACTCTGTAAACAAGTGGTGTAGTACGAGCATGTACCTTCCAGGTAAGTCGCATTGAACCCTGGACTCATTTGATCATAATTTCATAGTCAAATGTTTAAAACTGGTCGCTATGGATTATTGCTGTTGTTGTAAGTTACGTCCTCCAACGTCAAGTCATATCGGACGATGAATAGAATGCGTGAAATGACGATCAAGTGAGCCCAGGTCGATAGAGCTTAGTGTTACACGAAATTCGTCTTTCAGGATAAGGGTAAACCATAGAAAAAGCCTTATCCAGGTATGCCACCCTGACCGAGATTCCAACTCGGGAACTCTTGAACGTCAGGCAGACATACTACCACCACGTTACCAAGGCGGTCATAGGTTTGCTGAGTGGAATAAACGTTATGAGGGATTGGAATCACTAAGTGACCCAATCCCTTCCAAAAATTAAGAAGATGATAAAAAGAACGGTACTGAAGTAAAGGATTTGCCTCTTTATTTGAATGTTATATAGGAGACATTTATGCGCAAAATACATATTTTTTTTCTCATTAATCAACAAAACGCAAAGATGTGATACATGGCACTGTTCCATTTAAATACATTTTTTGTTTATGAACTGATAGCACTTATTTTTTAAAAATTTGCTTTCCTATTTTAATATTTCCTCCATTTCCATAAACCAAACGTGATAGATAACATCGTGCCGCCATCTATAGTCCAAGGAAGTTCAATTAGTTAAGGCGTTTTATCGCTAGAGTGGAGTAATGGCTATCATATCCCGAAATAGTTCTGCTGCACTTCTATTCGGTGAACAATTCTGTGATTTTCTCTTTCAAATATGGAATCTCGCTGCAAACATTTATTTCATAAGGAAGCATAGCTAATTCTTACAGTCTATGTTAATTCGCTGTATTTATTGGATGTGTATTTTCACGTTTCTGAGTTGTAAAGAATCTTTCGACCCCCGCTGATGGCATTGGCATCATGATTAACAATTTTGTAAGAAGTGCTGTTTCTCGGAAAGTGTTGCATATAACTTTAGGCTCTGCAAACAAAGAAAACAGTATTTCTCCAGCGACACAGCAGTTCTGGCCTTGAAAAACAAACCTGAAATTCACTTTTTAATGTTAAATTCAAAGAACGTGTGTCGATGGTTAATTGAGATATATTTTAGGTAAATTTATTTCATACAAATGAAACCTATCAACGTGAATCAGTCTGAAAGCTATTATGTGCCTGGCAAACTGTAGCCTGATTTCGATTCCTAAGGGAAGTGTTTCACAATCCTCCAAAACTTCTTTGCTTAGATCACTTGGTTCCTTTCTTCTTTTAGTAGGTGGTTAGAACTTTTGATACCACTTTTCTGAAAATGCCGGGAATTCCAGCTGTAACAAAATGTTCTCAATATTATCCATATCATTTTTAGCCTTGACTGCATCTAAATTCCTAATCTGCAATTAACCAAGTATAACTTCAAGTTGGGAAATGTTTCTATGAGAAATGTTAGCCAGAAGTGAAAGATTGATTCACTCAGAAGATAACAGCAGGAAGAAGCTTAAGAGATCGTGGTCACTGATCGAATGATTTCATCTACCCAAAGACCACAACAGAATTATTAAACTGGTATTAATGCAACAGTAACAGCTGCTCATTTTCCCCTGACTTATTGCTGGAGTATAACACAAGGAGAATGTGGGTTGTATAATTCGGATGGTAGGAGAGAATTTGAATATACATATGAGATATATAATGAACAATTTGTTATTATTTACCTATAGTTGTGCCTAAAAATTGGCGATACTAGTGTTGCTAAGGCAGTGTACTTTTATATTATACTTGAAGATCTTCATATAGTCAAAAACAGTACACTTAAAACAAGGAATCTGTAAAGAAAAGGAAAAACAGAGAAAAGAGAATTAAAAATATGAGGAATACTACAGACGATGATGCTGCCGATGTAAAATTTCGAATTAGCTGCACTGTGATGCTGAAGCAAATGACGCATTAAAATTACCAAAATGAATAACGTATTATAAAAGCTAGAAACGCAAGACAGAAATGAAATTACCAAACTTAAATTTGTAGTGAAACATAAAAATCAACACGCACTATCGTTTGTTTATTTTGAAAGAAAGAAAATTCTAACACATCCAGAGAGACAGCGAGGCTAGGTGTGGAAAATGCTACCAAAAATGTGTAGTCAAATATGTCTTTATAGCAATGGTATAGGACAAGTATCGGAAAAGTTTGACCTCCAGTTTTCTAGATGTTGATTTCTTGATAATAAAACGATAAGTAATTTGAATTTTATGTTCTTTGGAAATATATGCACGGGATACTCTCAAGTAAACGTTAATTTCTTGCAGTTGTCTGATATGCAATGTGCACCATTAAGCTTAGCTGCAAGCTATGAGAGATTGTGGTTACAGTAAATTACAACAGCATGAATATTTTCGTAAAACCAAACTACTGTTTCATTTCATTGGTGTAAATGATGCATGATAATTTTTACTATGATTCTATTTCATTTTTAACATAATAAGCAATAGGGACTATGTGTCACATAGTCCTTGATTCTGCCTTTCTTTATCCTTCGTGTATGTGGCTCATTCCGATGGAAGAGAGGATATGTTGTAAATTATTATAAGTGACCTTTGAGGTTAATATGGGCCTATAGGGATTCTGGGACGCTTGTAGGTTTCCCCGGGGTCAACGTCATATTTCTCGAAGCCTCGGATAAGTTGACTGAAACTGTAGGGAAGGCAGGAATAGAATGTCTGAGAGACCTTTTGGATATATCCATTTATTTTGGAAAATGATAAGTCTTAAGGGACGTTTTGATTAGGAATGTACCATTTGGAAGCTGTTGCTACTCCAAAGTATCGGTTAGAAGAATTTGAAGCTTGTAATGGTGAGTTTTTGCAGTTGGGCCCGAGATCTGATATTCGTAAGTGAAGGTTGGTCTTATTACTTGTTTGTGTAGAAGTAGCTTATTTCTCAGAGCTATGGGTGATTTTGCGTTGACTAGTGGATAGAACCTCGCCATACTCTTGGATACTCTGTAAACAAGTGGTGTAATACGAGCATGTACCTTCCAGGTAAGTCGCATGGAACCCTGGACTCATTTGAACATAATTTCATAGTCAAATGTTTAAAACTGGTCGCTATGAATTATTGCTGTTGTTGTAAGTTACGTCCTCCAACGTTAAGTCATATCGGACGCTGAATGGAATGCGTGAAATGACGCTCAAGTGAGCCCAGGTCGATAGAGCTTAGACTTACCCGAAATTCGTCTTTCAGGATAATGGTAAACCCTAGAAAAAGCCTTATCCAGGTGTCCCACCCTGACCTAGATTCCAATTCGGGACCTCTTGAACGTCAGGCAGACATACTACCACCACGTTACCAAGGCGGGCATAGGTTTGCTGAGTGGAATAAACGTTATGAGGGATTGGAATCACTAAGTGACCCAATCCCTTCCAAAAATTAAGAAGATGATAAAAAGAATGGAGCTGAAGTAAAGGAATTGCCTCCTTATTTAAATGTTATATAGGAGACATTTATGCGCAAAATACATATTTTTTTTCTCATTAATCATAAAAACGCAAAGATGTGATACGTGGCACTGTTCCATTTAAATACATGCTTAATTTATGAACTGATAGCACTTATTTCTTACAAATTTTCTGTCCTATTTTAATATTTCCTCCATTTCCATAAACCAAACGTGATAGATAACATCGTGCCGCCATCTATAGTCCAAGGAAGTTCAATTAGTTAAGGCGTTTTATCGCTAGAGTGGAGTAATGGCTATCATATCCCGAAATAGTTCTGCTGCACTTCTATTCGGTGAACAATTCTGTCATTTTCTCTTTCAAATATGGAATCTTGCTACAAACATTTATTTCATAAGGAAGCACAGCTAATTCTTACTGTCTATGTTAATTCGCTGTATTTATTGGATGTGTATTTTCAGGTTTCTGAGTTGTAAAGAATCTTTCGACCCCCGTTGATGGCGTAGGCATCATGATTAACAATTTTGTAAGAAGTGCTGTTTCTCGGAAAGTGTTACATATAACTTTAGGCTCTGCAAACAAAGAAAACAGTATTTCTCCAGCGACACAGCAGTTCTGACCTTGAAAAATAAACCTGAAATTCACTTTTTAATGTTAAATTCAAAGAACGTGTGTCAATGGTTAATTGAGATATATTTTAAGAAAATTTATTTCATACAAATGAAACATATCAACGTGAATCAGTCTGAAAGCAATTATGTGCCTGACAAACTGTAGCCTGATTTCGATTCCTAAGAGAAGTGTGTCACAATCCTCCAAAACTTCTTTGCTTAGATCACTTGGTTCCTTTCTTATTTTAGTAGGTGGTTAGCACTTTTGATACCACTTTTCCGAAAATGCCGGGAATTCCAGCGGTAACAAAATGTTTTGAATATTATCCATATAATTTTTAGCCTTGACTGCATCTAAATTCCTAATCTGCACTTAACCAAGTATAACTTCAAGTTGGGAAATGTTTCTATGAGAAATGTTAGCCAGAAGTGAAAGATTCATTCACTCAGAAGATAACAGCAGGAAGAAGCGTAAGAGATCGTGGTCACTGATCGAGTGATTTCATCTACCCAAAGACCACAACAGAATAATTAAACTGATATTAATGCAACAGTAACAGCTGCTCATGTTCCCCTGATTTATTGCTGGAGTATAGCACAAGGAGATTGTGGGTTGTATAATTCGGATGGTAGGAGAGAATTTGAATATACATAAAGAGATATATAATGAACAATTTGTTATTATTTACCTATAGTTGTGCCTAAAAATTGGCGATACTAGTGTTACTAAGGCAGTGTACTTTTATATTATACTTGAAGATCTTCATATAGTCAAAAACAGTACACTTAAAACAAGGAATCTGTAAAGAAAAGGAAAAACAGAGAAAAGAGAATTAAAAATATGAGGAATACTAAAGACGATGATGCTGCCGATGTAAAATTTCGAATTAGCTGCACTGTGATGCTGAAGCAAATGACGCATTAAAATTACCAATATGAATAACGTATTATAAAAGCTAGAAACGCAAGACAGAAATGAAATTACCAAACTTAAATTTGTAGTGAAACATAAAAATCAACACGCACTATTGTTTGTTTATTTTGAAAGAAAGAAAATTCTAACACATCCAGAGAGACAGCGAGATTAGGTGTAGAAAATGCCAACAAAAATGCGCAGTCAAATGTCTTTATAGCAATGGTATAGGACAAGTATCGGAAAAGTTTGCCCTCCAGTTTTCCAGATGTTGATTTCTTGATAATAAAACAATAAGTAATTTGAATTTTATGTTCTTTGGAAATATATGCACGGGATACTCTCAAGTAAACGACAATTTCTTGCATGTTGTGATATGCAATGTGCACCATTAAGCTTAGCTGCAAGCTATGAGAGATTGTGGTTACAGTAAATTACAACAGCATGAATATTTTCGTAAAACCAAACTACTGTTTCATTTCTTTGGTGTAAATGATGCATGACAATTTTTACTATGATTCTATTTCATATTTAACATAATAAGAAATGGGGGCTATGTGTCACATTGTCCTTGATTCTGCCTTTCTTTATCCTTCGTTTGTGTGACTCGTTCCGATGGAAGAGAGGATATGTTGTAAATTATTATAAGTGACCTTTGAGGTTATGATGGGCCTATAGGTGTTCTGGGACGCTTGTAGGTTTCCCCGGGGTCAACGTCATATTTCTCGAAGCCTCGGATAAGTTGACTGAAACTGTAGGGAAGGCAGGAATAGAATGTCTGAGAGACCTTTTGGATATATCCATTTATTTTGGAAAGTGATAGGTCTTAAGGGACGTTTTCATTAGAAATGTACCATTTGGAAGCTGCTGCTACTCCAAAGTATCTGTTTAGAAGAATGTGAAGCTTGTATAGGTGAGTTTTTGCAGTTGCGCCCGAGATCTGATAGGCGTGAGTGAAGGTGGGTCTTATTACTTGTTTGTGTAGAAGTAGCTTATTTCTCAGAGCCATGGGTGATTTTCAATTGACTATTGGATAGAACCTCGCCATAATCTTGGATACTCTGTAAACAAGTGGTGTAATACGAGTATGTACCTTCCGGGTAAGGCGCATTAAACCCTGGACTCATTTGATTATTATTTCATAGTCAAATGTTTAAAACTGGTGACTATGGATTATTGCTGTTTTTGTAATTTACGTCCGCCAACGTTATGTCATATCGTACGATGATTGGAATGGGTGATATGATGCTCAAATTTGCCCAGGGTCCTTCGAGCTTATAGTTACCCGACATTCGTCTTTCAGGATGAGGGAGAACCCCGGAAAAACCACAGGTAACTCACCCTGACCAAGATTCGTACTCGGGACCTCTTGAACGTGAGGCAGTCATGCTACTATTTATGCTACCTAGGAGGGCCCGCTATTGATTAATTTGAATGGCGTGGCATACATATTAAAAATAAATAAATCCAGATTATGACTTCGAAGTTCAGAAAAGTGTATGAATAGGTAAATTATAACAAATGAGAACGAATATTTCCAAACAAAAACGCTGAGTATCTTCCAAACTAGACAATTCAGTTTTGGCATTTTCTTCGAATTTGCCCTATGATTTGTGAAATAGTGCACAAAAGTCGCTAAATATAGCAAGAAACCAACAGCAGGGGACCGCTCTCCAACTACAACAATAACATTTCGTGGGTTTCTACTAACTGATTAAATATTAAACATTATAAAATCCCGTATCCTAAGAATAGGATACCTTGAGAAAAACAAATGGCTGCAAAACGCCCCCTAAAGAACGTTAATCATACAGTCACGCTAAAACAACTGACAGTAACAAATCCAAAGAATGTAAACAGAAGAGATTCCATTACAGTAATGATAACAACTCACAAAGATATTACATCTCTGCAAATAACATACTCAAAGGCACTACAAACACCACCCAACAGAGAACAAGCAATTGTTATTGAATCTAGAGAGAGCATTTCAATTAAAGGTTATGTTCTAGCGGAAGGTAAACTTACGGACCCAGCAAACATTAGATTTATATCAATAATATCAAATGGACGAGTTTGCCTTTATTTCGCAAACAAGAAAATAGTAGAGCAGCTTACGACCAAGCATCAATACCTAGTAATAAACAACGAATCATTGCACCTCAGACTTCTACTGACAAAAAAAGAAATAAGGGAATCATCCTATCCGATGTTTGTCCTTTTATCCCAAACAAGACCATAGAAGAAAGCCTACTGAAACTAGGTGTAAGTTTAGCATTGACTATTGAGTACATACGAGCAAGTATCCTTAGGGTAAGTAGCCTAATATGGTGTAGTGCGCAATTTGGGATACCGCGGTATCTCCGCTGCAAAGTGCTAAACCTTGCTAGAGATGCCATTGACTAAGACAGTTTTGGCGAGTAAGCATCCTGCGGTTACGACACGGCATTCCTGCTTGAGATCGTGTCACGGTAAGCTGACGAAAGAAGTTTGCTCCTTGAAGTTATTTTTTGCTGTTGACATCTGTGTTTACAAATATAATGAGATATTTATTGTTTTAAACACACCTTTGCTGAAATTAGAGTATTAAGATCAAACTATCGTTACATGCCCAGTCCTTTACACCGGGGATTTAAGATACACATTTTCAAACGTGCTTCTGCATTAATTACATAAACCGTGGGGAAGTGAAAGTTGCGTGAAATACATGCCTCAGAAACTAGAAATTGCGATGAAATTTAAGATTAGGGATGAAACACCACCTATAAGTAACGAGTAACAGGTCACGTGACCTCTAAAGTGTGCAAAATTCGGCAAAAGGAAGGGGAAAATTGAGCAATGGCGACGTTTGATGTTTGCCTCGAAAAACACTCTGTTCTGGAGAGTGAAGGGGGCAACACGTACTGAAAGTACATCAAGGTCCGTGTTAGCGAATGGACAGAGCAACACACATTCGGTGGTTATCGAACACTCTGTGTTAGCGAGTGAGAGAAACTGCAGACATTACACCATTAAGATTTTACCAAACTCTGTTGTTGAATGATCCACCGGAAATATTCTATTGCGCGAATTAATGCTCTCGACCTCCAGGAACGACAACGCGTACACAGCTACATACACCGCTCGACGCGCCCAAGCGATTTACAAGTTCACTCGCTACTGTGATTCAAACTAGCCGTCATGTCACGCGCACAGAAACGGGCAAATCCTAAATACCGCGCTTAATGTGCGGATAACATCAACACAACAGTGACGAGTGGAGAGGACTTGTATAAATAAACTTGCCATTCAACGGTCGTGGTGTCTTTTATGTGATAATACCCATACTCTGTCAGGACGCACCTACTCCCTGAAACTCAAAAGAGAGAATCCATGCTGACCTACCCTGAGAAAATCCCCGACCTGTTGTAAACCTTCAAACCGTAGCCCTCACCCGTCACATATCCTATCATCTCAGGTGTTGAGTGCCGGGAGGGCTCAACGAGGTACTTAACGGGCAAGTAGCGGCTCAGGTGGGTAGCCGAGAATGCACAAAAAATAATGTTATGTTTGCTTGACTTCAAAGCTACTTAGAAAAATATTCCCTATTAAACATTGTTATTTTGGTATTTCAGATAAACCGTATCCGTACCTTTAAATATCGGAATTCTTTGGCATTGTTTCTTCTATTTATTCTCAAACGTCCTTCACTTTCCCATTATGAATAGCACACAGCCATAGTGGCATCAACTCATCACGTGCTGTCACTACTGCCCACCCAACACAAGAAGGCTAGGCAGATGAATGTGTAACATAATCACTTTATCTGTCCTCATGATGTTTATGCTTGCGTTTGGTTCATTTAAAGCACACAGTGTTGTCACATAACTTACCCATGCATAATAACTATCACTGCAGTTACTGAAACGAGTAATAGCCCTGGCAGCATGGGTGAATTTTATATACTCTCATACTCTCATTTCTTAGTAAACTGATCCACTACCACATGTACAGTTTATGCCCCTCTCCCTCTTCAGGTCCCGTTGTGTTGGGCAGACAGTATCCAATTCAACAACAGAATGCTGAAAACTTGATTCCGTTAATGTTGAAATGTCTTTGTTGTGACGCCTTTTATCAGATGATTTTCGTAATGTGAGCAGCTGACCAGAGCATATCGTATCAGAGGGCTCATGTTTACGAGCACGGGGTGAAGTATACAGTGATGCGAATTGTCACGTTGATAGTATAGTTCTATATTCATTGTTACCTTCGATTATGGATGCCGGATGTTTAAACTGACATTTGGTTCAATAATGCTAAAAGGATAAATAGCATGAGATCTTTTAAAAAAAACAGCGTTTTTCGTAAAAAATATCGTCCAAATGGCAATTGTTGCGAACGTTTTAAAAACCGTCGTAAAATTATGTTTTTGCACGTTGTCACTAATACTCCATACTTGCCGTTATTGTTGCTATGCCTCGTAATTTGACATTCCAAGTACTTTGTCCGTAGCAACACACATAGGCGGCCATGTGCGTTCTAAAATATACCATCTGGCTTCAATTACATTCTTTAATATTTCAGCTAATATTTTAATTACTATAATTCAGATTGATGTACATACACATATGTAGTGCAAAAAATAGTATGCAATAAACATATAGGAAGTACATAACGGAACCATGGGGGAAGCGCGTCGTTTTTTAAAACCTTTCCTCGTTGCAGATAAAGTACTTACCATGAAATAAGACCTGAAGCTTTCCTGGCAACGAATATGCTCAAGTTAATGGGAATTAATTGTTCTTTCACACTGGCCGTGTGTAGGCTAAATTGTGCGAACGTAGAGTCAGCCTGAAAAATTCAATGCCATACGTTTCCACAATTTAGCCTACACATGGCCAGTGTGAAAGAACAATTAATTTCCATTAATTGGCCTAATAGTGGTTAACAATAAAGCCCGGGCCTTAAAGTAGTTACAATATAGTAAGTGGCCATTAAGGTAGTTGTCTCATGTGTTTATAAGAACTCCTTGGTGGTTTACCGGAAAAATACGAGTCAGTTGGAAAATTCAATGACATATCGGCACGTTGGCCATAGTAACTCAATGGTTAGAGCGGCTGGATGGCAACCAGAAGATCCATGGTTCAAATCCCGGCTATGACATTGAATTTTTCAGTCTAACTCTACGTTTCCATGCTCAAGTTGTTCTCGGGAAAATTTCTAATCGCCTGTTCACCTGGCTGCTTCCCGAGAACAATTTGTGCAAGTGCTTACCACATTAGTATCGCAATGTATTATTTAAGTACTATCTGCCCACCACAAAGGCAAGCGGGGTCTGAGAAGTGAGAGGGGTTAAGTACACAAAATAAAATGTGTTTAAGATACTTTCATGCCTAGTGAAATATATGTCCTGAATTTTCTGGGAATATCCTCAAAAATACTCTACGTTCTGGATGACCTTAGCATAATTCGGAAACCTGAAGGGATAGACAAAATCTTACTAGAAAACAAATGCAGATCTCATTAAAGCACACAATATCTCACATTTCTTGGAAGAGTAAACCATTTCTGAGATATTCTTCTGTTCTCAACTGGGTACTCGTTATTCATTTTTTTTCCACTTTGGCACGACCAGGGAAGGGACTTTCATAGATATTTTATAAGGATAAGTTCCTTTTAAGAGCTATCACTTAAAGCTTTACTTTATTCCCATTTTGCCCTTGTATCTACAAGTAAATTAACAATTAAGATAATGTTTATCTCGATTAAATCGAAGTGGATGGATGAATAAAAATTTTTAAGAATATTTATGCAAGAGCTCAGAGGGTCATGTGAGTGCAGCATATATTTTGCAGTAAGTATGAACGTACTTATAATAATAATAATGAGTACTGTGTTGGTATTAGTTCATTTGCTTTGACTAATAGTGATGGCCTATCAGTCTGTTGATGTGCAGTTGCATGGATTGTAGCCAAAATAAACAGAAGAATTGTTGGGGAAGGTAATGAACACCTAGCCCATGTCTGCGTGGCAAAGGGGCAAGCTCTAACTCTAGAGCAGCCCTGTCCAAGGCGGCGCCCGAAATGTGATTTCCTGGCGCTCTTCTTGAGCCAATTTGTATTCTGACAATTTCTAATTTAAGTCAAATATCAGCTCAAAATTACTTTCTTGCGAACATCTTAGTATACACTCATGACCATGAAATTTGCTGTTGTACACTCGAAACTGTAAACGTTATTTCCTCAACGAATAGTAGACCTGGAAGCAGAGTGACTTCAATCCCAACCCAAGTTCGCAGCTGTAAGTTCACTCCTCTAGATTGCTGCTGGTAGCGATAACGAAAGAGTCGGTTTGTTTATAGTTATAGCGATAGGAACGAAGGAGTTAGTTTTTTATAAACAAACATTCAGTATAACTTGAAAGATTGTGAATGTAAACCTTGTTTCACATAAGCTTACCCCGTATCTCTTAACGATGACATGACCTTATCGTCTCTCACTGGCTGCTATAGCAGGATAGACTGTTGTGCGGCAAAAATTAGTTCGTTATTTAACATGGTGATATATCTTTATATGTTGGAAGGGAATTGTCAAATTTTTATTTTCGTAACTATTTTAATTAAATATATTACGCAACCGAGTTGATTTGTCTGAAATGTATGTTAATTCTTAAACGAAGTAAAGAGGAGGTTCCTTTGCTCTCAAGCACATGGCACGATAGCACGTGATTTAGCGGTAGTGGTGACATATTTGTTTATTAGACGTTTATCACTGACCTTGTTTTGAACTGGATTAGCCATATATCGCCATTCGAAGGTGTGGTGTGCCGAGTGCGAGAGCTAAATTATTTTAATGATCGTTTATTGCGCGTGTACTTATTATATGTATAATGGCAGAGTCTACCGCCAGCTTTTCTCTGAAGCATCGCAAGGGATAACCTTTAGAAAGCGGCGAAAAAAGAATTGTGTTGGATGTGTTTCATGCACTCACAGAGAAGAATCCGTCTTTGTGATTGAGAGAAGTCGAACAGCTGTGCTCTGAACTTACAGGTGTGTTAGATGCGTAGGAATAACGCGACATGAAATTGAGACAACCGGAAAACTTACCACTCCAGGGGCGATATTGCTGTGTGGCAAAGGCGTTATTTAAGGACAATCAGATTGTACCGAGATACAAGTCGCAAAATATGCTACCTTGACGAGACTTGGGTGAATGAAGGACACACATGTATGGCGTGACACGACTTTTAAGACTGAAAGACAAGCATTTTTGCAAGGTATGTGTGCTGGTTTGAAAAAATCCCAGTGGAAAAGGCCAAAGGCCATTCATTATAAACTTGTTTCAGTTTCGTTGCTCATTCATTTAGTTTCAACTTCCTCAGTTTTATTATAAACTTGTATGTTTGCATGCCTTCATATTCTTATTTGTATGACCTTTCTATTTTCCTGGCAATTATTATAACGTTTACTGCAGGTTTAAATGTGACGGGAAGGCACCGCCTATAGCAAATGGCGCGAAAGCATTAGCCAATTAGGATGACGGGGAAGGTAGTTGCACGCGGAGTGATACGTTTTAGCGGGGCAAGGTTATATGAAACAGAGATTAGTGGGTTTTCGGTTAATTCTGCACTACGAAAACACAAAATTAGGGACTTCAACTGTAAATTAACATTGCAGCAAAACATATTTATAAAGCCAGTTCAGCAAAACAGTAATGTGACAATGGCTTTTCACATAGTCTGTTATGTGTTAGCGAAAGGAAAAGATACCTCTCAGTTACTGGGAAATAGAGAAGCAAAGCTCAGTGGTGCGGACACTCTGTTCGATGGTCACAAAGATAAATCTGCACTCATGCCTTCTATAAGAGGACTTCAATTGCCTCACCAAACTGTTGCTACAGGTCCTAAACAGATTTCTAAAAATTTAGAATCTCAAATGTATCAGAACCTGCAATCGTGTGAATATTTTTCGCTTCAGTTTGATGAAAGCACTGATATTTCGGATACTGGACAGTTGTGTTTATTTATTAGAATGGTCTTTCCTGACTTTACAGTTAAAGAGGAATTTGTTTAAGTGCTGCCACTTCATGAGCGTACTAGGGGAGAAGACATATGTAATGCATTCCTGAAATTTGCGCAAAGTATTAGTATTGCATTTTCTAAACTTTTTGCAATTACAACAGATGACTGGAAAGAATAATTGGTTTCTTGCCCTTTGCGCTAAAGATGATTCATTTCCAAAATTTTTCTTATCACTGCATTATCCACCAGGAAGCTTTATGGGCAAGGGTTTTGAAGTTCGAGCATATCATGAAAATTGTAACTCGTGTAGCAAATCGCATCAGGTCATCTTCAACAGGTCACCGATTTTTCAGAAATCTTTGGAATATAACAGATTCTGAGCATGGTACAGACGTAAGGTGGCTTAGTCGGGGTAAAACTCTGGAACGATTCTGCAGTCTTCTGGATAAAATAAAAGATTTTCTGAAATCATCGCCCGAGCTATATTGTCAAGAACTTCATGAGATGCCATGGTTCCTAGATTTAGGTTTATTGGGAGATATAACCTCAAAATTAAATGAGCAAAACCTCGAATTGCAAGGGGAAGATCGCAACGTTTCAGCCATGATCAGTGTTGCAAATGCATTTCGGAGAAAACTAAACTTGCGTATTACACATTTTAAAAGAAATTCCATATCACATATTTCAACTTTGAAATCAGTTATGGAAACTGTAAATATCGGCGAATGTTATGTTGTATCATTTACTTAGCATCTTGAAATTTTAGTCACAGAATTTAGTAAAAGGTTTAGCTAGTTTTCAGCCCCTGAGCCAATGGTTATCTTTATCAATAACCCATTTGCTTCAGTTAACGTTACTGAATTTGGAGGTGGGATATGTGAAACCTTCGGAAATTGTAATCTTGTAAAATTATAAATGGAAATTTTAAATCTTCAAGAAGATATGTCTTTGAAATCATGTTAATCAAGTTCAAGCAATTTCTGGACTCTGCTGAAGAGGAATAATATCCCATCATTTGTAGTGTTGCATCATCAAAAATAAATACAGATCCAGTTTAACAGACTCACATATAGATAACGCATTAAGAACAGCTTCTTCCAGCATGGCGGCGGTGGTGGTGCCGCTCATCATTATGTATGGGTAAAATGTGCTCGAGCACATGCGAAAGTTGGACAGCACGGATCAAATGATTACAATTTGACGTAAATGCATCATTAAAATCCGGAGACGTGCCTCTTGCGAGAATTGCCTTTATGCCATTTATCTTCTTTGCGGAACATGTTCTCACAGGTACCCTACCTTTCTTCCATTTCTCCATTGTGATAATATTTTATTCCAAATTATTAATATTATCTTAAGTAATATTTTATTCCTTCTCGTCTTGGAAGAAACACCAACTCGCTACCACGCACTATTTAACTTCAAATTCCTTCGCTTCTAGGATCGGAATAAACACGTGGACAAAATAATTGTACAAAATAATGTTTTATAAAGATAACAGAAAGGTAACAATATTATAAACAATATTATAAACAATATTATAACCGTTCCATAAATTCACTAACAGAATAAAAACAGTGGTCTAGCAAGTATGCCAAAACTGACTTTTTAAATGCTTAAAATTTGCAAGTGGTTTTATTGGCTATATGCAGCTTAATAAAAAGAGTGATTTCTAGGTTTATTACACTGTTTTGATCAGCTCTTGTGTTACTTCTATTCACATGAATATCCATTCTCTGTCTAGTATTATGATTATGTACTGTGTCATTAAAAGTACAATGGCCATTTCCTTTCATTAAATTTGTCTTTGTAAATTTTAATATTTCAAAAATGAAAATACCTGGGAGAGGTAAGATTTTAGATTTTTTAAATAATGGTCTGCACGTATATGTTGATTTAACTCTTTCAAGTATTCTTAGAATCAGTTTTTGCATTATAAATAATGATTTACAATGTCGCGAGTTACCCCATAATGTTATGCCATATTTTAAAATGGAGTGAGTACAAGCAATATACACGCTTCTGAGAGCTTTTATGTTAACTATGTGTACCAGTTATCTGAAATTATAACAAATTGTACTCAGTTTTTTAATTAGATGATCAACATCGGTCTCCCACTTTAGGTTACTGTGTATCCAAAGAAATTTAGTTGTATTTACATACTTAATTACTTGATTATTACATATTAATTGTGACTGTACAGAAGACTTATTCTGAGAAAACTGAAAATGAATTACATGTCTCTTATCCAAGTTTACAATTAAATTATTATTGCTGAACCATTTAGAATAGAACCTTATAGAACCATATAGAAATACTTAGTAAGCTGTTAACACACAATTATGTGTAGTACAGAAAACATCTTCAGCTGTTTAAAAATGCTGCTTAATGAAGTTCCTCTATTTTTAAAGTTTCCACAAATATATACAAACATTGTTACTAAAATTAAGCAAATGAGTCAACCTTGTATATACTTGTAAGTGGAACAAGGTTGACTCATTTGCCTAATTTTAGTAACAATGGCACTCCACTCTCTGAAATACTTCTTTTTATTCTATATGTACAGACATATTTTGGTTTAGGATCCTTTTGAACGTGTATAATGATGTAATATTAAAAATAAAGGTGAAAAAATTGTTCACATAAATTTGCTATTTTCAACAGTTAGATTTATAGATTAATAAATATACCCCTAAATGAAGATGAATTTAATAAAGAATATAAACATATTATAAATACTGCTTTAATTAATGGTTTAAATAAAGAATTTATAAATAAAACAATTGACAAATTCAAATATCAAAATACCGTTAATGATATTTCTATCCTTAGAAAATTAAAAGACGATTATAATTTTAAAAACTTATTTACCATCCTTGGGTTAATAAACATTTTCAAAATTTTTTTAAAGAGTTTGGTATAACTTTAGTTCCTTAAAATAAATATAGTATTAAAAACTTATGTTGTTATTTTTAAATGCTAGGCTTTGGCAATGAAGCCATTAGCTGTCTTGCTCTCCAATATTTCTGTGTAGTGGGGTCCGGCAGATAGGACTTCACTGGTTAAAAGTTGTTGTTCAGTCATTTCCTCTTCTTTGTTGCACAGAGGACTATTCGGACTTGTATAAATTTCTATTTTGTGTAATTGTTTCGACAAATAATCATGTTCCGTAAGTAGTCTAAAATTTGCTACTGCAGTTTTACGTGGGATTTCTGGAATAATTTCTGGATTTTTAATTAAAATAACCATTTTATTATACTTAGCTTTCTTAGTTATTGATTGGTTTTGTTTGTTTTCATATTTGTTTATTGATATTTTTATGGATGTAAAGGATAAGTTAGTTCTTTTGTTCTGAATTAAATGTGCACTTTGGCAAGAAAATCAGCTGATTCATTTCCAGCAATTCCACAATGTGCAGGTATCCACTGTTATATAATTCTTTTCTGTAATTTTTGATGTTGTTGGATCATTTTGTAACATTCTTTAATATGGATTGGCCTTATTTTATATGAACCTATTAAACATAATGCTGCTTTGGAATCAGAAAGTATGACAGCAGTTTTGAATTCTCCAAGCCAGGTATGATGGACCCATTGACCAAAGACTGGTGTGGCCCTCCAGACATAGATGGGTTAAAGAGAATGGATGATGTAACCACCATTACAAGCACATCATTTGTGTATACTTAAAAAACGGTTAAATTTATGCTACTTAAAACATGTATTAAAATTGATTGCATTTTTCTATAAAAGATAAAACTTCTAATAATAAATAATCTGGTATCTCTCAATTTGTTTCAATTATGATAAAGTTTATATTGGAAAGACCAAATGTAATTTAGAAACCAGAACGAAAGATCATTTTCGGAACGTTAAGTATAATCATATTCATTTTAGAAAACAAATATCGTGTAATGAATTTTGAAATACCGGCAGTTGATTCTCTTTTTAAATTTGTTTTATTTTCAGATTTTGTTAATACTAAAAAGAACATATCAACATCTAGTGATTAGTAATGATGGTGACAGCTTTGTTCCTGGCTGAATATGTGTATAAATATACAAGAAATTGCGATCCTGAAGAATTTATAAGAATTATAATCATTTATTATCAGATAAGTGAAGTTTTGAGTTACAACTTATTATATTTGTATATAGACAATATTTAATTTCTTTTCTATATAATTTAGTTGGCTAATCTATTTGAGGTGCTCTTCTACAAATATTCTTAAGAGTTTTGCTTCTTTTCTAGTAGCTGAAGTTAGCAAGTTTGTTTATGTGTTTTCTACCACAGTTTTGAACTGGAAAAATCAAAGAAAATTTAGAAACAAGAGCAAAGGAACAGTAGAAGTTTCTGGGCTGTGAGGCTGTGGTCCACTAGGTTTCTTCATCCCTCTCCCACACGTTTTGCTTGCAACTGTGGCAAGCATCATTGGTGCAGAAAAGTTCTTCTTGTACTCTTGCTTTGATCTTGTACTTGATGATGCTTGCCGCAGTTACAAGCGAAAGGACTGGGAGAGAGATAAAGAAACCTAGTGGACCATGGCCTTACAGCTCAGAATCTTCTACTGTAGAAAATGCCGGCAGCGAGAGCCTTTTTATTAATAGCCTGTTGTTAATAGCAAAGGAACAGTTTAAAACATAAAATACAAAAAATTAGAAAAATCAGCGGTTGCCACACATTTTTACAAAAGAAAAACCACAACATAAATGCAGTAGCAAAACTAAACAGAAAACGAAGAACTGTCCACACGGGAACAAATTTTCATTTCTAAAAATAGGAACAAGGTATTCAATTTCGACATCCCCCAAAAAGATTTGTTCAGCAGGTTCCTCAAACTGCCACCAGAGGACACCTCCAACAAAATATTGCCAGATACACCACTGAGAACCAGTCAATGTCCGGTTCACAATGGAGGAAAGCAGCCTCTGAAACATGTTCCAGGAAATTTAGAGGTAAATGTTGTTTAGTGTCATTATTAAGCTCCCCTTTAAATTTAATTGTGTATGCTGATTGACACAAAGTCTTTGCCGAGGTCACATTGGGGACAATTGCTCAACAGCAATGATAGTGTTAATCTTTGGGTGAATATTACAGACACATTCATAATAATCCTGATCAGAGCAAAATTCCCACCCGCCAGTCAGGTATTGAACTCAGGTTAGCAGACCACAAGAGTAGTAGGTGTGTCTTTTTGCACCTCCATCATGTACAACTAGGGCTCCTATTTTATGTGTACCAAAGCTTTTGATTCAAATGCTTAACATTTTAAAAATTCTTGGATAGTCATTATTTAAAATTGTAAAGAATTTATATAATTTAGAAACTATGAATTAGAAAGATGGTGTTGCAAACAGTTTGTCGAAGGTGCAAAATTTAGAGATACCATTTTCTATGGCTAGCTATTGCAGAAAATATAAAATGTGCTTTAAAGCAAAAGCTTAACATTTTAATTCAGGTACAAAACATGGAATAAACTTCGGATGTGATACAAAGTAATTTAGAATAAACTATTTTCAAGAAGGAATGTTTGTTTACATAGGGCAACCATGGCAGTAATGTAAATTTATGTTCTATGGGATAGGGACAACAGAATTATAAACTCTGTGTAGGTTATTAATTATTTAGATCTTGCTAAGCAACAGTTTTCTCTTGCTAATGTAAGCAAAGTTTAGTATAATGGCTTTTTGCTCTAATGGGGGATAGTAAATATTTTAGCTTTGAAGGAAAGCGTGAGGGGGAAAAAAGAATTGCTGATGCAGATTTCAAAGCACTAACTGAAAAAAATGAAACTGCAAAATCAACCAGAAAATCAGGTAAAAAGTCTGTAATAAATGAGAAAAATGAGGAAGTATCAGAAAAGAAAAAAGTTAAGGCAAAGGGAAGTGTTGCATCATCTCAAAACAATGTTGAGTCTACAGAAACTCAAAAGGTAAAAAAACCTGAGAGTGAACTTAGTAAAACAGAGAAAGTAAAGTCTTTTGCTACTAAAGGAGCTGCTGCAAAATCTGCATCACATATTACAGCATCACGAATTTCACCTGAAGGAATAAGAAGGAGGGAGTAAAGTGCTATACTTCAGTCCATAGTACAACCACATCGAGATGAAGGTGATGTTGAAACATTTCAGCGCACTGCCTCAACCAGAAGCATCAATGGCCCAGTGTAGCATCAGACAAATCACTCAAGAGAGAGGCTGAGATCATGCACAAGCAACTACTAATGGAGGAGCAAGAAGATCAAGCTCTTGCAACCGTTGTCCTCGATTTGGTCAAAAAGAAAAGCAAGGAAAAAGAACAGCAATCAGAAATTCTACTAAGTGAAGAACAGATTTTTCAAAGATCTAAAAATATGTCAGCATTGGAGCAAGCCGCAATCATCAGTATACTTGAGGAAGCAGTTGCTAAGCTGAGTGTCCTTGGAAATACCGACCATAAACCTGTGGTAAAACCAGAGATCAAATACGTCAGTCTCATTGATAAGTAAGTACCTGTTAGGTTAAATCATTGTACATGAAACAATCGTCGTCATCATCATCATCATCATCATCATCATCATCATCATCATCATCATCATCATCATCATCATCATCATCATCATCATCATCATCATCATCATCATCATCATCATCATCATCATCATCATCATCACAACTAGAACTTCAACACTGGAATGGGAGTGCTTTCAAAATTTTAAAAGTTTACAGCTGGTAGAAAAGGAGATATTTACAATGCAGCATACTGCAGGGGTGAGGCATATGTGATTCAAAAGTGTTATACTGATTGCTTCAGACTTAATCTGGTAAGTGGCAGTCACGATTACACAATTTACAGTGTCTATTTGTATTTCAGTTCAATGGGCCGATCAAAATCTATTTTGAGTTTGAGTGTTTCGCTGTGAGAACTGCAACAGATTGTTCTGCTCATGTACCGGTGGAGGAAAAATCAAAATTAAATTTGTCATAGTGTGATTCAGTTTATAAAGGCTTAAGATCCGGAATTGGCCTTCCTGTTCACATTTTTCACCAAATAAACACGAACTCAAGGACCCGTTTAAAAGGTTTCGATCGCATAATCTCAGTCACTTTCCCTGCAAATTTTGATGCCATTCTTCTTATTGTACTTTTAACATTAAATCATTCATCACATAACTATTACATGCAAAGACTTAACTCTAAAATGCCAGGTTTGCCATTTCACTGTACTGGCAACAATCATTCTATAAACAAATTATTATAAAGCTCTGGTTGCCTCGCATGGTCATTGACCTCCATATGCTTCCAGTTTACCGGTGAACATCACTAGTAACATAATGAGCTATTTAGAACTGAAGGATGCTAGATGACCAGTCTTGGGGGATCTATCACCAACTGGTCCTAGTGGGTCAGTCACAAATTAGCGTAATTGAAATCTGAAAGTGATGTTCCTTAGTCTTTCTTTAGTTCTTTGAACCAAAAATAATGTAACATTTGGATACACATTCTTGAATTCATTAGCTGCTGCCGGTGGCAACAGAGGCAACATTAATGCCTCACCACAGGCATATTGCTGTTTTCTGCAATCAGCATCTTTTACATTACTCCAGCATAGTATGCCATAAGACATTGCAGAATGGAAAAACTAAAGCATATGATTCTCAATACATTTGTGTTTACAGATTCTCTAATGGATTTAATAAATAATATAACTCTAATCAGCTTTAATGCTAGCTCTTGAATTTGTATTTCCCATTTTATTTACCAGATTCCCAGGATAGAATTACTGTTTCGGTTTGGGTGAAATGGTGAAGTGGTTGCTAATATATATTATATATTGGTAGTTTATATTAAGACAAAAAATTACAACTAACCTAACCTATGAACCAGAAACCTAAACCTGTGTAAAATAACTAAACCTAACCCGATCTAACCTAACATCCTATTAATCAGAAATCTAAACTTACATAAAATAATTAAATCTAACCTAATCTAACCTCATGGGAAACAAAAAACCTAAACATAAATAAAATAACTAAACCTAACCTAATCTAACCTAACTTCCTATGAATCAAAAATCTGAACTCCCATGAAATACCTAAATGTAACCTAACTTCCTGTGAATCAGAAACCTAGACTGAGAAAAAGTAATCATAAGCACATTAAGAATGCAAGATTGATTTGCTCACAAGCTCTGGTATGAGATTTTTCAGCAATTGGCGTTTCTTAGCCTTATGTTGGCACCATTTTGTTTTTGCATTTCCAAAATGCACAATGGGCATTTTATTTTTAAAATTAACATCTTCTAACGCATATCATATCAAACAATGAATGGAATGGGAGGTGATGTTCAAATGAGTCCAGGGTCCATAGAGGTTAGAGTTATCCGACATTCATCTTGATTTGATTTGATTTATTGATTCATCCATTAAAACATGTACATGTTATAGTACACGTCAAATTAAAAACTAAGTACAATATTTATAATTAAGGTAGCTAACTAAATATTTATAAATTTAAAAATTCATTCTCGCTGTAGAAGCTATTGGCTCTAAGGAAGTTTAATAACAATTTCTTAAATTGATGTTGTGATTCAATATTTTTTATAGATTCAGGTAGCTTATTGTAAAGATGTAAACCAGCATATGTGAAACTATTTTCATACATCTTTGTTTTCTGTGCCTTCACAAATAAATTATAAGTTATCTTTCAGGATAATACTGGGAAAAGCCTTATCCAAGTAACACCCTGATTGAGATTTGAACTCAGAACCTCTTAAATGTGAGGTAGACCTATGCTGCAGAGGCAGGTACAAGTGTCATTTTAGATTAACTTGAGTAACTTGTAAATAATGGTGGCGTAGTGGTAACTAGCTGTTCACTCTACTGTTCAAAACATTTGTACAGCACACACAATGCCCTTGCTTGTCTGTGTAGTGCAGATCCTTGTCCTACTTTTGAGTATTTTTAGAGTTCTTGGTTTAGTTCATTTTTGAATGGTACATTGTGTTGTTATGCTAATAATAACACTAAAACCCCGATGACCTATGAAATATTAATACACTAAAGTAACGACTAAATAACTAACAAAGAAACCACCTTTTCTAAAAGTTAAACTATAAGCAAAATATTGGATATGTTTAGATTAGGCATGGTGAAGAGAACGTAACAAGTGACATGTGCACTTTACATGATATATACAACAATTTTAGCAGAACTCAGACAAGATGGTAAAGGGGAATAGCTTGCCTAATTGGTTCAAGCTATGTGGTTGAGCTTTAAGGAGACATGGTCAGCACCGTTGCCATGGAAACTCTACCTCTCTTAACCATCAAAGGAACTGTCAGGATCATAAAGTAATTTAAATTTCACTATATTCCCATTGTATCTATACAAGTATCAAGTAAATTGACACTTGATATTTCTAAAATGTTTCTGCTAGCTGTAGATGGATTTACATTGTGTTTGTTGTATGGAAGTTTTTACTTGTGGTTTTCTTACAGGAAGAAATTCAGAATGTGCTGTTCTATAATGGACTCAAGTTTAAATACATAGACCATTGGGAACGTTCATGTGCCGAACAAAATGCAATGAAAATGCAAATAACGGAGAGAGAACTGCAGAGAGAGCTTTCAGATTATGAAGAAATGTCTAGTGTAGAAAGTCGCTGTAGTGCTGAAATGAGAGCCTTTATAGAAGAAAGTATTAAGGTTAGTACAGGTACTGTCTCTTTTCATTGTGGGATAAGTCAGCACTAAGATACTTAAACAATTAAAAATATAGAAATATAAGATTGAACAAAAATTTGAAATACAAAGAAAAGAATAGTGGTAGCTATATAAAAGCTAGTACGGTCTTACTTTTAAAATGGACTAATAGGTCATAGCCCCATATTGCTTTATAGCTCCATAGAGATTGCTCTAAAAATGTATTATGGTGAATTTTTAATAGATATTTGTAAGATTTAAAACAAAAATGTGGGATATATTGATACATGAAAGTTCACCTACAATACAAGTCAAAAGTTTTCCATCACCTATGAGAAAAGCTAAATACTTTATTTCAATGTACAAACAGGTCATAAAAATTAAAAAAAAAATAACAACAACAAAATTAGTATTTTCTTTATTAAGTATAAAGTGGTTTATATTTTAGCCCCTTCAAAGTATCCCTTCTTTGCCCTCAGATCCACTGCACAAACGCTTTGCATTTTGGAGATAAGACTGTGTAGTGTTTTTGCTGATATTGCACTGCAGCACCTCTGTAAATTATTCCACAGATCTTCAACGTTAGATAACCTTAGTTTTCTCACATCCCTATCAAGTTCATCCCATAAGAATACAAGTGATTGACTTGGCCAAATCATATTTTCCAGTTCCCAATTTTGCTCTTTTCTATTGACATACCCTCTGTACCATGTTTCTGATTATTGTCCTGCTGCAGAATAAACCCACGATCAATTTTGCCAGATTGAACAGCAATTTTGATCAGTATTCTCTGACATCCTTCCTTTAATGATTCATTAATTCTTATGAAATCACCAAAATTTATCAAATATAAAACATGCCCAGAGTATAATTGGCTCTCCATCATGATTCACCATTGACGGCACACATTGACACTTCATATGTTCTCCATGAAGTTGACAAACAAATCTTTTCAGCCTGTTTTGTTGTGTAATAAAGTTTTTGTTGCTGCTATGCACCCTTTTAACTATGTTCACGAAGGCGATCTTGAACAGTTGAGACAGAGGGTGGACCTGTTGGCATACTTGTAACTTCCTTACAAATTTCAGGTGCTTTACAACTTCTCTAACATTTACTCTGTACACATATCAACTGATCTTCCCTATATGATGTTACTCAGGGTCTTCCAGATCGAGAAACACTTATATTGGCACCAGTTTGTTTGAACTGCTGCAATGTAAACACTCACTGTAATACTATTGTCATACTGGAATAGCCTTCCTGATGCAGAGCTACATGATAGCATGTTCTTCAATTCTAATCCTGTTCTTTACCTCCATTAGGAGATAATATGGTATGAACCTTATCAGGTGTGCAAACACACAATGTTTGTAAACCAATGTGAACTGCTTGTTACACAATCTGCTAAAGGAGTAAGGCCTATGTGAATGAAAACGTCAGTGTAGTTGTGCATACTTATCAGCAGTCCTCTAAATGGACAATTCCAATCTTGTTTTTTAACTCCATTTGGAGGTAATATGGTATGAACCAAATCAGGTATACAAACACACATGTATTTTAAACCAATGTGAACTACTTGCTACACAATCTGCTAAAGGAATAAGGCCTACGTGACTGGAAACATTTGAGGTGGTTATTTGAGGTGGTAGTATGAGGTGGTAATCGGTGGATATAAAGGATCCTACATCGAAAGACCGATTATGCTCCAGACTAGCAAATCGTGTTTGTTAGTACGGGCGAGAGACTCCATTTCAGGGTCCAGCGATCAAATGAAAATACACTCTGCTTCCTTGAATTCTCCCACCAGTTTATTTATATGACATTTAGATCGCAGCTTTGTTCCCAAAAAACTTGCTTGTTACCACATTACCATCCCCAGAAACGATCCACGATGAAGTGTCGCGCCTTTACTCGAATCTCAGCATCCTTTCTCACCACAGACTATCTATGCACGCCCCTTTCCTATTTCCATGACTATTCCGCCCGTATCACCTGACGCATAGCCATTTTTATTGGAAGTTCGTTTTCCTCATTTTTACTCTTACTGGACTCTCGCCCGCATCTATATCTAGGCAAGTTCAGTTTTTTGTCCCTCCGGTTTGACCTTTGGGGTCATGGGAAGAAATATTCAGATTTCTTCTCAGATTCCTTAGGGGATTTTTTTCTTCCTCGATGCCCTTTTCTTGCTCGTTTAGTTTATGTTGACACATTCTTTAGTTAATGTAGTTTTCCTTCCCTCAACTGCAGTTTCTGTCTCATGTTGTGCATACTCATCAGCAGTCCTCTACATGGACATTTCCAATCTTGTTCTTTACCTCCATTATGAGGTAATATGGTATGAACCTAATCAGGTATACAAACACACAATGTATTGTAAACCAATGAGAACTGCTTGCTACACAATCTGCTAAAGCAATAAGGCCTGTGTGAATGGAAACGTCAGTACTTATCAGCAGTCCTCTACGTGTACAATACTCAACAGAACATGTATTATTTACATGTTGATACATATTTTGCTATCAAAATTTGGATACGATAGAATATTCAAAACAAAATCCCTGTTTTTTCCACAAATCCATAGTTGTGATATTTGATTGAAAACTTTTGACTGGTAATATAAGTTGTTATGAACTGTTGTGTGAGTTTTCTGCTACTATCATCTATATACCTCAGAAGTTGTTATCTGCATTAAAAATAATTGACACAGTTTGTATTTAAGTTAATTGATGGAAATTAATCATTCCTTCACACTAGCCGTGTATAGGCTAAGGTTTTGTATAGAGGCAAACTGAAAACTTCAATGCCATGGCTGTGATTTGAACCATGGATCTCCTGGTTTCTGTCCAGTTGCTCTTACCGATTGTGCTACATGGCCAATATGCTGTCGTGACATTAAATTCTCCAATTGACTAATTAATTTCCAGGTAAACCACTATGGGCTCTCGTATTCAAGATACACCGTTTGTGGTGACTTACTATTGTAAGTACTTCAGTCCTTACTTCCACTCCTATCTTTTTTATTTTGTACCCTCCCTCACTCTGTAAAGTGTTTTTATTTGCCATCTTTGTTTGCTGAGCCATTCCTGTTTCGTTACACCTCTATACAACAATAATAAGACTGTTTCCACATTTTTCTGGTAATACACTTCCTGATAATTCTTTGTAAACAAGGTTATATAATTACATAGAAAATGAAGCTAGTTAGAGTGACGTAATATATATTACACAAATAAAAATATTTGTTAATGAATCTCCACTTATCTTAGGCTGTTGATGTTAATACTTCTTTCTTCTTTTTAAAATCAATTTCGAAGGCACATTGCATTCATCTTCAGTTTATTCCAAACAAACTCTGTTGTTAAGGATTTTGTCTAAAATCTCTAATAAAACCATTAATTAAAGCAGTATTAATAGTATGTTTATATTATTTATTAAATTCTTCTTTATTACAAAAGAAATTTGAAAAATTTAAATATTAAAGAACTTAATGATATTTCTACTCTTAAAAATAAAAGATGATTATAATTTTAAAAAAATTATTTACCATCCTTGGGTTAATAAACATTTTCATAATTTTTTTAAAGAGGTTTGTATAACTTAAGTTCCTCAAAATAAATATAATATTAAAGATTTATTATAATTTTCTAAAAAAGGTAAAATTCCTAATTATATAAAAATCTGGTATTTATCAATTTAATTGTTTAGATTGTGATCAGGTTTACATTGGAAAGATGAAACGTAGTTTAGAAACCAGAAAGAAAGAACATTTTCCTAATATTAAATATAAACAAGTTGATAAATCGGCCATCAGATAATTTTTGGTCATTTAACCATGAAATAAACCCCGAAGTTAAGTTATTAAAACAACTAAATGTTCCCCTAGATTTAATAGTGTGGGAAAAAATATTTATTTAAAAAAATAAACATCGCATTATGAGTTTTCACATACCGCCAATTGATTCTGTTTTTAGGTTTGTTTCGTTTGCAGATGTTGGTAATGCTGAAAACATAACATAACAAACGAAAAAACATCGTAACCGAGATTTACTTAATAATGGAGTTTGTTTGGAAATAAACTGAAGATGAATGCAATGTGCCTTAGAGATCGATTTTAGAAAGAAGGAAAAAGTATTAACATCAACTTCTTAATATAAGTGGAGATTCATTGACAAATATTTTTATTTGTGTAAAGTTTATATAACTTCTCACTCAATTAATTTATTATCCTTATTTGCCAAGAATGCTGTTAATTTATTTAATCTCTTTCAAAACTTAACCCATTAATAAATAATTAAATATTTGTTAATTACAGTGAACATTTAATATTAGAGGGTAGCTAAGTATGAAATTATTATCTGTGTGCAGAGAATGGGTGATACAGTGGAAGAGTTGATGGACAAGTATGAATCAGAAATGGAAGAGAGAGAGAGAACAAATTAACCAAACTGAAGGAAGAACGAGAGGAGAACTCAAGGAAATTGCAAGCAAAAATGCATCTGCTATGTATGTCGCATATTTTGATGTTAGGTGGTTATTTTAAGTTGAATGTATTCAAACATGTCCTCCACCCCAGACTACCCTTTATATTGAGCACTGGTCATGAGACCATATGCTTAAGGTGTATATGTTCATCTTGCATTTTCTGGAAATGTGCTCAAGAATGACTTTTATATTAGTGATAAACAGAATCTTCCTACATTAAACATTTAGGTCTTGTTAAAACCTACAATTAATGGCGGTGAACTATTTCCAAGATATTCCTTGTTATTGTTTGTACTTTTATCAAGTGGGAAGTGATTCATTTGTCCACTTTTGGACATACAAATGCAGCTCACAGCAACCAGCTCTTAAAACATTTGACTATCAATTAAATCTACTGCATTCTTTTGCTTCCATTGTACCTATAACAAAATAGGTTTTAAAACCATTTCTACAAATTATTTATTTCACTCTGTTCTTTGTTGTTTGATTTTCCCTTTAAGTTTTTTGTCATATTGAGTGCTTTACTTGAGAGACAACTTAATGTTTATATAATTGCTAACTTTAAACAGACTGACATTCATACTTGCACACTCTCTCGGAGAACCTCATCTGCAAATCAAACCCAGTACCTCTGACCACTTGTCCACAGAGGCAGTAAAGGTGTTTTCTAAGAATAATTTGTTGAGAAAGTCACGTGAATACAATTTTTAACATTGTATATAAAAATTTAGACCTCAAGATGATTTATATTAAATAACTTTTTTACAATATCTGCCATTCATGAGATAATTGTTAATATGCATTTTTGGAGGATAGTAGTAACAGTGACATTTAAATTAATTTATAAAAGTACTATGTCACTTATATTTTGAGTGGAACCTTTGAGCTTGAAACTAGTCACTGAAAATATCAAAGTATAAGTGATGCAGTGTAAAAAACTGACTACATATAGTTTTCTCAGTATCTGGTATTAGTTGGAACTTTGCAATAAAGTGCTGTGATGTTTCAGTTTAATCACCGACAACAGCAAATAGATGATTGGAAAGCTTTCAAGGAGAATTGGCGAGTAGAAGCAGAGCACCAATTACATTTGACCAAAATGGCTACTCGTATCCAGGCCTGGTGGAGGGGGACAATGGTTCGCAGATATTTAAGACCTTACAGGAAGAAAAAAGGAAGAAAGGGTAAGAAGAAGTAGCAGGGGATATACAATCAGCTGGCACTCGTGATACACTCTTTGTACAGAGTATTACAGAAATAAAGATCAGTATATGAGAAACAGTACATGGACGTTTTATTGGTCAAAACAAGGGCAGTACAGTAAGTACCCATGTTAAGAATTAAGCAGAATGATTCGTTTGCTGTCCCACACAACATACCGAGCATTGTTGGTGTTTTTTGATTCATCCTGTATATATATAGTTGGCGATGAGAGATCAATGTATAGAAAAAGTGAACGGTTACCAAGGCGACTGAGTCAACTTCTGAGAGACGCTTGGGGCAGAAAATGAATATGTGTAAAGTTTAATGGCACCACAGGTGGTGACATTGATGATACATGGAGCACCAGTTGAATAAGATGGCAGGGGAAACTTGAGATCCTGGAAAACCTGTCCCAGCGCCTTGTTGTCTGCCACGAATTTCACAGAGTCCTTTGACACTGATCATTGTAGATGAAAAATCACCTTTTAAAAGATAAGAAAGACTATGCTAAATCAAAGGCTTGGTCAGATGATCAGAAACCTGGAGTTGGGTGTACAGTCTGGTTTGGGATTGCATTAGCTAGGAGTGGAATGGGATCCTTGTTTCCCTTTAGTAACAACCTGGTCATTTAAGTATAACAACAGAAATTCATTGAAGTGATGAAGATAATGAAAGAGAAGTGGGCTTCAAAAGGTCCCCATAAATAGCATTCAATTTTGTTTTTACCCTCTCACAAATTTTCCTATCCGAAAGTAAAAAGCAAATCATTGAACCATATTGCACATTTGCCATTTTAATAAAAACACTTTGAATGTCTAACCCTAATTAATCTAAGACTCAGTACCAATGTTTTGGAAATGTTTAACAAAAGACAGTACAATATGAGTACTTACTGAACTGCCCTCATGTAATTTGGAGCTTGACGATCAAAGAGCGAACTGTGAAATTGTTTATTCTTTAATTGTATCTATTCATGCAATTTATCTTGCAGAAGATATAGTAGATATCATATACAAGTGTTTGGACAGTTGGTTCATTTGTAAGCTAGCTGCAGGTAATTTCACTGATGACCACATAAACACAAAAGGAAGCATTTGCTGAATGTTGAGTATTATTTGTATACTATCCTTGAAATCTTATCAATATAGCTCATATATATTGCTCCGCTGAATAGAGTTGCCTGAGATTTAGCAATTTGTGAACGTTTTTAAAACTTAGATGCTGATTTAATACTCTTTAAGGTTCAGGTAGTTGGTTAACTATTTTTATTTGACTGTATTGTCACCAATTGCATTGTTGAGCTGGAGCTGCGACAAGCTAGTGCTGGGCACCCGTAGTCAGGAAAGAAACAGACAGAATTGGCGCGCAGAGTTGGGGGATTGAAGAGAAAGAGAAAGTGACAGAGAAGTCTGGAATTTTCCCGCTTTTCTGATACTGTCACAATTGTTATCGAGTGGTCTACTGCATTCTGTAACAATGACTGGGAGGTTTAAATAGTGGTAAAGTGTACAAAGGAGTTAGTTGCAGTTGTGCGGTGTGATGTACCGCAGTGGAACCTTATGTTTGTTTACATGTAGCAGAGTAACAAGACAACCTTGAAAACTGCTGTTTGGCAATGTCACGTCCTTTTTCTGCTGCCAGGGTTGTACAAAACTTCTGTTTACTGCAATAAAAAGTGTTTTAAACTTCTGAAAACAAGACTTTTGTTTCTACCAACCCATAAAGTCACTGTATTTTAAACGAATTCTGAAAAAGTTCATTTCTGTTGTGAAGTTTATGTCTGTGTTGTTAATTTGTCCAAATTACTGATAATATGAATTAACATTTCGTTTATGTAGAGGTTGGGAAAAATGAGAATCTTTACTTGTGAGAAATAAATTGAAAAAACTATTTTTAGTAGGCTTTTTGAGACCTTGCCACTTACATTTTTATATTATGGAGTGACTAGTTTTAGAAGCTGTTGTATCCATTTTCAACCTCTATCGAACTGGCGTCTGTTGTCGTCTGCTCTCTTTTCTCTGGTGGTGGAACTATGAACCTCTTTGTCAAATTATCTACTGCTCGGATTTCAAAGTTCATTACTTGGTTCTTATTTTTTCTTCTTAAGGTACTCTTCCATGTTGTCAGTTTGTTTTGGTATACCACTTCTTTTAATAATTTTGGATTTGGATCAGTGTCATGGTGGCTTTTTTCCAAAAATGAAATGCTACTGCTGACTTATCTTCTTATTTCAATTTGATGTTATTAAGTGCTCTTTGACACAAGTTCTTAGGTTTCTTTTAGTTTGACCTATGTAGCATTTTTCACATCCATACAAATTATTCAATATTTTTGTTATTGTTGTAATTTACGTCCTCCAACGTAAAGTCGTATCAGACGATGAATGAAACGGGTGAAATAATTCCCAAATGAGTCCGGGGCCCATAGAGCTTAGAGTTACCCAACATTCGTCTTTCAGGATAAGGGAAAACCCCGGAAAAACCTATATATAATTATTTATAGTAACATATATATAATTATTAATAGTAACATATATATAATTATTAATAGTAGCATATATATTAACATTAACATATATATAATTATTAACCCTAACATATATATAATATATGACATATAATATATCTCTGCTCCGTGGTGTGTGCGGAGCACTGGGGGATGAACCTAAGACCAAGTATTGTGGTACAACCCCCTTTAAATAAAAATCCAAAACAAAGTGTTAACAGAATAAAGGAAGTAGTTGACTGTGGTCCTCGCTACTTAGTAATTAAACGAACAGAGAAAGGTAGAACTTTTGAAGCGGTTAATCCGTTTTTAGTACAGAAAGCTCTTTATAAAATAGCTGGTGCTATAAATTCCTGTACAAGTTCTAGGAATGGCGCGCTGCTGGTGGAAGCAATTTCAGCTTCCCAGGCAGCTAAGATTCTGAGAGCCAACATGCTGGGCAATTATGCAGGGAAGGCAGAGTTGCATAGGACACTGAATTCCTCGCGCGGTGTCGTGAACACTAGTGCGTCGGATGCAATGTCCAACGAGGATATTCAGGAGAACCCTCAAGAACAAGGCGTTACAGCAGTCTATCGTGTGCAACGGAGAGAGCGAGGGGAAATGGTTCCTACTCCTACCCTGTTCTTGACCTTTGATCGGGTAGATCTCCCTCAAAGGATCAAGGCAGGGTATGAAGTGATAGAGGTTAGACCTTATGTTCCTAACCCTCTGAGATGCTACAAATGTCAGCGGTTCGGTCACACTAGTGATTTCTGTAAATGTGTACCTACATGTGTTAGCTGCGGAGATGGCATGCATGAAAATGCATGTGCATCACCTCCAGCATGCGTTAACTGTAGCGCTGAACTTCCATCAAGTTCACGATAATTAACCCGTTATATTGAAGAGCGAGCCATTCAGGAGATCCGGGTCGAAGAGAAGGTATCCTTTTCGAAAGCCCGGAAACTTCTTAGTATGAACAGGCCCTCTATAACTAGCTCCCGTACCTACAGCTCTGTGGCGGCTGCTCCGTCACCGAAACTGGAGGCTGGTACCCAAACATCTGAATGGAACGGAGCAACTATATCTGAGAAAGTTCTAGTGCCAAATCGCCACCAAGAGCATCAGTACCGCCATCTAAGGCTCCAAGCACACCACCACAGAATACCGCAAATAAGAACAAGTCAGTTAGGTCGCCTGACAAAGCATCGATATCTAGCAACACAACCAAATTCCCATTATGTTTCCAGCACCAGAGATAAAATTCAAGACTAAGTGTGATAGAACTGCCTTTCTGAAGGAAAGCGCAAAGCTGCTCCCGAAAAGACTAACAAGAAAAGTTCAAGAGCATCTCCGAGATCATTTTCGGAGTCATCATTTTCGGTGGACTCCGACCGGCGACAGTGATCTACGTCGGTCGAAATTTCTAATCGTTTCGAGCTTCTTGAACCAAAGGTTACAGAAGTGAAACAGTCCTCTTACATAGAGGATATGGAGCAGGATGTACCTGACCATACTGCGGCATCGGCAGCAAAGAAGAGACAGTACAAACCTGCCGAAATGTGTCCACCAAAGAAAAAGGGCAAGTTGACCGACCACCGCTGAAACCTACGTAATGTGCGTACTTATTTGACATATCCCATTACTATCGCCATGGCTATCCTTCAATGGAACATACGAGGTTTAAGAGCACATCGACCAGAACTGGAACTTTTGCTAAGTAAGCACAAACCCTTGTTGGTGTGCTTACAAGAGACTAAGCTACGACCACAAGACAAGTTTAAAAACAGACGCTACTCACCACTGAGGTGTGATATTGAAACAGAAGAGAGCATTCCTGCTCACGGAATCACTATGATGCTCCTCAGGGATGGCATATATGTAGATCCGTTACAGCTACAATCTGACATACAATCTTTAGCTGTAAGGATTAGGCTGCCATCAATCGAATTTTGCAATTGCAGTGTATATCAACCGCCATCAGATGACCTCTCGTTAATTTACCTTGAAGATCTGGTTTCCCAACTCTCAACACCATTTCTAATAGTGGGAGACCTTAATGCCCATCACCCAATTTGGGGCTCAAATAGGGCATGTTCGAGAGGCAACCTCATTGCAAAATTCCTGGAGAGCAATAACTTGGTTCTCCTGAACACCGGAGAGCCAATGTTCCTCTCAGACACACACGCCTATTCGCACATCGATTTGGCAGTGTGCTCATTCCAGCTAGCAGTTTAATTACAGTGGAATGTCATCTCTGAATCACATTCCAGCGACCACCTCCCATGTCTTCTTAGTCTCTTAGCACAAGATGTGTCTCCCTCACGTATCCCTAGATGGCGATTTGATCATGCCAACTGGAACCTTTACACCCAGTTGGCTGTCTTTGAGCACAACGAGCACGATTCGGTGAATGATTTAGTTGATCATCTCACAGAGAAAATTCGTTCCGCTGCAGAACAGTCTATTCCACGTTCGGCTACCCAACCCGGTATATTTCCTGTCCCATGGTGGACCAACGACTGCCGGAATGTTATTCGTGCTCGTAGACGTGCTCTAAGGGTATTCCAACGACACACTACCCTAAGTAATCTAATTGTGTACAAGAAAGCGCGTGCAAAGTCTGGGAAAATAATTAAGGATAGCAAAAACACCTCATGGAACAACTTTGTATCATCTTTTAACAGATGTACACCTTCATCTGTTGTATAGGATAGGTTAAGGCGCGTGGCCGGAAAATCAAACCACCTGCCAATCGCTGGTCTGAAAACAACTGCAGGAGTTGTTGTTGATCCCTTTGTCGTGGCTAACACCTTCGCCTGTGCTTTCGCTCAGGTGTCTAGCTCAGGTTATTATGCTCATGAGTTTATCTCAATTAAAACTCAGGTAGAATCTCATGGTTTCGTGTTTAGTTCCAGAAAACTTGAAGATTATAACCGCCTCTTAACCTTGGCAGAGTTAGAACACGCTCTTTCATCATCGCGACTGACAGCAACAGGACCGGATGGAATCCACGTTCAAATGTTACAACATCTCTCACCTGAAGGTAAGGCATTTCTGCTCGAGGTGTATAACCGTGTTTGGGTTGATGCATCGTTTCCTGGTAAGTGGCGAGAAGCCACATTATTCCTATCTTAAACGCTGGCAAGGATAGTCACCTCTCTTCTAGCTACCGTCCTATTTCCCTCACCATTTGAGTATGCAAGGTGATGGAACGCATGATAAATGGGCGGTTGGTATGGTGGCTGGAAAAGCACAACCTACTGAATAACATCCAGTGCAATTTTCGACGACGCCGCTCAACAGTGGATCATCTTGTGTCCATGTTGAAACAGATTATGAACGGATTTTTTAAAAACTGTCAAAGAGTCGGAATATTTTTTGACCTCCAAAAGGCTTATGATACCTGTTGGCGGGCAGGGTTGCTACGTACTCTGTACACCTGGAATATACGTGGACGCCTACCACTGCTCCTTCAGGAATTCTAGAATGACCGCGTATTCCGAGTAAGGTTTGGCTCAGTTTTTCCAACCTTTTTGTTCAAGAGAACAGTGTGCCACAGGGATCGGTACTAAGTGTTACGCTATTTGCTATTGCGATTAATTCTATCTCGAAATGTGTACCTCTGGGGGTCTCGTCATGACTACCTGTAGACGACTTTGCCGTCTACTGCACATCTCAGCGCACTCCGTTTTTAGAGCGCCGTCTAAAAGACCACCTTGGACAACCTAAGGGTTGCAGTTTAAACAACGCCTTTCAATTCTCCGCTGAGAAAACCATCTGTGTTAACTTCTGGCGTCAGCAGAGCGAACTACCTCCAAGGCTCCGGCTAGGCGCTGATCTACTACCTTTTGCAGATGAGACGAGGTTCCTTGGATTGATATTTGATAGAAAACTTAGTTGGTCGTTGCATATAGCACAACTGAAAGCACGATGTGACCAATCTTTAAATATCTTGCGGGTACTAAGTGGAAAATCGTGGGGAGCGGATCGTACAGAGTTATTGCGACTTAATCGCGCACTCATCCGTTCCAAATTAGATTATGGTAGTACAATTTATGGCTCAGCACGGCCATCTGTGCTGAAGAGATTAGACACAGTCCATAATTGTGGCATACGTATAGCAGTTGGGGCATTTCCAACGAGCCGAGTTATAAGCCTGCATGCTGAGTCAGCAGAACCTTCTCTGCAGTACATGCGCCACTTGTTATTAGCAAATTTTGGCTGTGGACTTTTTTGCATGCCCACATATCAATCGTCCACGCCATTCTGTAATACCTCCATGGATGCGCGTTATAGGAACACTTCTATTAAACCAAAGCCACCTGCATTTCGTTTCCGGGAGCTCCATAGACATCTTGACACTGACATGCCCAAGGTGTATCATAGAGGGAGAGAATATACCCTACTTGGTTGTGCAGAGCGTCCCACGTTGATCTGGGCATGGCTAAATATGATAACTATACCATGTCTATGTCTAGTATCCGCACATGCTTTTTAGAATTTTTATCGCGATATGAGGACCTATTTGTAATTTATACTGATGGCTCCAAAAACTCAAATGGTGTTGGTTGTGCTTACGTGTGTGGAACTGAACCGTATACATTCGGATTCCACACTGCACTTCCATTTTTACTGCAGAGCTTTATGCAATATACCGGGCCATTTTACACGTACGTCGACGAAAGTTGGTGAACTGCTTAATCCTGAGTGATTCCCTCAGTGCACTTCAAAGCCTAAGGCAGCTCTACAACTACCACCCTGTTGTGCAGCGTACACAGGATGCCCTCCACGTTTTACACACTTCTGGCGTTAACGTGGTGTGTGCATGGATCCCTGGTCACTTAGGCTTGTGGGGAAATGAAATGGAGGATTCGGCAGCTACCATGAAGCCCAGGGTTTGAGTACTATCTGTGACATCGGAAGGTTTTAGGGCCGTATTGCGGAGAGCTGTGCAAACCTGCTGGCAGTAAGAGTGGTCCTATCTCCGCAATAATAAACTTAGATCTGTGAAAGAACTTCCGATTCATTGGGTTACCTCCTGTCGGTCATCTCGTCGCGAGGAAGTGAGTTTGGCTCGGTTAGGTATTGGGCACTGCTTTTTTACTCATAGTTTTCTTTTTAAAATAAGCCTGCTCCACTGTTTCCGTTTTGAAGTGAAGCGTTATTTGTACGACACGTGCTGCTAGAGTGTTTTCACCTAGCAGACCTTAGGACGTCTCTGCGGCTGCCAGCCAGCTTTGCAAAGATGCTAGGGGACCATGACACGGTGGTGCAGAGGACTTTTAGATTCTTTTGTAGTTTAGAGTTTATGATTTGGTGAACGAAATTTTTAGTAGGTCTTTTTATGTACGTCTATTTCTAATAGGTTTTGTTACACTTGCATAGTTTTTAGAAGGTTGTATATCTGGCTTTTGCTATGACTAGTTTTTTAAAGGGCGCTGATGACCGCCGTAGTTGAGCGCCCTTATGTATCATCATCATCATTCCTAGACGCATTGCAAAAGGAGAAGTGTAGCTGTTGCCGTTTCGTCTGAAACTACTCCAGAACGTCGGCATCCTCTAAAATAGAATTATTGAGCTTCCACTATCCCCGTCGGGCAACTTGAGCACAGATGGCCCAAATTTTTATTTGGCAGATCACTGCGTGATGATCACTGAACGCCACAGGTAGAACGCAAATTCGGTGTACAGAAGTAACTATTCCTGGCGAGATATAAACCCTATTTATCCGCGAGGCTGAGGTGCTTTTAATAAACGTGAATTCCACATCATTTCCATGCTTTAGTTCCCATGCATCCTGCAGTTGTAATTGCGACACCAAACTCTGGAGAATGATGATAAAATTGGGCGCCCATTTTGGTCCTTAGCACAGAGAGTGGAATTAAAGTCACCTGCTAACAAATATTCTTTACCGTAAAACAAATGTGCAATTAAATCTTTCTGAAAGAACTGCTCTTGTTCTTGTGTATTTTGCGTTCCTGACGGAGCATAAATATTTATTAACACTGTGTCCTCCAATGTCGCTGAGATGATCCGGCCAGATGGGTCCATCTGAAAGTTCTGTAGATGAAGTCCTTTCCGTTATACAAAGGCAGTGCCCCTTCCTTCTAAGCCGAGATTCACCTTATAATCATAAGAGTAAAGCGTATCCAGTTTGAATGTGTTCACTTCCAGTAGAAAGAACATGTCAATGTTATTCACCAACAGAAAAGTATTCAGCATATTCTGGGTCACTATAGTCCTGCAACCATTGACATTTATAGTGGCTATTGTTCTTAGAAATATCATCCTAATGAGGGTAGTTGTCACTGCTGGATGTATGTTGCTGGCTGAGTGCTTAATCCTGAGTAGTCTGCAGCTGTGACTCTTCCCTTAATTGGAGACCACACGCCATCACCTGCCTTGTCCAGTCCTGCGCCGTGAGATGCGGTGAACACCATTCTGTATCTTTCCGCACCAACTGAGTGTGTTGCTTTCCACCGTTCGCCATTGCGCCCTCCTCGGCACTCGACGGACCACTGTCTTTGTGGCTCTGTTGCATTTCACGAACTTGGAGCCGAGGGTCACACACATAAAGTCGCGCAGTTGGTACCCTGTCAATTGTAACCTTCTGCGGACCGACGGCAGCACTTTCACCCGCCGCCTGGTACCCCGTCCTCTGCAAAGGCTCTGACGTTCCACCCTCTTCCGAGTTCCTCTTTCCCTTGTCCTCATCTGTACGACAAACCTCGTAAGAAAGCGGGTTGTCTCGCTCCTCCCTGACGCTGCTGTCCAAATGGGCAGCAGCTGTTGTTGGCTAGTTTGTTACCGTCGTGGTTGCGGGCTCTGGTGGTAACATCTGTCCTCAAAGCTGTTCTGCAGACACAAACCCAGCCAGTTCCTGCTCCTTTTCCATCTGGCTGCTCCAAGACGTTTCTACCTTACTAGCTTTGCGTGTCTTTGCTCTCTTGACTCGTTTCTTTTCATTGGAAAGTGTCTCCTCCTCTGTAGCTGTCTCAGACATCAGTGAGGCACATACGGTCTGCTCCTTCCACTTCGTGAGGTGCCGAATGCCTATTTTCCAATGACTATGGCGAAGCACGGTGGCATAATTCTTTTTCTCCACTACCATCAGCTCCTCTGGTGTCGGCTCATTTTGTTGTTCACCCGCCAGTGCAGGCTGTGGATTGTCAGCTATGGGTTGGTATTCCTTCTTCTGCACGCTCCCTGTCACAGATGTGGATACAGTGTCGTCCCTCGGTACCGTCTCGGTAGGTCGCAACTGTGACGATCGGTGTGGACATAGCTCCTTTAAGTGTTCTGTACTGTGGCAGACATAACATGATCGGGGTTGGCCAGCATATGACAACCATAAACGGTAGCTGCCGATCACGATATAACTTGGAACATTTGTCTTCAGCTGCATCTTTACAGCTCATATCCCGTTGTACACCGACACACGGTATTGACGACCCCATTGCTCTTTCCGAATGTAAGGCACCAAACCGTAATTTTTCAGTGCTGCTTTCAGCACTTTATTTGGGAGCCCTGGTGGTACATCAATCACACGCACATTGGTGGCATTCCCGGTAACGTGTTCGATTTTTACTTTAGTAACTTCCCCATTCATATATGTGAACGTTGTTTCCTCCGGAAAAGTGTTTACAATTTTCTCCAGTAACAAAGCCGAAATCAATTTTATGTAAATTGCGCGTTCACTGGCGATTAACTGAATGGCATCCACTTGTTCCGCATTTAACCGCAACTTATCCGCTATGAAATCATGCACCTCATAAGCTGTGGGCTTCGTCGCATTTAACGTGAATTTAACCCTGATGGTATTTTTCCTTGCATACATTTCCATTTTCCACAAATTAAGTGAACTTTGACTAAAAATAAACACGCTAAGGTGTGGACACAATTGTGCTAGCGGTGAATGCCGCTGTGGCACTCACAGTACGTACTTCGCTGCGACACGGACTGTAAACAAAACACGTCAGACGGCACGTCCGCTCTATTCAGGCGCTGAGGCCAAACTAGATTTAAACAAATGACAGTTTGTATAAGAGAAAAACTCGAATATTAAGATATTTCGGAGGGTGGAACAAATGAATTTCAAAGGAATACACGCTCCATAAGTCTCAGAATAATCACATATCAGTCATTTTGGATAAGAGTAACTTCCAATCTGAGTGATATCGGACAGTGATACTAATAAATTTCCAATGAGTACTGGCCCCAAAGACCCTAGGGCTGACAAATGAAAATCATGTTGTATAAAAGAAAACCTCCAAATTTAAGGTATTTTTGGAGGAGGAAACAAATAAAGATTAAAGATTAGATTAAATAGATAACAATCTTTTTGGATAGGAGAAAACGTCCAATATTAAGGCATATTGAATAGTGAAACAAATTAATTTCAAATGGGCAGAGGCTCCAAAGAGCTTCGACTTAACAAATGACAATCATGTTGTATAACAGTAAACCACCAACAACAGATTATTTCGTCGAAAGAAAGAAATGAAGCTCAAAAGAGTATACACTCCATAGAGCTACGAGTTAATAAATGACAATCATTTTGTATAACAGAAAACCTACAACATTAAGTTATTTCTTAGGATAAAACAAATGAAGCTCAAAAGTGTACACGCTCCATAGAGCTAAGAGTTAACAAGTTCCAATCATTTTCTATAAAAGAAAGCCTCCAACATTAAGTCATATATGTGGATGTAACAAAGGAATTTCCAATGAGTACACGCTCCATAGCGCTACGGGTTAACAGATTCCAATCGTATTGTATATGACAAAGCCTCCAGCTTTGTCATTTAAGTGGATGAAACAAATGAAGTTTAAATGATTACTGGCTAAATAGAGCTTAGAAGTAACATATAACAATCATTTTGGATAAGAGAAGGCCTCCAACATTTAGTGATATCGGATAGTGAAGCAGATGAAGCTCAAATAAATATAGGCTGCAAACAGCTTAGATTTAACAAATGACAATCACTTTGTATAAGAGAAAACCTCCATCTTTAAGCTATTTCGGAGAATGAAAAAAATGAAGTTCAAAGCAGTACCGGCATCATAACACTTAGATTTAACAGTAGACAGTCTTTTTGAATAAGATAAAACCTCCAAAATTGAGTGATATCGGACAATGAAACAAATGAAGTGCAAATAAATACAGGCTCCAAAGAGCTCGGAGTTAAAAAATGACAATCAGTTTGTATAAGAGAAAACCTAAAAGATTAAGAAATTTCGGAGGATCAAACAAATGGAGTTCAAAAGATCCTGCCCAATAACTCTTGATTTAAAAGATAACATTCTTTTTAGATAAGAGAAAACCTCCAAAACTGAGTTATATAGGATAATGAAACCAATGCATTTCGAATGAGTACAGGCTCCAAAGAACTTAGAGTTAACTAATGACAATCATTATGTATTTCAGAAAACCCCTAACATTATATTTCGGAGGATGGCACAAATGAAGTTCAAAAGATCCTGGCCCCATAACACTTAGATTTAACTAATAACAATATTTTTGAGTAGGGGAATACCTCCAGCATTCAGTCAAATCGGAGAGTGAAACAAATGAAGTTGAAATATATAGAGGCTCCAAAGAGCTTCGAGTTAACAAATGGCAATCATTTTGTATAACAGAAAACCACCAAAATTAAGTTATTTTATAGGACAAATCAAATGCAGTTCAAAAGAGTACACGCTCCATGGCGCTTAGAGTTAACAGGTTCCAATCATTTTGTACAATAGAAAGCCTTCAACATCAAGTAATACGAGTGGACGTAACAAATGAAGTTCTAATGAGTACAGGCTCCATAGAGCTACGAGGTAACACATTCCAATCATTTTATATAACACAAAGCCTCCAGCAGTAAGTCATTTAGATGAATGAAGCAAATGAAGTTCAAAGGAGTATCGGGCTCATAACGCTTAGATTTAAGAGTTAAAAATATTTTTGGATAAGAAAATACCCACAACATTGAGTGATATCGGACAATGAAATAAATGAAGTTCAAATGAATGCAGGCTCCATAGATCTTAGAATTACCATATAACAATCATTTTGGATAAGAGAAAACCTCCATCATTGAGTGACATCGGATTATGAAACAAATGAAGCTCAAATGAAGACAGGCTGCAAACAGCTTAGATTTAACAACTGAAAATCAATTTGTATAACAGAAAACCTCCATCATTCGGATATTTCGGAAGATGAAACAAATGAAATTCAAAGGAGTACCGGCTTCATGACGCTCATTTTCAACAGCTAACAATCTTTTTGAATAAGATAAAACCTCCAACTTAGAGTGATGCCGGACAATGGAACAAATGAAATTCAAATAAATACAGGCTCCAAAGAGCTCAGTGTTAACTAATGACAAAAATTATGTATAAAAGAAAAGCTAGAACCTTATGATATTTCGGAGGATGAAACAAATGAAGTTCAAAAGATCCTGGCTCCGTAACGCTTAGATTTAACAAATAGCAATCTTTTTGGATAGGAGAAAACTTCCAACATTCAGTCACAGCGGATAGTGAAACAAATGAAGTTCAAATGTATAGAGGCTCCAAAGAGCTTCGAATTAAGAAATGAAAATCATTTTGTATAACATAAAACCTCCAACATTAAGTCATTTCGTAGAATGAAACAGATGCAGTTCAAAAGAGTACACACTACACAGAGCTACGCGTTAACAGATTCCAATCATATTGTATAAGATAAAGCCTCCAGCATTAAGTCATTTAGGTGGATGAAACAAATGAGATTCAAATGAATACAGGCTTCATAGAGCTTAGAGTTAGCATATAACAATCATTTTAGATGGGAGAAAACCTCCAACATTGAGTGATATCGGTTAGTGAAACAAGGAAGTTCAAAGTGTACAGGCTCAAAAGAGCTTCGAGTTAACAAATAACACTCACTTTGTATGACAGAAAAGCTCCACCATTAGGCTATTTCGGAGGATGAAACAAATGAAGTTCAAAAATCCTTGGCCCATAGCGCTTAGATTTTAAAGACTACAATCTTTTTAAATAAGAGAAAACATCCAAAATTGAGTGAAATCGGATAATGTAACAAATGAATTTTAAATGAGTACAGGTTCCAAAGAGCTTAGTGTTAACAAATTACAATCATTTTTTATAGGAGAAAACATCCAACATTAAGATGTAAACAAATGAAGTTCAAATGAATACAGGCTCCAATAGGGCTTAGAATTAACATATAGCAATCATTTTGTAAATGTGTAAATGTGTATGTTTAACGCCTGCTTTTACCACATACGGCACCGCAGGCGGTGACACTGTATGATACATGAGATGAAGATGGAGCTCCGGTGGAATTAGATATTGGGGAAAACCGGAGGTCCCGGAGAAAACCCGCCCCAGCACCGTGTTGTCCACCACAAATCTCACTTTGCGATTGCCTGGGATGGAACCCGGGCCGCTTGTTGAGAGCCAAGCGGTCTCCCCACTTAGCCACGGCACCACTAATCATTTTGTATAAGAGAAAACCTCCAAAATTAGGATATTACGGTGGATGAAACAAATGAAGTTCAAATGAATACACGCTCCATATAGCTTAGAATAATCACATAAGAATCTTTTTCGTTAAGAGAAAACCTCCAAAATTGAGTGATATCTGATAAAGAAACAAATGAATTTCAAATGAGTACAGGTTCCAAAGTGCTCAGTGTCATCTAATGACAATAATTTTGTATAAAAGAAAACCTCCAAAATTATTATACTTCGGAGGATGAAGCAAATGAAGTTCAAAAGATCCTAGCATCATAACGCTAAGATTTAACAGTTAACAATCTGTTAAATATATATATAGGAGTAAACACCCAACACTCAGTCATATCGGCTAATGAAACAAATGAAGTTCAAATATGTAGCGGCTCCAAAGAGATTCGAGGTAACAAATGACAATCATTTTATATAAAAGAAAACCTCCAAAATTAAGTTATTTCGTAGGATGAAAGAAATGCAGTTCAAAGTGTACACGCTCCATGGAGCTTAGAGTTAACAGGTTCTAATCATTTTGTATAAGAGAAAGCCCTCAACATCAAGTCATATGAGTAGACGTAACAAATGTAGTTCTAAAGACGATACGCTCCATAGAGCTACGATTTAACAGATTCCATTCATATTAAGGTAAATCCTGCAGCAGTAAGTCATTCAGGTGGATGAAACAAACAATGTTCAAATGAATACGGCGCATAGAGCTTAGAAGTAACATATAATAATGATTTTGTATGAGAGAAAATCTCCAATATTGAGTGATATATGGTAGTGAAGCACATGAGGTTCAAATGAGTACAGGCTCCAACGAGCTTCGAGTTAGCAAATAACTACCACTTTGTGTAAGAGAAAAGCCTCATCATTAGGTTATTTAGGAGACTGAAACAAATGAAGTTCAAAGCAGCACCGGCCTCATAACGCTTAGATTTAACAGTTAACGATCTTTTTGGATCAGATAAAACCTCCAACTTTGAGTGATATCGGACAATGAAACAAATGAAGTTCACATAGATACAGGCTCCTAAGAGCTCGGAGTTAACAAATGACGATCATTTTGTATAAGAGAAAACCTCCAACATTAGGATATTTCGGAGGAGGAAACAAATGAAGTTCACAGGATCTCGGCGTATAAGGCTTAGATTTAACAAATAGCAAACTTTTTGGAAAGGAGAAAACCTCCTACATTGAGTCATATCGGATAGTGAAATAAATAAAGCTCAAATGAATACAGGCTGCAAAGAGCTTAGATTTAACTAATGAAAATCAGATTGTATAAGAGAAAACCTCCAACATTACGATATTTCGGAGGACGAAACAAATGAAGTTCAAATAAATACAGGCTCCATAGAACTTAGAATTATCATATAAAAATCATTTTGGATAAGAGAAAACCTCCAACATTGAGGACATCGGAGTGACATGGAGCTTAGAGTTAACAGTTTCCAATCATTTTGTATAAGAGAAAGCCTTCAACATCAAGTCATATGAGTGGACGTAAGAAATTAAGTTCTAATGAGTACACACTCCATAGAGCTACGATAAAACAGATTCCAATCACATTGTATAAGATAAAGCCTCCAGCAGTAATTCATTTAGGTGAATGAAACAAATGAAGTTCAAATGAATACAGGCTCCATAGAGCTTAGAAGTAACATATAACGAACATTTTGGACAAGAGAAAACCTCCAACATTGAGTGATATCTGATAGTGAAACAAATGAAATTCAAATGAGTACACGCCCCAAAGAACTTCGAGTTAACAAATGACTATCACTTTGTATAAGAGTAAAGCCTCATTATTAGGCTATTTCGGATGATGAAACAAATGAATGTCAAAGGAATACCGGCCTCAAAACGCTTAGATTTAACAGTTAAAAGTATTTATGGATAAGAAAATACCTCCAACATTGAGTGATTTCGGACAATGAAACAAATGAAGTTCAAATAAATACAGGCTCTAAAGAGTTCAGAGTTTACTTATGACAATCATATTGTATAATAGGAAACCTCAAACAATAAGGGAATTCAGCACCGAAATTGACTAAAAATATGAGAAAAAATAATACCTTTGTTTTTGAGCTAATAAAGTACTTTGAAGCTTATAGTATCATAATCCAAATAAATGTATGGGTTTCAGGTATTTAAATACCTTCAAATGACAATTTAAATGCCCGTGCGCACCTGTATGCCGGCCCTTGGTGTCACAGAATTCTGTCATTTGAATTTGATTGGATGCACTAAGTTAATACATTTGAAATTAGTGGGCGAAGTTTCTGGTGGAATTTTGTGTGTTGGAATGGATGGTTGTTTCTTACAGTATGTGGCACCATGGAAACAAAACACTGGCTACAAACAATGAAAGCAAATAGTAATGATGATATCATGGCCTGATATGGTAAGAAAACTAATGCCTGTGTACCAAAGGCTGGCATCAGATATAATTCTAACGAGATGTACATTGGATGACGCACAAAATGCAAAGGAAAGTTTACATAACATGATATGGCATAATTGGTCATAAGAAATACTTGTGTCAAAGAAGAGACTTCAGGTTGCTGTAATATCAACCATCAGTGAATTCATTTTTGGTTATTCTGCCTCACTCATGCTGCAGTGAGACGTAATGTACTCAGATTTTACCAGCATCTTTAACATTAGCCAAGGGAACGACCAATTACGCTTACTACATTCAGCAATTTCTGCGAAGCTAACTTCTAAGGAAACTAAAATTGAAGAAAACTGCTGCAGAAGAGAGAAGGAAGAGGCAGGAGGGTCCAACTTATCTATCTGAAGGCTTTTATTCTGCTTCAAGGTATGTAGAAGGAAGGAAGATGTTTTGAATTTTAAAATTAGATTTACGCAGTTATAGTTTTTTCAACATTTTGTCATTCAAAATGCTCCACACGATGCAGTTATGATTCAGTCCCTCTAAAATTTTCAACACATCTTTTTAGAAAGCAAACAAACATTTCTATCATATGATTTTTTAATATTCATTATATTTTTAAAGCAATTGAAATACAAAACAAAAGGTTTAATCATGTTTTGTCTTTTTTGCTTGCTCCATACCTACTTTTTATCCCTCTGGAATTAAAGGCAGTATAAAATGTTCTTATAATAGATCTTTCCTTCATAATCATCTGAATATCTCTAGAAATAGAATAACTAAAATAGTGAAAATTTTCATCACCTGGAGCGTTTTTAATTTTGCTCAAATTTTGAGTTTCGCAAATTAATTACTCAAAAACTATTGAAGATATCAAAATATAATTTTCAATTCTGTGGCCACTTTGCGTCAGAACTAAGTGGTAAAAATTTGAGAAAGATTGGTTGAAAATTGCTGGATTTGTGGTTTTCGGTACTGCATCCCCTTAAGATATTTCGGAGAATGAAACAAATGAAGTTCAAAAGATCCTGGCCCCATAACGCTTAGAGCTTAAAGACACCAATCTCTTTGGTTAAGAGAAAACTTACAAAATTGAGTGATATCGGATAACTAAGCAAATGAATTTCAAATGAGTACAAGTTCCAAAGAGCTTAGTGTTAACAAATGACAATCATTTTGGATAAGGGAAAACCTCCAACATTGAGTCACATCGGATAGTAAAACAAATTAACCTCAATGAGTACAGGCTACAAACAGTTTAGGGTAAACAAATGACAATCATTTTGTATAAGAGAGAATCTCTAATATTAAGATATTTCGTAGAATGAAACGGATGAAACAAATGAAGCTCCATAGAGCTTAGAATAAACATATAACAATCATTTTGGATAAGAGTAAACCTCCAATCTGAGTGATATCGGATACTGAAACAAATTAATTTCAAATGAGTACAGGCACCAAAGGGCCTAGGGTTAACAAATGACAATCGGTTTGTTTAAGAGAAAACCTCCAACATTAAGACATTTCGGAGGATTAAACAAATGTTAGTCAAAGGAGTACACGCTGCATGGAGCTTAGAGACAAGTGCAGAGGCTCCAAAAAGCTTCGAATTAACAAATGACAATCAATTTGTATGACAGAAAACCTCCAACATTAAGTTATTTCGTAGAATGAAAGAAATGAAGCACAAAAGAGTACACGCTCCATAGAGCTACGAGTTAAGAGATTCCAATCATATTCTGTAAGAGAAAGCCTCCAGCATTTAGTCATTTGTGTGGTTGAAAACAATGAAGTCCAAATGAATACAGGCTCCATAGAGCTTATAATTATCATATAACAATCAGTTTTCTGTGCTATGCAACGCTGAATACGGTCACCTTAATTGTAACGACCTGGTATTTTGCAAGCGTCTGTGTCCAAGTGTGTGACTATAAAACCAGTGTCACCTCTACTTTGATCTGGATCTAAACATACGTTAAAACCCAGTTTAGTGTATAACGCTGTCATTAGCGTCCAACGCCACAATAGTATAGATGGTGCTTTAGTCAGCCCTTGCCTTTGCTCTTTCAGGCAACCTGTTAAAACTTCCAAAAATTGTGTGCCTTAACAAGATCTGTCTTATCTTGTGCACCGAAGTTTTGTGTGGTTTACTAGTTATGCAATAGTCATTCAGAACAAAGCGGACCTCTGAGGAAATTCCCAGAAATTTCAATATCAATATTTCATTTGCCATTGAATTTCATTAAACATTCTTTATTTTAAGCAAACTCTTTAGAGCCCATTCTGAAAAAATAACGAAACATCACGATAAATGTTCTACGTAAAGAGCAGTTAGGGCAATTTTCTAGCAAATCTTCGTGTCACATTCTTAGAAGTTGCTGTTTGTTATTTTAGCAGCTTTTTGTTTTTCAATTATGCTCTACAGGTGGTATGTGATTTTCCGAGATACGCTTGTGAACACTCCATTGGTCTGTGTGTTCTACTGTGCTCTATTTTAAGCGATGACCGTTACCAACAGGGCACTGTTGTTTGTCACCACTATTGATTTCGATAAGCAAATCTGATTTGTATTTTGGTTTTAGGAGCATTTTTAGCCTTTTAAGCTCCACTTGTTTAATATCTTAACATTCTCACATATGTTTTTGTTCTCCTCTTCCTCTTGGTATCAAATGCAATGCCTCCTGTAATACTCAGCAACAAAAACAAGAATCATCCAAATTGTTTCTTTTCTTATTGAAAATGCATCCATGAAGTTTGATTAAAAGTGACAAATTATGAATATTTTACATTTTGTATTTTATAACTCGTGGTTTCGGGTTACAAATTCAGTTTTAATATTACAAATGTTAAAGTCAGAAATGGCTATTTTATTGACCAACTACCGCTTAGCTAAAGCACAGTACAGAACTTTGAACTTCATCTTTCTCAACACCTTTTCACGCATCTTTTACTTTTCAGAATGCACATAATAGCACATTTTATAACCTACTTCCTTTAAATTTTCAAGAGATTTTCATGTATTGTGGAGACAAAGATTGCTGTGTGCTGTTTAAAAAGTTATATTATATATGAACATTTACTTCTTCTCTTATAAGCTAATTAAATTTTAAGAAATTCCTGCACAATCATCTTTTTATATTTATATAACGAACTCACATTAAATCCGAGTGCAGTTCATTGTATGTGTTCAAAAATTTTAATTACAAAAATAATTTCTAAACAATACTTTGGCGCCGCTGGTTATCTTCCAAAGCGCAGTATAAGTATTATGTTCTGAGTATATGTTAATAAAGCAGCTAAATAAATCGGAAGGGAACTATCGATTTTTGATGTTATGCATTTATAAAATGACCTTAAGGAAATGCAAAGATACTGAAATTATAATTATTTACTGGTCACGGCGGGGGGGGGGGGGATGTATTTTACTGAAGTCGGTTTCATAATAACTTGCAGTAATACATATGCATTACGTTTCCGAAACACTGTAGTGCAGTTAAAAACGGGAAAACTCAAGAAATGAACATAAAAGGGAGGATGTCCATCTATTATGTGGTTCTTCTTTCCTATTATGATATACATCTTAATAGAAGAGATGGCTTGTAAGCTAATGAAACATTTTAATAAAGATGAAGTGAATGCCAATATAAATATAATTAAAAAAGAAAGTTAAAGTACATCTCGGATTTATGACATCATAAAAATCATAAAGGAAATCATGAAGTAAGTAAAGTTAGTGTCTATGTAGTTTTGAGGTCCTTTAAGCATGCGAACACATGGGTACACAAATTAAATTTGAAGTTGTTTAAATATTATAGATTGATGTTTATATTTAATATCTTTCCAAAAAGGAAATGTGTGGTGTTTTAACGCCCACTTTAACTTCATACGGCACCTCAGGATGAAATGAAGATGGAGTACTGGTGGAATGAGATGGTGGGGGAAACCGGAGATCCTGGCGAAAACCCGCCCCTGCTCCGTGTTGTCCAACACAAATCTCACTTTTCGGTCGCCTGGGATCGAATCCAAGCCGCCCTTTCACAAAAAGAGACTTGTTCCAGAAGAATTGAGGAAAGCATAGTAATTTAAATTTTTAAGCAAAGAGACAAACTGTAGTAAAAGCTATCGAGAAATACGTTTGCTAAATGTTGGGTGTTAGAAAACCGATAAAATAATAAGAAAGTGGCTAAATATTATAGCACGTATTCCTTTATGCGATGAAAAATGTAATTTTAGAAAATGCAAATCCTGTAATATAATATATTTAAAGCCAATCAAATATTATAAAGGAAAGGAAAGTTTAATTTAACACCTCTATAACTTTCATCGACTACGGAAAGAATTATTACTAAGACAGAGAACAGTAATGAGATAAGATGAAAAAAGACTTCTAACCGAGGTATTTTATTGAATATATTCCAATTCCATATAAAATAATAAAAATTGTGTCACATACAGTATAGACATAAACGGAAGACCATATAAGCAAGGAGTTCAAGATAACAGCCTCTCGCTAAGCAAGATACAACAGCCAGAAGCGAGGTTCCTTAGCTCATTGCACGGGTACTTTTTAAAACATAGAACATGTCAGGAAAAAATGAGATTTGTAGCAATACTATTAATTTCATTAAATCAATGAATTTGCCAAAATAAGTTTATAAGAATGAATGATAACAGAATTCTAAGGTTGCCCTCCAATGTCATTTTAATTAGAAGAAGAAAGTATGTTGTTTGAACCATAAGTGACTGTAAAACAGGCTTTTATTTTATTTCATTAAGAAGTAAGGAACCAGAAACATTTTTACGTTTTTTTGTAGAGATATTGTAACAAAAATTGAACGTAGCTTTTTTTATTATAAAGAGAGGTGCTGATTATAGTAGACTTAGCGTCTGTAGCCTATTTCTTCTTTGTCCATAGACAGCTTAAGTATTGGTAAATTTATTTCTGAACCTCTGGTTACTACCGCCGTTGGATTACAGCGATTTTCCAAAGCTCTCAAAGCAAGCCTCACTGCGAACGTATAGCGCTCAGCGATCGTCATCTTTCTAAACGTTGAAATATGTTATATGTAAATTCGTATGTTTGAGGGAAATATCTGGTGTATGACGGGCGCGTGATTTTTATTTTCCTATGTAACGATTCTGACATAAAGGACCACTAGATGATCGGTGCGAATAAATCGTAAAATCTTGATAAATGGGTTTACAGACCATAAATTATCATTTACTCGTGTTACGAAATTGAACATGTCTGACATAGAATTGGCGACATAGAATATACCGGTTGGAAGGAAAATAAATAACATTAGCTTAAGACACAGTTCTGTATACAGATATAAATGACCTATCACATTAATATTTTAGCATTTTGGTAGGGAAAATGGTTTCTCTCTTTGATGAAGTGAAGTAAATTCTGAGTATTTATACCAAGTCTTACTGAGGCATACTACCATACTGAGGTATACCATCTAAGGTATGTAACACACACACATACACACACATCTGTTTGTATATTAAAAGGATAGCAGGAAAACGAAAAGCCGGTTAAATACCAATGTTACTTTCAAGTTACGAAGACTTTCAAGGAAATCCTCCACTCTAGACGACCTTTTGTCATTGAACACTTTTAGAACATTTATATTTTCTTAAAAATGACTCGAACTATTTTGAATAAAATACGAGGTCAACTGATAAGTCCCGGGACTGAGAATAAAAAGAAAGCGTTATAACTTTTTTCTATATTTCGCTACATAACCTCCAGAAAGGCTAATATATTTATCATATCGGTGTTCTCATTTAATTAAACCATCTTTGTAGAGCGCTTTATCATGATCTTCAAAATAACTCTTAACTACATCAATGATCTCGTCGCTGTGCCTTCCAAGACATTTTTTGAGGTTTGGGAGCAGATGGTGGTCACTGAGTGCTAGATCTAGCAAATAAGGTGGATTTTTAAGAAATTCAAAACTTAATTTCCCCTATTTTTCCCATTGCAGTGACTGAACGATGGGCCGGAGCATTGTCGTAAATAAACAGGATGATTTTCTTTGCTAAATGAGGTCGTTTTCTTTTCCCCTCAGCACTCAAACGTTGAGGTAAGATTGCGCCACCAGTGATAATTTTACCGTTTCCCAAGTCATCAACTAAAACAGTTTCGTGTGCGCTCCAGAAGACATTGGACCTAATCTTGTTAGCTGACTAAATTGACGTTGCCTATTTTCGAATTGGTTCACCTGGCGCAACCCACTGTTTTGCCAGTGATTTACCTTCTGGAGTGTAGAGATGTATTCAAGTTTCATTCATGGTAATAAGCCGTCTCCAAAATTAACTGTGTATTTTACTTAGAGCTCAGAATTCTTAACAGAAGCCGTTCCCCTTTTGTAACCTTTGATCAGGTGTCAACAATGGCGGCACCCATCTTGCACAAACCTTGTGAAAGCCCAAAACATAACTTAAAATATTAACTACAAGTTCTTTTGATATGTTCACAGCCTCTGCTATCTCAAACAACTTTAATCTGCGGCCTTCTAGTACTAAACAATGAATTTTTAAATGATCTCTGGAGTTCTGATTTCCACAGGGCATCCAGAGCGAAGCTCACCACTAGTGCTTGTATGTCCCATTTTAAACTCTGCAACCCATCTTTTAATCATTATATATGAAGGTAAAATGTCTTTCAATGTATTGCCCATTTACTCCTTGATTTCTTTAGACGTTAAGCCTTTCCAATGTAATTATTTAATCATTAATCGTTTTTTTCTAAATCCTCCATATTTGTGAATTATTTACACTTTGCTTGCTTAAAATGCTGTCATTCAAAAACTAAACAGGCTGTTGATCTGTAACTATTGGTACAAGGCAGTCTAAAGTTAATCTATATGATGCTATCCGTCAAACTTGCCAAGTGCTGCCATATGTATGTGAAGCCCGGGATTTATCAGCCAACACTCGCACCATATATTTAAGAGGTTTTAATAAGAAATACATAGCTTGATTACACTGTAAATAATGTTTGAAACTTTGTACCTATACTTTAAAACTTAGAATTTTTTCTGTAATGGAAAGTCCTTAATCACTTCTTTTTTAATTTTTGGCCATGCTAAGAGAGCATAATTTCACAGCCATCACATAGAGACCAGCTCTTAAAAGATTTGACTATCGCTTGAAGCCTAATATATTGCCTTACTTCCTAGCCTCTATACGGAAGTTACCAAAGAGATCATATTCATCTTGGTTAATATGGTGTAGATAGAGAAATATGCGTTTTAAGAATACTTTGTATAAGAGTAGAGGTCATGTGAATCTAAGACAAAAGAATTTTCTCCTTTTAGTATATCTCCTTTTCTTAAAACGTAATATGCATATGTGTGTACCATTTTTGTGAATGAAGATGAACTTTTGGAGCTATCGAATGCGTCCCCTTTCGGAAGTAAATTTCATTTGAAATAAATTTTTAGTTCAACCATTTTTCAACAATAATCTTGCACATGAGCATATTTTATTGTAATAGGTGTTATTCTTACATATCTGTATACAGCAGATATATATGTTCTGAGATGTTAAATTACAGTTATCGCCATCGTCATCACGGATGCCGTTATTTCATCTGTACATTATATGACGAATTTCTAAATCTAAATATTTTTTTATGAAATATAGACCATTGTTGCCTTGCTGCCTGCCTCTGTAGCGTAATTGACGTCGTATATGCCTCATTCAAGGGATCACGAGTTCCATTCTTGGTCTGGGTGAGTTATCTGGATATCATATTTTAAGGGTTTTCCCTGATACTGAAATATGAATGTAGAATAACTATAAGTTCGGTGGACCCTGAACTCATTTATGTACCATTTCAGCCATCTCATGCAGCGTTGGATGTAACTTAACGTTGGAGGATGTTAATTAAAAGGAAAACAAAAAAGTGTCTGGATGCCAACCACATTTTTTTTGTTTATATAGGATGATATACAAAACTGGTCTTGAAATGCGTTCTAAAGGTAACATAATGTTTTTCAGCCTAAAATCCATTACATAGAAAAAAACTAATAGCTTATCTTGCCTCAAGCGATGAACACTTAAAAGTATCACGGAAGCATTTTTGGATAAAGATTGGTATCAATAAATTTCGTGAAGAAATTGCTGGTGAAAGTTTTGGGTGGAAAATGGTAAAATTAATGTGTTTAATAAATTAAAAGGTACAAAAGAAATATACTTCTTAAACGGATAGATAGATTAAAAGCTAATATTTCCACCCCACTCTATCTCTCTCTATTTCACATCCACCATACCCTGGTGGAACGGTTAGGTGTACCTCGTGAATCGCTGTATGGCTGACATACCTTCTAGGCCTCATTTCTCTTTGTTCGTCACGTATTCTCATAGAACTTAAGGCTAGACAACACTATGCGTTCTTCTACACGCGATGGGGAGATGACACTGGAGCACCGTCCGGTCTGTTGTTTTAATCTGTGGATAGTTGGCCTAGTATTTTCTATTATATCTATCTTTGGAAATTAATAGTTCTTTCACACTGGCCGTGTGTAGGCTAAATTGTGCAAACGTAGAGTCAGAATGAAAAATTGAATGCCATAGCCGGGATTTGAACCACGGATCTTCTGGTTTCCGTCCAGCCGCACTACCATTGTGCTACCATGGCCAACGTGCCGATATGACATTAAATTCTCCAACTGACTCGTATTTTTTCCGGTAAACCACTTAGCAGTTCTCATAAACACATGAGACAACTACCTTAATGGCGACTTACTACATGTAAGTACTTTAAGGCCTGGACTTTATAGTTAACCACTATTAGGTCAATTATTGGAAATTAATAGTTTTTCACACTGGCCGTGTGTAGGCTAAATTGTGGAAACGTAGAGTCAGAATGAAAAATTCAATGCCATAGCCGGGATTTGAACCACGGATCTTCTGGTTTCCGTCCAGCCGCACTACCATTGTGCTACCATGGCCAACGTGCCGATATGACATTAAATTCTCCAACTGACTCGTATTTTTCCCGGTAAACCACTTAGCATTCTCATAAACACATGAGACAACTACCTGACTCTTACGAGTCAGTTGGAGAATTTAATGTCATATCGGCACGTTGGCCATGGTAGCACAATGGTAGTGCGGCTGGACGGAAACCAGAAGATCCGTGGTTCAAATCCCGGCTATGGCATTGAATTTTTCATTCTGACTCTACGTTTCCACATATCTATCTTTATTTTACTAGTGTTTTAGATTTCAGATGGCCATGTATTATATATCTATTACGGTATTTTTCTTCTATCTGAGGGAAACTATGCAAAAACTCAGATAAGTTGGTTGGCCTAAGGGTTCTGAACCCGGGGTCTTCCGAATGTGGGCTACACACGATACCGCCTAAGCCAGCCCTCTCTTTCTGAACATTAATGTCAAATGTTGAATCAAAGTGAACTCAGAACCAATAACCGGTAAGAGTCATGAAATTGGAAACCGTTTAACCTGATAATTTGGCTGAGTTATAGATATGTGTCGAATATATGAAAGTTAATACATTAAGATTAACTTGAAACAGGGTAGGTAAGCGTAGGTAATGCTAAAGGCAACTATTAAAAAGGCAAATATGACTGCAAGGTGAAATTTATACAACTGAACTCAAACTATGTATTTGTCATGGACATATTCCGTTTCATTACCTTTTTTTCCCTTCAGATCCTACGTATATGCTTGTTCCTCTCCATATATTTGCTATATGCTAACAAAATGGCAGCCATAAATACCAAAGAAGGGTACATTGCACTTATATGTTTTACGTAAATATGTGTATATCTAGTCTATTTTCGTACGCATTTCTAGATGCATTTCTATGTCATACATGGTATTTGTTTTATTTTTATACCTTTTACTCACTTTTTAAATAGCTAAAATTGCCTATCCGTATTTCATAACTTTTGTAACTTACACATATTAAAACGTGATATTATATATGTATTTTTATAACTATTATTTTTATTTCAACAATGCTGTAATGTATACACGAGGTCTAGATGAAAACAGGCTCAATTGTTTAATTCACTCTAAATAAGCCTTTTTAATAGCGTTTTCATGATTGAACATGAGGCTGATTAATATACTGCGATTTTTTTTGGGTTGGATAGCAAATCGACCAACGGCGTTCTAGGAGTACCAATTGCCTCCTTATACCAGGTGAGTCAGCCGCGCCTTATTTGCTTTCAAGGCAGGCCACCAATCAAACGGCATGTTAGTCTTAGTCCAGTTAAGCTCTAACTAAACTTTATTGCCTGACGTTCTTAGAAAGAAGAATGCGCCAAATTCAGCGTAAAAGCGGTTTAAGGGACAAAACGTACTGTTCACTTAAGTACACCTCAAAAACATACGACTCCTTTACTGAGAGCAAATTCCGTTTCCAGACGACTTTACAGACCTTTTATTACAGTAATTATGGCAAAGTAATTCATTAAACGCCTCGGAAAAATTGGACCTATCATATGAGTACACTAACAACGTCAGCTAAAAATAAAATGGCGTATTCTTGTACCTAGAGCAGGGATTGGCTGCCAAAAATTAGGAAAAAAATTAGATACGCCTCATCCGTGCTGTCAAAACGGACATATTGTTAAACAACTGTTCATTTATATTTTTGCTTAAACTACATCTCGTGCAACTCAATTAGCATGCATTTAGAGGCTTTGTCATTTATGTAATAATATGAAAAACACCCAGCAGATGATTTAAAAGGATAAATCAAGCACGAGAACTCGCGAGGTGGCAAAGGTAGAGCACTAGGCATACAAGTCGTACTACTGAGCCCAGAACGTGCTTTCAGGCAAGTATCGAAATACCTCAATGGGAGTATGATCTCTTCTGTGCCTTAGCTCCCCCCCAAAGACACAGCTTCGAGTCTCAGCAATCTGATTATTTTTTATATTCATCAAAACTTGGAAACCGAATTAACAATAATTTAATTATAAAGTTCCTGAGGACAAAAATGACATTATTTTCAGCACTTGCTTTGTTGTTGTTCCAGGAATACAGAAAGGGTCATTCCAGCGCCACAAAACATACCAATTTGAAATGACACTTTCAACAGCACAATAATTCTATTTCTGCAAAATTGTGTTTAACTTCCACGTTAACCTCTGATACCTCTGATGCTGTAATAATACTGATACTGTAATTTCGTTGCTTTCAAATGTGTATAAATGATACTTATTTAAATTGAGCCTACCTATAGGTGTGTTTAAACAACTCTCACCAATAAAGAAACTTCAAACAGTACCATAAAATATAATTAAAACAATTAAAAGTAATAACAATTTTCAGAATAATTCTTGTAACCTGTGAGTATTAAGTGGAAACAAAAATCAGTACACCTATGCAGTGGATTTGAACCTCCTTCACCGTATACATAACAGTTTTATCACTCCTTCTGACCTATCTAGTAAGGTGTGAGATAAACATTCCGTTTAACATATAGTATTCGCTGGTTCCAGTGAACATTTGCAGACTTGCAAACGTCAGCTGTCTAATTACGAATATACTACAGGCGATGCGATAACATCTATATTAGTACTAATTTCATCGAGTATATAACATCCATGTAAAACCTAGTAATGGAGTCGACGTTTTCATGTTGGAGTATAAAATACAGTTTGCATTAAACTCGAGAGTAAGGGGCAGCTGAGTCACTTGTTATATGCAGGAATGCACACCTGAAACTGAAGTTGTCAAGTGTGTCCTGAAAAAACAGAAATACTGTGCATGTTTGTGCAGGTTATTTACTAGCTTAAAATGGAAAGACAGAAACCTTTGAACATGACCTGGTTCATCACATTGTTTTATAAAAAGAATATTAAAGGTAACTAATGACAACGTTCAAGAGGGTAGTTTATACTCATTCTATAGAAGATATTGTGTGCCTATGTCCCTGACTGAATGCTCGCAGGGAGGGAAAGGTATAGTCTGGTGGGATGAGTGTATATCAAGGGTGATCCGTCCTAAACAGAGGCGACCGCTGAGGGCAAGGTCCTATCAGCTACAAGTTGAAAGTTTCCTGTGGTGGGTAATACAGCTGGCTGCCCCTCCGCTGTGGGTTTACACTTCCCCACAATTCTCGTCCTCCGGATCGGAGATAAAGGGTTCCTTGCTTTGCACTTCAAAACTTCCGCTAACACTTAAATAGTTGAAATAGCAAACATGAAAAATAAAGTGAAATGGAGAGTTACGAAATTCGGGGGCTGTGTTTATTCCTCCCAGCATTTGCCTAGCAACCCGAAAAGTCCCCGAAAGTATCCATTGATCAAGAAGTTCCGCCACGGAAACTGAATCTACGACCTACTGAATGACGATCACTGGTGCTACCGTGTATGCCATCCCACTCGGTTAACATTATATTTTTTCCAAAATGATGTTAACAAAAATGTACTATAGCTGTTTGTTTTTTATTCACCCGCAAAAAAAGAATATCTTTATTGCTTGTTTATTTTATAAAGCTGCTATAGTTTAAAATTATTTAATGAACGTGTGAAATATTACAATCTTTAAATTAAGTTTAAGCAGTGAAATTAAAAAGATAAATAAGATGTTTGTATAGGTTGTTACGAATAACGAAGTCATAAGAAACTAGTGGTTGCTATGGTGAAGGAAACATCAGCAATCTTCCTCGCAAGGCGCGATCGTCGAAAAGAATAGACTTGCGTGTAAAGACCATAAGAATTTATCAAAATGATTGTGTTAAAATAAATTACCTTTATATAAGGACGCGTGAACTTCAAACTTGACCTTCGTAGACACGTAAAAGGTGTTAGTTTGATCATTTATACGAAAAAGGCGCTTAAAGAGTGATTACTGTGACTTTGTGTGGTCGTAGAATAATAAGTCCGTGTTGCAGATGTTCCAAAAGTTCTTTATTTCCGTAGAAATACACTGTTCAGTTCTCACGTAACAACATTACGTTACACACACAACACAAACTACCAAGGTCGATGACAATAACAAACAGCCTTCTGACTACATCTGTTTACAACATCAGCTGAGCTGTATTCTGCTTACGACTACACTGTGTTTACGACTGTTCACCACTCTTGGCGAGTCGTCGCCTTCTTAAATACTTCATTGAGAAATTCTAGATATTTCCGGAAGAAACAAGAATTCGAATGTTCTATACAACAATCAAGATATCACTAGAATGTTCCACACAGAAAAACTTATCTATGCCGGCAAGTCCCTTATCTCCGCCACTATGTTTATCTGCTTATGCCAACTCTTTATCTCCGTGAAATACTATCCGTATGTTATTTATTTGCGCCGAACCGTTTATGCCCGTTGCCGCGACACTGCTCCTTCCTCAAGGCTGGTGGTCCCGAACAGCACCATCGTAGCGCGCCAGACGATCAAGGTGTACCATTAACATCTTCCCTCTTGGCAACTTCTGTATGCGGTAGATCACGTCGTTAATCCTCTTCGTCACCCGGTACGGTCCTTGCCACGGCTGTTGAAGTTTCGGGCAGCGTCCCTTTTTCCGGGTAGGTAGGTACAACCAGACTAGATCACCCTGGTGGAACCCTTGGCTGTTGGCTTGCCTGTCGTTTCGGGCCTTCATGCGCTCGCCCGCCTTCTGGATGATCTGATGAGCCATCTCATGCATGTCGTGAAGATGGTCCAGCAGGTTCTCCACATACTTAGTCCGGGGCTCCCAAAGGCCAGGTTACAAGGGAGGCCTAACTCTCGGCCGAACATCAAACTGGCTAGCGTCATCCTAGTGCTGTCGTGTGTTGACGAGCGGTAGGCCTGCAGGAGCAGTGGCACCTTGTAATCCCAGTTTGACTGATGGCTGGCACGACCTTCCTCAGGTGTTCTTCGAAAGTCTTGATGTACCTTTCGACCATGTAATCCGATTGGAGATGTAGCGGTGCTGTGCGGGTCTCGTTAACCCCAAGTATTTCTAGTACTTCCTTCATTAGGTTGGACGTAAAAAATTGGTACCCTGATCGCTGTGGTGCACTAATGGTATCCCAAATTAGCAGAACATTTGCTACACGAGGCAGTCTGTGATTGTGTTTGCCTCTTGGTTTGGGAAGGCATACATTTACGGCCACTTGGTAAAGTACTCCACGACCACCATCAGGTAGTTTTTGCCTCTGTCGGACACTGGAAATGGTCCAGCTATGTCGAAAGCGATCCTTTCGAATGGCGCTCCGACGTTTTAATGCTGCATGTGACCCCGGCTGCGAGTCTGGGGGCCGCGGCTCTCCACACACACGTGTCACTAACGGCACAATCTTTCAGCATCTGCTCCGAGCCTCAGCCAGTAGTAGCGTTGCGGAAGTTTGTCGATCGTCCGGTTTGTTCCTAGGTGTACTCCTGAGGTACCGGCGTACACTTCCTCAAAGACTTCCGGGACCTTAATTCGGGGAAGTACCAACTGTTCTCTTTGCGTCTTCCCATCAGGTGATTCCCATACCCGGAACAGCACGCCCTCTCTGATTTTCAGTGAGTCCCATTGGGCCCAGTACGACTTGTATGTGGCGCTCCTTGGTGCGATGTCCTCCCAGGGTTGTCTTGTCCCTGCCTACACTTCTCTCGAGAGTGGCCCCAAGTCTGCATCCGCCAGCTGCTGCCCCCTCAGGCCTACGATATCCCAGCAAGCCGCAGGCACTGCCGTGACCATTCTAGCAGCCCCGGCACGCTCCTTCTCTTCCACTCTTGTACACTGACCGCACTCTCCTGGGCAGGGTCTTTGGGACATGGCGTCTGCGTTGCCTTGACTCTTCCCTCTATGATGTTCAGAGGTGAAGTTGTACTCCTGGAGTCCTTGCACCCAACGTGATGGCCGGCCTTCCAGGTTCCTAAAGCTGGGCAGAGAAATGGCCGCAAGCGTCGGTGTCCACAATTAAAGCGCCGCCTGGTTGTGGAAACCTCAGAATTGGCGCACTACACAGTGTCTTCTTCAGCAGCTGGAAAGAGTCTTCTGCGCCCTCCGTCCACACACATGGTCGGTGTTCCTCTCTCAGGCGGGTAAGGGGTTTGGCGATGTTGAAAAACCCCTTTATGAAGCGGCAGTAATATCTGCTCAGCCCTAGGAAACTGCGCAATTCTCTCTTATCCTTAGGCCGAGGCCAATCTCTCACGGCCTGTGTCTTCTCCGCGTCTGTGTCCACTCCGGCTGGTGAGAATATGTGACCCAAGTAGTTTACTTCCTTGTGGAGGAGCTGGCACTTCTTAGCGTTTACCTTCAGGTTGGTTGCCTGCAACCTCTGTAGCATCTTGCTCAGATTTTTGAGATGGTCTTCGAATGTCTAGCAGACAATGATGACGTCTTCTAGGTATAGCAGGCAGGCGTAATAGGTCAACTCCCTCATCACTGATTCCATGCGGCGTTGGAAGGTAGCTGGTGCGTTGCACAGACCAAACGGCATAATTGTGAACTGCCATACCCTTTAGCCTGTCCAGAATTCAGTCTTTTCCTTGTCTCTCGGATCTAGAGCCACCTGCCAGTAACCCGACTTAAGATGCAGGGTCGAAAACCAACGCGCACCAGCAAGCTTGACTGGGGTGTCGTCAGTCCTTCCTGGCGACAGTGTTCAGCTTCCTGTAGTCTACGCAGAAGCCTAGCTCGCCATTCTTCTTCGTTCCCAAGACTACAGGGGAACACAAAGGCCTATCAAACCCTTCAATCACTCTCTGGATGTCATGTCTTCAAGCATGTCCGGTACCGCAGAGTTTTCGCTAGCGGAACGCGACTAGGTGGTTGCCGAATAGACCGGGCGTCTCCGGTGTCGATGTGATGGAGTACTCGGACTGTGCGGCCGTAGTCGCTGTCGCCTCTTCTGAAGACGCGCAGGTATCGTTTCAGCAGTTATCGAACCTTCTTGAGCTGTTTTGCGGTCATGTGATGGGCTGCCATTTCCAATAAACCTACCAGCCGGGGATCCAGGTTTTGCGTCGGCACCAGTCTGATCGATTGGTATTACACTGACTACTTGCTCACACATCTCTAAATTCGTCCCGGCCAGGACATCGTGATCGGTGTCTGTTGGGTTGAGCAGGCTCACCGGCACCTCCTCTCGTCACGGCAACAATGTCCTGGCTACACACAGCCCGTGCACAGGTGTCTTTTAGTCCAGCATCATGCTTTTGTTTAGCTGGCCTTCCAGTTGCGCCGTCATCACCACCTCGCTTCTCGCGGGGAAAACCACGTCTTCCTTCAAGATGACCCTGGAGATTCCCAGGTGTTCTTCGGGTTGCTGCAGTATAACCACTTCACCGTTGAGCCTAAGCACCTTCCTGCCGACGTCGACCTTCACCTCGTGGCTCCTGAGGACATCCAGTCCTAGTAGCACCTCCTCAGTCACCTCCGCGACGAACACCCACTCACACACGTCACTTCCCCCAAGGACAACTGCAGCAGGGCGTCCTTCTCTAATAGCAATGTGTCACCCGATGCCGCCACAAATTGATGTGGTCGTCTCGGCTTCCTCGACAGCAAACCCTGGCTACGTCGGGTCGGATGATGGTCCGGGCTGCCCAGGTGTCCACCAGCACGCGACATGGCTTCCCCCTCACCCGAACGTCCGCGATCTGACTGTCATCCAACCTTCAGCTGACAGCGAAAAGTGTCACTCGAGGGGATGGCGTTGATGGTGTCGACGTGCTTCTTGCCACGACGGGGTTTTTTCGTTTCTCCGGCTGCTCTACCTGGTGTGGGCAGTCTTTCTCCAGGTACCCCGGATAGCCACACCCCCAGCGCATGAAAATTCGTCTTCGCCGGCGTCTCTCAGATGGTCTTCCGTCTCCAGTGTAGCGGATATTTCATGTTCTCAATGCCGGTGTAGCCGTCCCCTTGGCTGCCTCCATCCTCAAGGCTGCCGTTAGCACCTCGTGGATGGTTTTGTTGTCGCCGAGCACTAGGCGCTGACGTACTTTGATGTCCTGTACCCCGCCAACGTAAGCTTAGGCTGCTTCCCGGCATACGAATTCAGGTGGGTGGTCGACCAAAGCTTTGCTGCACAGCTGTTCAGTAGCCAGGGCGAAATCCCGCAGCGACTCCTCTGGCTGCTGCGTACTTGATTTCAGTTGGCTGAGGTGGTCTGCGGCCAAGCGGTGGTTCCCGAAGCGTTTTTCCAGGGCCTCCCAGATGTGCTTGGGCGCCGCCGTTGTCTGGACCGCTTTCAGGACTTCTGTGTGCCGTCCCTGATGGCTGGCTATTAACTGTGCTGCCTACCCCTCTGTTGACCACTTGTTTGCCACCCTTGCTTGGGGACCGTTTCGAACTGGTGGTGGAAGAATTTGAACGTTGACGTTCGGTCGTACTTCGGCGGTTTGACGTGCGCAGATGTTGTGTCACGTCCCGGCGGGTCGGACTATAAATTTTTTTATCCTTATGCCGAAGATGTCCTCCACCATGGCGTTCAGGGACTTGGTGTTTTTGTCGGCCTTTCCCTCCAGGTTACTCACGCGACTCGCCAGGTCTTCAACTCGCTCGCCCAACTCCGTGGCATCCTCCTTTACCCCGGCCAACTGTTCTTCAAATTTTTCGGCGAGGGCCTCGTTCGCAGCCTTCATTTGAGATAGTTCGGCCTTCATTTCCGTGGTCATTTCCGCCATTTTCGCTGTCATAGTCGTGGTCATCGTCGAGGCCAAGTTGTTATTTGTCGTCTCCACCTTCTCTTCCAATTTCTCGGTGATATTATCACAAGCCGCCTTCATTTCATTCATCTCGGCGGTGAGGTTGTCGTTAGCCGTCTTCATTGCTTCCATTTTGGCGGTGAGGTTATCTTTCGCAGTCTGCATTTCTTTGATCTCGGCGGTGAGGTGGTCCTCGCCGTCTTCATTTCTTTCATGTTCTGTAGAATCTTTACCAATGTCAGTCACTCCTGACAAAAGGGAATTTGTGGGTTCGTGAAAACAAAAGTCCAGGTTACAAACACCAGAAATTGCACTTTATTTCCGTGGAAACACGCTTCGTACACTTACACAATACAACTTGCAAGGTCAACGAACACAACAAACACAGCGTTATAGATGCATTCGTTTATTAAATACAACTAAGAAATTTTACTAAATAACTTGTAGACTATAGGTAATTAATGAATATATGCTTTCGAATGAACAAAATGTTCTTCCGAAGGGACGTACCGCTTCAGGCTGCATTTTTATAGTAGTACAGATTATTCAGAAGCGACGAGAACTCAATCTAACAAATTATATTATTTATCAATTATTTTAATGATTTTGATAGATCATTACAAAGAAAAGTTTGGAAAACAGTGAACCAAAGAGGTTATTAATAGCACCTGATATGAGTAATGCAAAGTTCGTGTTGTGCAACATATCTATATATCAACAACATTGGCAAGAAAATTAAAATAAATGAAGATATTAAACAAGGCTGCCCAATGTCCCCAGCATTGTTTAGTACATATATTGATGATCTCATAAGACAATGGCAAGAACACTTAAACGTTAGTTTCAATATAAATAACAAGGCCTTAAGCATCGTAAGGTTTGCAGACCATCGAGTAGTATTTAGCAATAGAGGATGTGATTCACAAATAACAGTACACAAATTCGAAGGAATAGCCAGTAATAATTACAACGTGAGAAATTCAGAGACGAAAACAACATAACATAAAAATAAGCAGATTCTATAGCATGTGTGGAACAATAAGAAGATAATTGAAAAATAGAAACTTAAACGCAATTGAATAAAATTATAACAAAGTATAGTAGTTCCACTGTTAACTTATGCCTTTGAGAATTAGATACATAAAAGATCAGAAATAAGAAGGATAGAATCAACCGGAATGAAATTCTTACGTTCTGCAGCGATAACGCCATGAGAGCATTAGAACATAGGTAAACATTTTTAACATAAACCGACCGTATATCAATTAAGAAATACCTGCTTAGAACACATAGAAGGAATGCGATAAAATGGATTGCCACAGACATTACTTCAACACCAACCTAAAAGTAGAAGAAGAGTTCGACACCCATGCGCCAGAAGGATAAACCCATTCTCTTGTTGTGGAAACAAGTCAAAAGCCTAAATCGACCAAGGAGAAAAAATCGAAAACCTCTCTTTTTAACGTCTAACCCTCCTCTTATCACACATAATTTTAGTTTTCTAGACACCTGTGAAATTCATAACGGGTAAAAACAAAAATGTCGTGATAGTTGTATTCGCGGAATGGGACGAAAGTCGCACAGTGCCCTAATTAAACCAGTTTGCACACGATATTAATGCCCCTAGTACTTTTGCTTGGTTTAAATATGATCCAAAGGTGCTAATTATTTCACCAGTTTCGAATCTAGTTGTCAAGGTCGACTGCTAAATTTTTAGAATTCGTTTTGGCCATTTAGTTATTCCTCACTGTAGAGGATTAAAACTGTTCTGAAGGAACCCCTTTTCAAAGATCATTGCTTCAATTAGAAACTCTATGACTATTTACTGTGAGAAAATTAAGTTATCCGAAAAGAAACATGACTTAAATACTATAAGGAGTCCTTATAGAAAATTACTCTATGGAAGAAATGAGCTAATTATAAAGTTAAGATATGATCTATGGAAAACAAATGACTACACGTTTCGAACAAACATAAATTCAAGATCCATGGATACGAGCTAAACAGAAAAGTTTGATCTACAGCTTGCAAAATTGAAAAGTGTCTGATTTAATGGTATTTAATAGATATTATAAACAAATGCACTTGAGATTTTGTCACCAGAGCTATGGGCGGAAGCGGTTTCGTAATATTTCAACGCAGATTTTTGGTGGAATTTGCTGCAGAGCTTGTGAATCATAATTTACAAATCCGGACGTATACCAATCCGCTTCAGAAGCCTAGATTAATGATAAAGATTTTATAAAAGGGACTCCATCGTTGGAAGAGAAGCACCAACAAGCTGTCCTCATGTCGAGTACATCAGAAGATGCAACTCCAGTACGGTTGTATGATATCCCAGGATACAGTCACCGCCAAAATGACATCGTCCACTGCCCTACATCTACAAGATCAGAGAATCATACGGCGGTGTTGCTTTTTGGAGGAGATCTTCAAGATTATTTGGAAAACATGCTAACACACAATGAGAGCAGATACTATGGTAGATGGTATTTGGAAAATACTTGTGTTCTTCTGCACAACCAGTTTCCTGAAAGCCACATAACAGTAGTGAGACCTTCGAGGATTCATATGAAGACATTTAGTTGTTACGACAACTTCGTCGATCCTAACATATGTGGTATTCCACGCCATACACCCACACATAATGGGCTACAACATCTACAACGCTTATTGCAAAGAGTTACACACCGACTACGTTTAATGTCTCCATCAGAATTGCATCTGAGTTCAGAACATTTACCTCAATCAAGTAAACATGATAAACCATCAGTCTGGTGGAAGAAACAGTTAAATTTTCACAACGCTGATCTAATTCTTTTTGGGTTTACTAAAGGCTGTGGTGTACTGAATCAATTCCTGCATGAGTTCCACCGCTTAAGAGTGGAAGTTCCAGAGGATTTCGCCATGTTGAGGTTTGTCTCCAAGATAAAGGACATGTAAGGACATGTACTGGCTCGATGGAGGACACACTGGTGCCAAAAACACTTGGATTACATCTCGGAATCTATTGGTAACATTAACTAAACTAGGCGTTAAAATACACGTGCACGTAACCCCGTATCAAGTACAAGACGAACATCGTATTTGGGTTAAGAAAGAGGAAAAGCGTTTTGTAGAAATACTACGAAATCTAGGGGCACCTGTCCGACGAACCTTACATTTTGAAAATCAGGTTCCAGATATGTTTAAACATTTTGAAGTTCTTGATGTTTTTGGTCAGAAAAATAATTTAACCAGATATTGAAATTGTTGTGACGTCATTAATAAAAATTAAAATTAATATTTCAATTAAGAAACCATGTACTTTTGGGCACAATTCGACTATGATGGGCACGTACGGATAATTGTGAGTATATTCCACAAGAGCCACAACAGTTATTGCAGTACGGATTGGAATTAAAATTTTTAGTAGACTTGCACATTATATGGATCTAAAATAGTTTATAGACCAGCGTAATAAGACCTGTACTTCTTGAATATTAATTTATTGAACATTTATTTATTGAATATTTATTGTTATGATATTATACTGTTCCACATCATAAATAAAATAAAGCTGTCTTCAATTTATTGCATGAATTGGAATAAGAACTGTATTTTTTGATATTTTCTTTCTGTAATAATGCACTTGTATACACTACAAATAAAAGGGGGGCGACTTTCCAATTTCATGGAAAAAACCTTTAATACTCATAGTTTCACTAAAACCATTAGGTAGGAAAAAATTTATAAAGACGTACGTTTGTTTATAATTCTGATAATAATGTGTACGAACCATACAGTTAGATTATTGTATGAGAGACAAAAATAAGGAAAATTTATCTTCTTAATCCCACTTTAACAAAACTATTGTCCACCTACAAGGGACCAGGAAGAGGAAACAATTGTAACACAAAACGGACATTGTGCCATGCCATCAAGCAGAAAATAAGAACAAAGACATCTGAAAAAGTAAGGCAAAAGATACTATATTACTTTTATAAAATGAACTAAAATGTACAAAATATTTTCTGCTAAGAATATACAGATTTATATCGTATATATTCAGTTCCTTACCCCATACACATTTCTTTGTATATTTGTTTATGAAAATAATAGTAAGATTCAAATAACTGAAAATATTTGAAAAACGTGGGGCGCAAGGACTGATAAGTAAAACATGAATAGTTTACCCAAGTCACTGACAATGTTGCTTTAAGATGATGCCAACTGTTGTGTAACATATTTCAATCACTACTCCCTTCGGTCATTATTATCATTTATTTTTTCTTTCCACCTTTTAAAAGAGAAGTTGTTAATTCTTTCTGTAATTAATTTAATTCTTACTTACCGAACATCACATAAACTATGAAAGGTTAGAGCCAGATAGAAAAATTCAATGCCATAGCCGGGATTTGAACCACAGACTCTCTCATTTCCGCCCAAGCCGCTCTAACCATTTGAGCTACTATGGCCAAAGTGCAACATGACATTAAATTCTCCAACTCACTCGTGTTTCTCCCAGTAAAACACTAGGAGTTCTCAAAACACATGAGACAACTACCTAAATGGCGACTTACTAGGCTGGAAGTACTTTTAAGGCCCGGGCTTTTTAGTTCGGACTTCTATTAGGAACAATTAATGGAAATTAGTTGTTCTTTCACAATAGCCGTGTGTAGGACGCACTATGACTGAAACTGTCACTTGTGTCTTTCTTTGGTGTGAAAGAAGAATTAATTACATAAACTTAACGAGCACTTTTAAGTCATTATATATCATTCAATAAGTCGCAGTAGGAGAGTAAAAACGGAGAATGCATACTCCAGGTAAATAATATTGAGAGTTTGTGGGTTCGTAGAATTAAAAGTCTAATTTGCCGAAATTCTAAATGTTCCTTATTTGCGTAGAAATACACTCCGTATTAGCAGAATTTCATCACAATCTAAAACAGCGTTTTGTTTGCATCAGATCTCCTTACAACACTTCACAGCTGTTTACTACTACTCCGTGTTTGCGACACGTCACTTCCTTAACTATCTCATTCAAAATTCGAGACTGTTCTGTACAACCACTAGATGTAACTGGAGCAAACAAGACACTGAGTGACGAAATCCAAACCTTCCAGAAGCGTAACTTAATCTGCGCCGTAACTTAATCTGGCAATTCCTTTTTCTGATCTATCTTTATTTGCCAGCTCTTTGCGTACACAAGCCGCACTATCGTAGATAAAGGCTTCGCGACACTGCTTCCTCCTCAAAGCTGGTTGTCCCGAACAGCACAATCGTAGCGGGTCAGACGATCTAGTTGTCCCGCCAACAACTTTCTTCGGTGCACCTTCTGGATGCGGTAGACAACGTCGTTACTCATCTTCACCACCCGGTACGGTCCTTGTCATGGTTGCTGAAGTTTAGGGCAGCGTCCCTTGGTCCGAGTAGGGCGATACAACCAGTCCAGGTCACCTTACTGGAAACCTTGTCTGTTGGCTTACCTGCCGTATTGGTCTTCATGAGGTCGCTCGCCTTCTGCATGTTCTGACGAATCATCACATGCATGTCGTGGAGATTGTACACCAGGTTCTCAACATACTCGGTTGCTGGCTGTTCTGCGTCCTGGGGGCTTCCAAAAGCCAGATCACAAGGGAGGCGTAACTCTCGGCCAAACATTAGGCTCGCTAGCGTAATACCAGGGGTGTCGTTTGCTCACGAGCGGTAGGCCAGCAGGAACAGTGGCACCTTGATGTTCCAGTCTCGCTGATGGCTGGCCACGACTTTCCTTAGGTGTTTTTTAAAGTCTTGATGTACCTTGCGACCATGCCATCCGACTGTGGATGTAAGCGTGTTGGGCAGGTCTTGTTAACCCCGTGTTACTGGCGCTTCCTGCATTAGGTTAAACGCACAATTGGTGCCCTGGTGGCTGTAGAGCTCTATCGGTACCCCAAATCGGCGGAACACTAGATCTACGAGGCAGTCTGTGATAGCCTTTGCCTCCTGGTTCGGGATGGCATACACCTCCGGCCACTTGATTAAGTAGTCTACGGCCACCATTACGTACCGGTTTCCACGGTCGGACACTGGGTATGGTCCAGCTGTGTCGACGGCGATATTTTCGAATGGCGCTCCGACGACGAACTTACTGCTTCATGCGACCCCGGCTCATAGTCTGGGGGCCGCCACTCGCCCCGCACACGTGACATTGATGACACTACCTCTAAATGTCTGCTGGGAGTCTCAACCAGTAGTAGTGCTGTCGGATTTTGTCAATTATTCGGTTTGCTCCCAGGTGTCCTCCTAAAATACCATCCACCCAACCACCCATCCATCCACCCATCCATCCACCCATCCCTCTATCCATCCAGCCATCCCTCCATCCATTCACCCGTCCCTCCATCCAACCACCCTTCCCTCCATCCACCCACCCATCCATCCAACCATCCATCCATCCACCCACCCATCCATCCATCCACACATCCATCCAGCCATCCATCCATCCATCCATCCGTCCGTCCAACCATTCATCCATCCATCCATCCCTCCATCCCTCCATCCCTCCATCCATCCAAACATCCATCCATCCATCCACCCACCCCTCCATCCATCCACCCAACCGTCCATCCATCCACCCATCCCTCAATCCATGCACCAATCCATCCATCAACCCATCCATCCATCCACCCATCCATCCACCCACCCATCCATCCACCCTTTCATCCATCCTCCCATCCATCCACCCATCCATCCATCCATCCATCCAACCAACCATTCATTTATCCATCCATCCATCCGTCCACCCATCCACCCATCCACCCATTCACCCATCCACCAATCCATCCATCCATCCACCCATCCATCCATCCACCCACCCATCCATCCACCCATCCACTCACCCATCCACCCATCCATCCACCCATCCATCCATCCATCCACCCATCCCTCCATCCATCCACCCATCCCTCCATCCATCCACCCATCCATCCATACATCCTTCCATCCATTCATCCATCCCTCCATCCATTCATCCTTCCATTCATCCATTCATTTATCCATCCATCCATCCATCCAACCATTTCTCCATCCATCCCTACATCCACCCGTCCTTCCCTCCATCCTCCCCACCTCACTCCCTCCCACCATCACTCCCTCCATCCATTCGTCAAACCAACCCTCCATCCATTCCTCCCTCCCTCGATACCTCCACCCCTCCCTTCATCCATCCCTCCATCCATCCATCCCTCCATCCAACCATCAATCCATCCTTCCATCCTTCCATCCATCCATCTATCCATCCATCCATAAATCCATCCATCCATCCACCCATCCATTCACCCATCCCTCCATCAATCCACCCATCCCTCCATCCACCCATCCATCCATCCACCCATCCATCCATCCATTCTTCTATCCATCCAACCATCCATCCACCCATCCATCCATCCACCCATCCATCCATCCATTCTTCTATCCATCTACCCATCCATACACCCATCCATCCATCCACTCATCCATCCATCCATTCATCTATCCATCGATCCATCCATCCACACATCCATCCACCCATCCACCCTACCATCCACCAATCCATCCACCCATCCATCCATCCACCCATCCATCCATCCATTCTTCTATCCATCCACCCATCCATCCACCCATCCAACACTCCAGTCATCCATCCATTCATCCATCCATCGATCCATCCATCCACACATCAATCCACCCATCCACCCATCTATCCACCCATCCACTCATCCATCCACCCATCCATCTACCAATACTTCTATCCATGCACCCATCCCTCCATCCATTCACCCATCCCACTATCCATCCTCCCATTCCTCCATTTACCCACCCAACCATCCTTCCACCCATCCTTCCATCCATCCATCCAACCATCCTTCCATCTATCCACCCATTATACCACCCATCCATCCATCCACCCATCCATACATCCAGCCATCCATCCATTCATCCATCCAACCGTCCGTCCATCCATCCAACCATCCATGCATCCATCCCTCCATCCATCCATCCCTCCATCCATCCATCCATCCATCCATCCATCCACCCACCCCTCCATCCATCCAACCATCCCTCGATCCGTCCACCCATCCCTCCATCCATCCATCCACCCATCCATCCATCCATCCATCCATCCATCCATCCATCCATCCATCCATCCATTCATCCATCTACCCATCCATCCATCCACCCATCCATCCATCCGTCCATCCATCCATCCATCCAACGATCCATCCATCCATTCTTCTATCCATCCCTCCACCCATCCATCCATCCATCCATGTATCCACCCATCCATCCATCCATCCATCCAATCCATCCTTCCATCCATTAATTCATCATCCATCCAACCACCCATCCAGTCATCCAACCATCCACCCATTCACCCATCCATCCATCCACCCATCCACCTATCCACACATCCATACATCCATCCATTCATCCATCCAACCATCTATCCATCCATCCCTCCATCACTCCATCCATCCATCCGTCCATCCGTCCATCCAATCCATCCATCCATCCATCCATCCATCCATCCATTAATCAATCAATCCATCCATCCATCCATCCATACATCAACCCATCCAGGCATCCACCCAGCCACCTATCCATCCATCCATCCATCCATCCATCCATCCATCCATCCATCCATCTATCCCTCCATCCATCCATCCAGCCACCCATCCATCCACCCACCCATCCATCCATCCTCCCAACCATCCACCCATCCATCCATCCACCCATCCACCCATCCACCCATTCACCCATCCAGCAATCCATCCATCCATCAAATCATACATCCATCCCTCCATCCATCCATCCGTCCATCCATCCAACCATCAATCCCTCAATCCATCCATCCCTCCTTCCTTCCACCCATCCACACATCCATCGACCATCCATCCATCCAGCCATCCATTAATCCATCCATCCATCCATCCCTCCGTCCATCCCTCCGTCCCCCATTCCACCCTCTCTCCCTCCATCCCGCTCTCCATCCATCCCTTTATCCATCCCTCCATCTATCCATCCATTCATCCAACAGCTATCTACCCATCTACCCATTCACCCATCTACCCATCCACCCATCCGCCCATACACCCATCCAACCATCAACTCATCCACCCATCCATCCCTCCAACCGTATATCCATCCATCCCTCCATCCATCCATCCCTCCATCCATCCATCCGACCATCCATCCATCCATCCATCCATCCACCTATCCATCCACCCATTCACCCATCCATCCTACCATCCATCCACAAAACCCTCCATCCATTCACCTATCCTTCCATCCATCCATCCATCCACCCATCCATCCATCCGTCCATCCATCCATCCAAACCTCCGCCCCTCCCTCCCTCCCTCACTTCCTGAATCCCTCCCTCCATCCCTCCCTCCATCTATCCCTCCATCCATTCATCCATCCATCCAACCATCCAACCATCCATCCATCCATCCGTCCATCCATCCATCCGTCCATCCGTCCATCCGTACATCCGTCCATTCGTCTATCCGTCCATCCGTCCATCCGTCCATCCATGCATCCGTCCATCCGTCCATCCGTGCATCCGTCCATTAGTCCATCCGTCTATCCGTCCATCCGTCCATCCGCCCATCTGTCCAACCGACCATCCGTCCATACGTATATCCCTCCTTACCTCCCTCCCTGCCTCCCTTCATCCCTCCATCCATCCCTCCCTCCATCCTCTTCTACCTTCATCCCTCCCTCCTTCCATTCCTCTATCCATCCCTCCATCCATCCATCCATAAATCCATCCAACACCTATCTGCCCATCTACCCATCCACTCATCCACCCATTCATTCATCCATCCACACATCCATCCATCCGTCCATCCAACCATCCGTCCATCCGTCCATCCATCCATCCATCCATCCATCCAACCGTCCTTCCATCCGTCCCTTCATCCGTCCCTCCATCCGTTCATCCATCCGTCCATCACTCTGTCCATCTCTCCGTCCATCCCTCCGTCCCTCCCACCCCCCTTCTTCCATCCCTCCCTCCATCCATTCATCCCTCCCTCAATCCGTTCATCCCTCCATCCATCCATTCATCAATCCATCCATCCAACCATCCGTCCATCCATTCATCCATCCCTCCTTCCATCCATCTATCAACCCATCCACCCATCCAACCATCCATCCAAATATCCATCCATCCATCCATCCATCCATCCATCCATCCATCCATCCATCCATTCATCAATCCATCCATCCATCCCTCCATCCATCCATCCATCCATCAATCCATCCACCCATCCATCCATCCATCCACCCATCCATCCACCCATCCACCCACCCATCCACCCATTCATCCATCCATCCATCAGTCCGTACATCGTCCAACCATCCATCGCTCCGTCCATCCCACCGTCCCTCCCACCCTCCCTCCCACCATCCCTTCCTCCATCCCTCCATCCATCCATCCATTCCTCCAACCATCCACCCATCCAACCATCCACCCAACCAACCATCCACCCATTCACCCATCCACCCATCCATCCATCCATCCCTCCGTCCGTCCATCCGGCCATCCATCCGTCCATCCATCCATCCATACATCCATCCATCCCTCGATCCATCCGTCCATCCACCCATCCATCAATCCATCCATCCATACATTTCTCCATCCAACCCTACATCCATCCCTCCCTCAATCACCCCTACCTCCCTCCCTCACTCCCTCCCTCCAGCCATTCGTCCCTTCATCCCTCCATCCATTCCTCCCACGCTCCATCCCTCCATCCCTCCCTCCATCCATCCCGCCAACCATCCATCATCCATCCCTCCAACCATCCATGAATCCAACCATCGATCCAACCAACCATCCATCCATCCATCCACACACCGATCCATCCACCCTTCCAACCACCCATCCACCCATCCATCCACCCATCCATCCATCCATCCAACCATCCCTCCATCCACTCATCCATCCACCCATCCACCCACCCATCCAGCCATCTATCCACCCATACACCCATTTATCCACCCATCCATCTACCAATACCTCTATTCATCCTCCCATCCCAACATCCATTCACCCATTCCTCCATCCATCCACCCCTCCCTCCATCCAACCACCCAACCATCCTTCCACCTAACCTTCCATCCATCCATCCATCACCCATTATTCCACCCATCCATCCATCCATCCACCCATCCATCCATCCAGCCGTCCATCCATTCATCCATCCGTCCGTCCATCCATCCATCCATACATCCCAGCATCCATCCATCCCTCCATCCATCCATCCTTCCATCCACCCCTTCATCCACCCACCCATCCCTCCATCCATCCACACATCCCTCCATCCATCCTCCCGTCCATCCATCAACCCATCCATCGATCCATCCACCCATCCATCCATCCACCCATCCATCCATCCGTCCATCCATCCATTCATCCCTCCACCCATCCATCCATCCATCCATCCATCCATCTATACATCCACCCATCCATCCATCCTTCCAATCCATCCATCCATTAATAAATCATACATCCATCCACCCATCCAGCCATCCACTCATCCACCCATACACCCATCCATCCACCCATCCACCTATCCACCCATCCATACATCCATCCATCCATTCATCCATCCAACCAACCATCCATCCATCCCTCCATCCCTCCATCCATCCATCCGTCCATCCGTCCATCCAATCCATCCATCCATCCATTAATCAATCCATCCATCCATCCATACATCCACCCATCCGTCCATCCATCCCTCTATCCATCCATCCATCCATCCATCCATCCATCCATCCATCCATCCATCCAACCATCCATCCATTCATCAATCCATCCATCCACAAATTCAACCATCCACCCATCCAGCCATCCACCCATCCACCCATTCACCATTCCACCCATCCATCCATCCATCCATCCATCCATCCCTCCATCCATCCATCCGACCATCCATCCATCCCTCCTTTCATCCATCCCTCCAACCTTCCACTCATCCATCCATCCGTCAATCTATCCATCCGTCCGTCCGTCCATCCATCCATCCATCCATCCATCCATCCAGACATCCATCCGTCCATCCATCCCTCCGTCCATCCCTCCGTCCCCCTTCCACCCTCTCTCACTCCATCCCGCCCTCCATCCATCCCTTTATCCATCGCTCCATCCATCCATCCATCCAACACCTATCTACCCATCTACCCATCCAACCATCTACCCATCCACCCATTAACCCATCACCCCATCCACCCATCCACCCAACCACCCATCCACCCATCCATCCATCCACCCATCCATCCATCTCTCCATCCGTCCATCCATCCAACCCTCCATCCATCCACCCATCCATCCACCCATCCCTACATCCATTCACCTATCCCTCCATCAATCCATCCATCCATCCGCCCAACTGACCGTCCATCCATCCACCCAACCCTCCATCCATCCACCCATCCCTCCATCCATCCACCCATCCATCCATCAATACATCCATTCATCCATCCACCCATCCATCCATCCATCAACCCATCCATCCATCCGTCCATCCATCCATCCATCCAACGATCCATCCATCCATTCTTCTATCTGTACATCCATCCCTCCACCCATCCATCCATCCACCCATCCACCCATCCATCCATTCATCAATCCATCCATCCATCCAATCCATCCAGCCATCCATTAATCCATCATCCATCCATCCACACATCCTGCCATCCACCCATCCACCCATCCATCCATCAAGCCATCCACCTATCCAACCATCCATACATCCATCCATCCATCCCTTCATCACTCCATCCATCCATTCGTCCATCCGTGCATCCAATCCATCCATCCATCTATCCATCCATTAATCAAACCATCCATCCATACATCCACCCATCCAGCCATCCACCCAGCCACCTATCCATCCATTCATCCATCCCTCCATCCATCAACCCATCCATCCATCCACCCATCCATCCATCCACACTTTCATCCATCCTCCCATCCATCCACCCATACATCCATCCATCCAACCATCCATTCATTCATCCATCCATCCACACATTCACCCATCCACCCATTCACCCATCCACCAATCCATCCATCCATCCACCCATCCAACCATCCACCCACCCATCCATCCACCCATCCACCCACCCATCCACCCATCCATCCACCCATCCATCCATCCACCCATCCCTCCATCCATCCACCCATCCCTCCATCCATCCACCCATCCCTCCATCCATTCACCCATCCCTCCATCCAACCTTCCATCCATTCATCCATCCCTCCATCCATTCATCCTTCCATTTATCCATCCATCCATTTATCCATCCATCCATCCATCCATCCAACCATTTCTCCATCCATCCCTACATCCATCCGTCCTTCCCTCCATCCTCCCTACCTCCCTCCCTCCCAACATCACTCCCTCCATCCATTCGTCCATCCAACATTCCATCCATTCCTCCCTCCCTCGATCCCTCGACCCCTCCCTCCAACCATCGCCCCATCCATCCATCCATCCCTCCATCCATCCATCCCTCCATCCAACCATCAATCCATCCATCCATCCTTCAATCCATCCATCTATCCATGCATCCATCAATCCATCCGTCCATCCATTTACACATCCCTCCATCAATCCACCCATCCCTCCATCCATCCATCCATCCACCCATCCATCCATTCTTCTATCCATCCAACCATCCATCCACCCATCCATCCATCCATCCACCCATCCATCCATCCATTCTTCTATCCATACACCCATCCATCCACCTATCCATCCATCCATCCACTCATCCATCCATCCATCCATCCATCCATCCATCCATTCATCCATCCATAGATCCATCCATCCACACATCCATCCACCCATCCACACACCCATCCACCCATCTATCCACCCATCCACCCATCCATCCACCCATCCATCTACCAATACCTCTATCCATGCACTTATCCCTCCATCCATTCACCCATCCCTCTATACATACATCCATCCCTCCATTCACCCACCCAACAGATCCTTCCACCCATCCTTCCATCCATCCACCCATCCGTCCATCTATCCACCCATTATACCACCCATCCATCCATCCACCCATCCGTACATCCAGCCATCCATCATTCCATCCGTCCGTCCATCCATTCATTCATCCATCCATCCCTCCATCCCTCCATCCATCCCTCCATCCATCCATCCATCCATTCATTCATACATCCATCCATCCACCCACCCCTCCATCCATCTACCCATCCCTCCATCCATCCACCCATCCATCCAACCATTCATGCACCCAACCATCCATCTATCCATCCATCCACCCATCCATCCAACGATCCATCCATCCATTCATCCATCCATCCCTCACCCCATTCATCCATCGAATCCATCCATCCATCCATTAATTCATCATCCATCCATTCACCCATCCAGCCATCCAACCATCCACCCATCCACCAATCCATTCATCCACCCATCCACCTATCTACACATCCACCTATCCTTCCATCCATCCATTCATCCATCCATCCATCCATCCAACCATCCAACCATCCATCTATCCATCCATCCCGCCATCACTCCATCCATTAATCCGTCCATCGGTCCATCCAATCCATCCATCCATCAATTAATCAAACCATCCAACCATCCATACATCCACCCATTCAGCCATCCACCCAGCCACCTATCCATCCATCCATCCATCCTCCCATCCATCCATCCATCCACCCATCCATCGATCCATCCACCCATCCATCCACCCATCCACCCATCCATCTGTATATCCATCCATCCATCCAACGATCCACCCATCCATCCATTCTTCCATCCATCCATTCATCCCTCCACCCATCAATCCATCCACCCATCCACCCATCCATCCATCCTTCCAATCCATCCATCCATTAATAAACCATGCATCCATCCACCCATCCAGCCATCCACTCAACCACCCATCCACCCATCCATCCACCCATCCCCCATCCACCCATCCATCCATCCATCCATTCATCCATCCATCCATCCAACCATCCATCCATCCATCCCTCCATCCGTCCATCCATCCATCCGTCCATCCATGCATCCAATCCATCCATCCATCCATTAATCAATCCATCCATCCATCCATCCATCCATACATCCACCCATCCATCCATGCATCCATTCATCCCTCCATCAATCCATCCATCCCTCCATCCATCCATCCATCCATCCAACCATCCATCCACCCACCCATCCATCATCAACCCATCCATCCATCCTCCCATTCATCCATTCACACATCCATCCATCCATCCATCCACAAATTCACCCATCAACCCAACCACCCATCCACCCATTCGACCTTGCACCCATCCATCCATCTCTCCATTCCTCCTTCCATCCATCCGACCATCCATCCATCCCTACATCGATCCATCCCTCCAACCTTCCACTCATCCATCCATCCGTCCGTCCGTCCGTCCATCCAACCATCCATCCATCCAGACATCCATCCGTCCATCCATCCCTCCGTCCATCCTTCCGTCCCCCCTTCCACCCTCTCTCACTCCATCCCGCCCTCCATCCATCCCTTTATCCATCCATCCATCCATCCATCCAACACCTATCTAAACATCTACACATCCAACCATCTACCCATCCACCCATTAACCCATCCCCCCATCCGCCCATCCACCCATCCA